>LR738711.1:602536698-602585383 GCA_902687465.1 Secale cereale
GTCGGGGGCGTGGGGGCGGCGGCGTCGGGGAGAGGGGGGCGAGGGCGTCGGCGGTGAGGGAGAGAAAAGCGTCGGGGAGACATGGGGGGAGATCTGGCGAGAGGGAGAGAGAGGAGGGTGCGGCCGTATGTATGTGGGATTACTAATGGCGCACTTCTGCTATGTGCGCCATAAGTATGTAATGGCGCACTCTGGGACAGTGCGCCATTAGTAGTTTTGTAAGAAAAAGAATAAAAAATATCATAAAAAAAGAGCATTAATGACGCACTTTACTGCTGGTGCGCCATGACTAGTTACAACTAGTGATGGCGCACTTTGTCTGGATGCGCCATTAGTATGTTTGGACAGGCGCGCTAGTTCAAAAAAAAAAACTTCTTGATACTAATGGCGCACTTTGGACATGGCGCGCCATTAGTAGTTCGAACTCTAACGGCGTATCTGTTGCTGGTGTGCCATTACTATATACTAATGGCGCAGTGCTTGTCCGGTGCGCCATTAGTATCAATTCCATCTATAGCCCTTTTCCTAGTAGTGACACATCAATAACATGTATATCACATATACCTTTGTTCACCTTGCCATCCTTCTTATCCGCCAAATACTTGGGGCAGTTCCGCTTCCAGTGTCCAGTCCCCTTGCAGTAGAAGCACTCAGTTTCAGGCTTGGCTCCAGACTTGGGTTTCTTCGTGGGAGTAGCAACTGTCTTGCTATTCTTCTTGAAGTTCCCCTTCTTTCCCTTGCCCTTTTTCTTGAAACTAGTGGTTTTGTTAACCATCAACACTTGATGCTCCTTTTTGATTTCTACCTCCGCAGCCTTGAGCATAGCGAAGAGCTCGGGAATTTTCTTTTGCATCCCTTGCATATTATAGTTCATCACGAAGCCTTTATAGCTTGGTGGAAGTGATTGAAGAACTCTATCAATAACACTATCCTCGTCAACTTTGCAACCAAGTTGAGTCATATGATTGTAGTACCCAGACATTTTGAGCAAGTGTTCACTGATAGAACTATTCTCCTCCATCTTGCAGCTGTAGAACTTATTGGAAATCTCATATTTCTCAATCCGGGAATTTGCTTGAAATATTAACTTCAACTCTTGGAACATCTCATATGCTCCATGACGTTCAAAACGTCATTGCAGTCCTAGTTCTAAGCCGTAAAGCATGGCACACTGAACTATCGTGTAGTCATCAGACCGCGACTGCCAGACGTTCAAAGCGTCTACATTAGCGGGAGGGGGCTTCTCACCTAGCGGTGCTTCAAGGACATAATTCTTCTGTGCAGCAATGAGGATAATCCTCAAGTTACGGACCCAGTCCGTGTAATTGCTACCATCATCTTTCAACTTAGCTTTCTCTAGGAATGCATTAAAATTCAAAGGAACGGTAGCACGGGCCATTGATCTACAACAACATAGATATGCAAAAACTATCAGGACTAAGTTCATGATAAATTAAAGTTCAATTTAATCATATTAATTAAAGAACTCCCACTTAGATAGACATCCCTCCGGTCATCTAAATGATCACGTGATCCAAATCAACTAAACCATGTCCGATCATCACGTGAGATGGAGTAGTTTCAATGGTGAACATCTTATGTTGATCATATCTACTATATGATTCACGCTCGACCTTTCGGTCTCCAGTGTTCCGAGGCCATATCTGCATATGCTAGGCTCGTCAAGTTTAACCCGAGTTTTCTGCGTGTGCAAAACTGGCTTACACCCGTTGTATTTGAACGTAGAGCTTATCACACCCGATCATCACGTGGTGTCTCGGCACGACGAACTTTCGCAACGCTGCATACTCAGGGAGAACACTTATACCTTGAAATTTAGTAAGGGATCATCTTATAATGCTACCGTCGTTCTAAGCAAAATAAGAAGCATAACAAGATAAACATCATATGTAATCAAAATATGTGACATGTTATGGCTGTCATCATCTTGTGGTTTTGATCTCCATCTCCAAAGCACCGTCATGATCACCTTCGTCACCGGCGCAACACCTTGATCTCCATCGTAGCATCGTTGTCGTCTCGCCAACTATTGCTTCTACTACTATCGCTACTGCTTAGTGATAAAGTAAAGCAATTACATGGCGATTGCATTACATACAATAAAGTGACAACCATATGGCTCCTACCAGTTGCCGATAACATTACAAAACATGATCATCTCATACAAAATCATATAACTCATCATGTCTTGACCATATCACATCACATCATGCCCTGCAAAAACAAGTTAGACGTCCTCTACTTTGTTGTTGCAAGTTTTACGTGGCTGCTACGGGCTTAGCAAGAACCGTTCTTACCTACGCATACAAAAACCACAACGATGTTTCGTCAAGTATGTGCTGTTTTAACCTTCACAAGGACCGGGCGTAGTCACACTTGATTCAGCTAAAGTGAGAGAGACAGACACCCGCCAGTCACCTTTAAGCAACGAGTGCTCGTAACGGTGAAACCAGTCTCGCGTAAGCGTACGCGTAATGTCGGTCCGGGCCGCTTCATCTCACAATACCGCCGAAGCAAAGTATGACATGCTGGTAAGCAGTATGACTAGTATTGCCCACAACTCATTGTGTTCTACTCGTGCATATCATCTACCCATAGACCTGGCTCTGATGCCACTGTTGGGGAATGTAGTATTTTAAAATTTTCCTACGATCATGCAAGATCTATCTACCAGATGCATAGCAACGAGAGGGAAGAGTGTGTCTACGTACCCTCGTAGACCGGAAGCGGAAGCGTCAGATGACGCGGTTGATGTAGTCGAACTTCTTCGCGATCCAACCGATCAAGCACTGAACGAACGACACCTCCGCGTTCAGCACACGTTCAGCTTGATGACGTCCCACGAGCTCTTGATCTAGTTGAGCTTCACGGGAGAGTTTCGTCAGCACGACGGCGTGGTGACGGATATGATGTATCTACCAGCGCAGGGCTTCGCCTAAGCACTGCGACGGTATGACCGATGTGTGTTTCTGTGGAGGGGGGCATCGCACACGGCTAGAACAATTCAACTTGTGTCTTTGGGTGCCCCCTGCCCCCGTATATAAAGGAGCAAGGGGGGAGGCCGGCCGGCCCTCTATGGTGCGGCTAAGGAAGCAATCCTACTAGGAATAGGATTGCAATCCTATTCCTAGTAGGAGTCCACCAATCAAGGAAAGGGGGGGAAGGAAAGAGAGGGAGAGGGAGAGGGAAAGAGGGGCCGCGCTCCCCTCCCCTAGTCCTATTCGGACTCCTCCTAGGGAGGGGGCGCGCCACCTCCTGGCTGCTGCCCTCTCTCTCCCCTATGGCCCACCAGGGCCCATCATTCCCCCGGGGGGTTCCGGTAACCCACCCGGCACTCCGGTAAATTCCGAAACTTTCCAGAACACTTCTGGTGTCCGAATATAGTCGTCCAATATATCAATCTTTACGTCTCGGACATTCCGAGACTCCTCGTCATGTCCGTGATCTCATCCGGGACTCCGAACTACCTTCGGTACATCAAAACTCATAAACTCATAATACCGATCGTCATCAAACGCTAAGCGTGCGGACCCTACGGGTTCGAGAACTATGTAGACATGACCGAGACTCATCTCTGGTCAATAACCAATAGCGGAACCTAGATGATCATATTGGCTCCTACATATTCTACGAAGATCTTTATCGGTCAAACCGCATAACAACATACATTGTTTCTTTTGTCATCGGTATGTTACTTGCCCGAGATTCGATCGTCGGTATCTCTATACCTAGTTCAATCTCGTTACCGGCAAGTCTCTTTACTCGTTCCGTAATACATCATCTCGTGACTAACTCATTAGTCATTTGCTTGCAAGGCTTATTATGATGTGCATTACCGAGAGGGCCCAGAGATACCTCTCCGACACTCGGAGTGACAAATCCTAGTCTTGATCTATGCCAACTACACGAATACTTTCGGAGACACCTGTAGAGCATCTTTATGATCACCCAGTTACGTTGTGACGTTTGATAGCACACAAGGTGTTCCTACGGTATTCGGGAGTTGCATAATCTCATAGTCATAGGAACATGTATATGTTATGAAGAAAGCAATAGCAGTAAAACTAAACGATCAAAGTGCTATGCTAACGGATGGGTCTAGTCCATCACATCATTCTCATAATGATGTGATCCCGTTGATCAAATGACAACTCATGTCTATGGCTAGGAAACATAGCCATCTTTGATCAATGAGCTAGTCTAGTAGAGGCATACTAGGGACATACTATTTTGTCTATGTATTCACACATGTATCAAGTTTCCGGTTAATACAATTCTAGCATGAATAAAAGACATTTATCATCATATAAGGAAATACAAATAAAATCTTTATTATTGCCTCTAGGTCATATTTCCTTCATTCTGTTGCAACAGTTGTTCGTTTGTTTTCAAGTTCTTTCATGATTTGTTCTTCGATTCCATTGTACGATTGCTTATGTGTGATATTGTTTGATTGCGATAGATTTTCCGGAGTGCGAAGCGTGCTACTACGAGTCCCTAGGTTTCAACGAATGTCAGCAAGGCAAGTTCATACTTTGATCATACTTTCCAATACCCAGTTTTTATTGCATTAGTTATATCCTCAAACACTTGCATGAGTGGGACTGGTTACATGTGAAGATGCTTTGTAGTTCATGAGGTAGGAACCCAATGACTTGAGATGAACCCAAGGGAATATACGTGTTGTTATTTATTGCTTAGCCATGCTAATAGACATGCATTGGTATGAGAGTTTCATGAAAGTTGTGAGTGTAATAACAACTAAGGGATTCTTTAAGGTGGAAATTTAAT
This sequence comes from Secale cereale, assembly GCA_902687465.1. Lineage (NCBI taxonomy): Eukaryota > Viridiplantae > Streptophyta > Magnoliopsida > Poales > Poaceae > Secale > Secale cereale. The sequence goes on from LR738711.1 coordinate 602,541,511, forward strand.
ACACATCTAGGTGGATTGGTTGTGGCAACCTGGGGATGGTCTAGTGGTTGCCAGGGTACCTGGGGATATACCAGTGCTGCCCAAGGAATGCCACCCAGGCTCAAAGGGATCATATATCTTTCATGCCTCGAAACTTCCGTGTGCAGCCACAAGCCATTATGGGCTCTGGCATAGTTGAGTATGTCATGTGATCTCTTTCAGTGGTAGACTAGCAAATGTAGCGAATGTAGGTGTACCGGTCTACGTAGAGTAAAGAGTTAATGCTTTTGAAAGACTGTGTCTCGGTCATCTGGTTCTCAAACACCATGTAGTGAGATAAATTAAACGAGGCGATCGAGTCTTGTGGGGAAAATGTTGGGGAACGAAGTATTTTAAAATTTTCCTACGATCACGCAAGATCTATCTACCAGATGCATAGCAACGAGAGGGAAGAGTGTGTCTACGTACCCTCGTAGACCGGAAGCGGAAGCGTCAAGTGACGCGGTTGATGTAGTCGAACTTCTTCCCGATTCAACCGATCAAGCACCGAACGTACGGCACCTCCGCGTTCAGCACACGTTCAGCTTGATGACGTCCCACGAGCTCTTGATCCAGTTGAGCTTCACGGGAGAGTTTCGTCAGCACGACGGCGTGGTGACGGATATGATGTATTCACCGGCGCAGGGCTTCGCCTAAGCACCGCGATGGTATGACCGAGGTGTGTTTCTGTGGAGGGGGGCACCGCACACGGCTGGAACAATTCAACTTGTGTGTCTTTGGGTGCCCCCCTGCCCCCGTATATAAAGGAGCAAGGGGGGAGGCCGGCCGGCCCTCCTATGGTGCGGCTAGGGGTGCAATCCTACTAGGAATAGGATTGCAATCCTATTCCTAGTAGGAACTACCAAAGAAGGAAGAGAGGGAAAGGAAAAGAAGGAGAGGTGGCGCCCCCCAATCCTAGTCCAACTAGGAACCCTAGGTGGGGCGCCGGCCAGCCCCTATGGGCTGCCTCTCTCTTTTCCATAAGGCCCACTATGGACCACCCCCCCTCGTAGGGGGTTCCGGTAACCCCCTCCGGCAATCCCGTTAAATCCGAAACTTTTCCGGAACACTTCCGGTGTCCGAATATAGTCGTCCAATATATCAATCTTTATGTCTCGGACATTCCGAGACTCCTCGTCATGTCCGTGATCTCATCCGGGACTCCGAACTACCTTCGGTACATCAAAACTCATAAACTCATAATACCGATCGTCATCAAACGTTAAGCGTGCGGACCCTACGGGTTCGAGAATTATGTAGACATGACCGAGACTCATCTCCGGTCAATAACCAATAGCGGAACCTGGATGCTCATATTGGCTCCTACATATTCTATGAAGATCTTTATCGGTCAAACCGCATAACAACATACGTTGTTCCTTTTGTCATCGGTATGTTACTTGCCCGAGATTCGATCGTCGGTATCTCTATACCTAGTTCAATCTCGTTACCGGCAAGTCTCTTTACTCGTTCCATAACACATCATCTCGTGACTAACTCATTAGTCTTTTGCTTGCAAGGCTTATTATGATGTGTGTTACCGAGAGGGCCAAGCGATACCTCTCCGACACTCGGAGTGACAAATCCTAATCTTGATCTATGCCAACACCACGAATACTTTCGGAGACACCTGTAGAGCATCTTTATGATCACCCAGTTACGTTGTGACGTTTGATAGCACACAAGGTGATCCTACGGTATTCGGGAGTTGCATAATCTCATAGTCATAGGAACATGTATAAGTCATGAAGAAAGCAATAGCAGTAAAACTAAACGATCATAGTGCTATGCTAACGGATGGGTCTTGTCCATCACATCATTCTCCTAATGATGTGATCCCGTTGATCAAATGACAACTCATGTCTATGGTTAGGAAACATAACCATCTTTGATCAATGATCTAGTCTAGTAGAGGCATACTAGGGACACTCTGTTTTGTCTATGTATTTACACATGTACTAAGTTTCCGGTTAATACAATTCTAGCATGAATAATAAACATTTATCATGATATAAGGAAATATAAATAACAACTTAATTATTACCTCTAGGGCATATTTCCTTCAGTCTCCCACTTGCACTAGAGTCAATAATCTAACTCACATCGCCATGTGATTTAATACCGATAGTTCACATCGTTATGTGAATAACACCCATAGTTCACATCACCATGTGACCAACACCCAAAGGGTTTAGTAGAGTCAATAATCTACTTCACATCGCTATGTGATTAATACCCAAGAGTAATAAGGTGTGATCATGTTTTGCTTGTGAGAGAAGTTTAGTCAACGGGTCTGTCACATTCAGATCCGTATGTATTTTGCAAATTTCTATGTCTACAATGCTCTGCATGGAGCTACTCTAGCTAATTTCTCCCACTTTCAATACGCATCCAGATTGATACTTAGAGTCATCTGGATTTAGTGTCAAAGCTTGCATCGGCGTAACCCTTTACGACGAACTCTTTATCACCTCCATAAGCGAGAAACATTTCCTTAGTCATCCAAATACTAAGGATAATTTTGACCGCTGTACAGTGATCTACTCCTGGATCACTATTGTACCTCCCTGTCAAACTCATGGCAAGGTACACAACGTGTTTTGTACACAGCATGGCATACTTTATAGAACCTATGGCTGAGGCATAGGGAATGACTTTCATTCTCTCTATATTTTTCTGCCGTGGTCTGGCTTTGAGTCTTACTCAACTTCACACCTTACAAGTTAGGCAAGAACTCCTTCTTTGACTGATCCATTTTGAACTACTTCAAAATCTTATCAAGGTATGTACTCATCGAAAGTCTTATCAAGCGTCTTGATCTATCTCTATAGATCTTGATGCCCAATATGTAAGCAGCTTCACCAAGGTCTTTCTTTGAAAAACTCCTTTCAAACACTCCTTTATGCTTTCCAGAAAATTCTACATCATTTCCGATCGACAATATGTCATTCACATATACTTATCAGAAAGGTTGTAGTGCTCCCACTCACATCTTGTAAATACAAGCTTCACCGCAAGTCTGTATAAATCTATATGCTTTGATCAACTTATCAAAGCATATATTCCAACTCCGAGATGCTTGCACCAGTCCATAGATGGATCGCTGGAGCTTGCACATTTTGTTAGCACCTTTAGGATTGAAAAAACCTTCTGGTTGTATCATATACAAGTCTTCTTTAATAAATCCATTAAAGAATGCAGTTTTGTTATCCATTTGCCAGATTTCATAAAATGCGGCAATTACTAACATGATTCGGACAGACTTAAGCATCGCTACGGGTGAGAAAGCCTCATCGTAGTCAACTCCTTGAACTTGTCGAAACCCTTTCGCAACAAGTCGAGCTTTGTAAACAGTAACATTACCGTTTGCGTCGGTCTTCCTCTTGAAGATCCATTTATTTTCGATGGCTTGCCGATCATCGGGCAAGTCAACCAAAGTCCATACTTTGTTCTAATACATGGATCCCATCTCAGATTTCATGGTCTCAAGCCATTTTGCGGAATCTGGGCTCATCATCGCTTCCTCATAGTTCGTAGGTTTATCATGGTCTAGTAACATGACTTCCAGAACTGGGTTGCCGTACCACTCTGGTGCGGAACAAACTCTGGTCGATCTACGAAGTTCAGCAGAAACTTGTTCTGAAGTTTCATGATCATCATCATTAGCTTCCTCACTAATTGGTGTAGGAATCACTGGATCGAGTTTCTGTGATGTACTACCTTTCCAATTCGAGAGAAGGTACAATTACCTCATCAAGTTCTACTTTCCTCCCACTCACTTCTTTCGAGAGAAACTCCTTCTCTAGAAAGGATCCACTCTTAGCAACAGAGACCTTGCCTTAGGATCTGTGATAGAAGGTGTACCCAACAGTTTCTTTTTGGGTATCCTATGAAGATTTATTTCTCCGATTTGGTTTCGAGCTTATCATGTTGAAACTTTTTCACATAAGCATCGCAGTCCCAAACTTCAAGAAATGACAGCTTAGGTTTCTCGTCAAACCACAGTTCATACGGTGTCATCTCCACGGATTTAGATGGTGCCCTATTTAACGTGAATGTAGCTGTCTCTAATGCGTAACCCCAAAAGCGATAGTGGTAGATAGGTAAGAGACATCATCGATCGCACCATATCTAATAAAGTACGGTTATGACGTTCGGACACACCATTACACTGTGGTGTTCCAGGTGGCGTGAGTAGTGAAACTATTTCACATTGTTTTTATTGAAGGCCAAACTCGCTAACTCAAATATTTTACCTCTACGATCATATCGTAGAAACTCTTATTTTCTTGTTACGATGATTCTCCACTTCACTCTGAAATTCTTTGAACTTTTCAAATGTTTCAGACTTGTGCTTCATTAAGTAGATATACCCGTATCTGCTTAAATCATCAGTGAAGGTCAGAAAATAATGATACCTGCCGCGAGCTTCAACACTCATTGGTCGGCATACATCAGTATGTATGATTTCCAACAACTCTGTTGCTCGCTCCACAGTTCCGGAGAACGGAGTTTTAGTCATCTTGCCCATGAGGCATGGTTCGCAAGCACGAAGTGATTCATAATCAAGTGATTCCAAAAGTCCATCACTATGGAGTTTCTTCATGCGTTTTACACCAATATGACCTAAACGGCAGTGCCACAAATAAGTTGCACTATCATTATTAACCTTGCATCTTTTGGCTTCAATATTATGAATATGTGTATTACCACGATCGAGATCCAACAAACCATTTTCATTGGGTGTATGACCATAGAAGGTTTTATTCATGTAAACAGAACAACAATTATTCTCTAACTTACATGAATAACCGTATTGCAATAAACATGATCAAATCATATTCATGTTCAACACAAACACCAAATAACACTTATTTAGGTTCAACACTAATCCCGAAATATAGGGAGTGTGCGATGATGATCATATCAATCTTGGAACTACTTCCAATACACATCGTCACTTCATCCTTTAACTAGTTTCTGTTCATTATGCAACTCCCATTTCGAGTTACTACTCTTTAGCAACTGAACCAATATCAAATACCGAGGGGTTGCTATGAACACTAGTAAAATACACATCAATAATTTGTATATCAAATATACCTTTGTGCACTTTGCCATCCTTATCCGCCAAATATCTAGGGCAGTTCCACTTCTAGTGACCATTTCCTTTGCAGTAGAAGCACTTTTTTCAGGCTTGAGTTTAGCTTTGGGTTTCTTCACGGGAGTGACAACTTGCTTGTCATTCTTCTTGAAGTTCCCCTTCTATCCCTTTGCCCTTTACTTCAAACAAGTGGTCTGGTTAACCATCAACACTTGATGCTCTTTCTTGATTTCTACCTTCGCCTATTTCAGCATCGTGAAGAGCTCGGGAATTACTTTCGTCATCCCTTGCATATTATAGTTCATCACGAAGTTCTACTAACTTGGTGATAGTGTCTAGAGAACTTTGTCAATTACTATCTTATCTGGAAGATTAACTCCCACTTGATTCAAGCAATTGTACTACCCAGACAATCTGAGCACATGCTCACTGGTTGAGCTATTCTCCTCCATCTTGTAGGCAAAATACTGTCAGAGGTCTTATACCTCTCGACACGGGCATGAGTATGAAATACTAATTTCAACTCTTGGAACATCTCATATGCTCCGTGGCGTTTCAAAAAACGTTTTTGAAGTCCCGGTTATAAGCCGTAAAGCATGGTGCACTAAACTATCAAGTAGTCATCATATCGAGCTTTTGTCAAACGTTCATAACGTCTACATCTGCTCCTGCAATAGGTCTGTCACCTAGCGGTGCATCAAGGACATAATTCTTCTGTGCATCAATGAGGATATTCCTCAGATGACGGAACAATTCCGCATCATTGCTACTAAAATCTTTCAACTTGGTTTTCTCTAGGAACATATGAAAAATAAACCGGGAGCAACATCGCGAGCTATTGATCTACAACATAGATATGCTAATACTACCAGGACTAACTTCATGATAAATTAAAGTTCAATTTAATCATATTAATTAAAGAACTCCCACTTAGATAGACATCCCTCCGGTCATCTAAATGATCACGTGATCCAAATCAACTAAACCATGTCCGATCATCACGTGAGATGGTGTAGTTTCAATGGTGAACATCTTATGTTGATCATATCTACTATATGATTCACGCTCGACCTTTCGGTCTCCAGTGTTCCGAGGCCATATCTGCATATGCTAGGCTCGTCAAGTTTAACCTGAGTATTCCGCGTGTGCAAAACTGGCTTACACCCGTTGTATTTGAACGTAGAGCTTATCACACCCGATCATCACGTGGTGTCTCGGCACGACGAACTTTCGCAACGGCGCATACTCAGGGAGAACACTTATACCTTGAAATTTAGTGAGGGATCATCTTATAATGCTACCGTCGTTCTAAGCAAAATAAGAAGCATAATAAGATAAACATCACATGCAATCAAAATATGTGACATGATATGGCCATCATCATCTTGTGCTTTTGATCACCATCTCCAAAGCACCGTCATGATCACCTTCGTCACCGGCGCGACACCTTGATCTCCATCGTAGCATCGTTGTCATCTCGCCAACTATTGCTTCTACGACTATCGCTACCGCTTAGTGATAAAGTAAAGCAATTACATGGCGATTGCATTACATACAATAAAGCGACAACCATATGGCTCCTGCCAGTTGCCGATAACATTACAAAACATGATCATCTCATACAAAACCGTATAACTCATCATGTCTTGACCATATCACATCACAACATGCCCTGCAAAAACAAGTTAGACGTCCTCTACTTTGTTGTTGCAAGTTTTACGTGGCTGCTACGGGCTTAGCAAGAACCGTTCTTACCTACGCGTACAAAACCACAACGATGTTTCGTCAAGTATGTGCTATTTTAACCTTCACAAGGACCGGGCGTAGCCACACTTGATTCAGCTAAAGTGAGAGAGACAGACACCCGCCAGTCACCTTTAAGCAACGAGTGCTCGTAACGGTGAAACCAGTCTCGCGTAAGCGTACGCGTAATGTCGGTCCGGGCCGCTTCATCTCACAATACCGCCGAAGCAAAGTATGACATGCTGCTAAGCAGTATGACTAGTATCGCCCACAACTCATTGTGTTCTACTCGTGCATATCATCTACGCATAGACCTGGCTCATGATGCCACTGTTGGGGAACGTAGTATTTTAAAATTTTCCTACGATCACGCAAGATCTATCTACCAGATGCATAGCAACGAGAGGGAAGAGTGTGTCTACGTACCCTCGTAGACCGGAAGCGGAAGCGTCAAGTGACGCGGTTGATGTAGTCGAACTTCTTCGCGATTCAACCGATCAAGCACCGAACGTACGGCACCTCCGCATTCAGCACACGTTCAGCTTGATGACGTCCCACGAGCTCTTGATCCAGTTGAGCTTCACGGGAGAGTTTCGTCAGCACGACGGCGTGGTGACGGATATGATGTATTCACCGGCGCAGGGCTTCGCCTAAGCACCGCGACGGTATGACCGAGGTGTGTTTCTGTGGAGGGGGGCACCGCACACGGCTGGAACAATTCAACTCGTGTGTCTTTAGGTGCCCCCCTGCCCCCGTATATAAAGGAGCAAGGGGGGAGGCCGGCCGGCCCTCCTATGGTGCGGCTAGGGGTGCAATCCTACTAGGAATAGGATTGCAATCCTATTCCTAGTAGGAACTACCAAAGAAGGAAGAGAGGGAAAGGAAAAGAAGGAGAGGTGGCGCCCCCCAATCCTAGTCCAACTAGGAACCCTAGGTGGGGCGCCGGCCAGCCCCTATGGGCTGCCTCTCTCTTTTCCATAAGGCCCACTATGGACCATCCCCCCTCGTAGGGGGTTCCGGTAACCCCCTCAGGCAATCCCGTTAAATCCGAAACTTTTCCGGAACACTTCCGGTGTCCGAATATAGTCGTCCAATATATCAATCTTTATGTCTCGGACATTCCGAGACTCCTCGTCATGTCCGTGATCTCAACCGGGACTCCGAATTACCTTCGGTACATCAAAACTCAAAAACTCATAATACCGATCGTCATCAAACGTTAAGCGTGCGGACCCTATGGGTTCGAGAACTATGTAGACATGACCGAGACTCATCTCCGGTCAATAACCAATAGCGGAACCTGGATGCTCATATTGGCTCCTACATATTCTACGAAGATCTTTATCGGTCAAACCGCATAACAACATACGTTGTTCCTTTTGTCATCGGTATGTTACTTGCCCGAAATTCGATCGTTGGTATCTCTATACCTAGTTCAATCTCGTTACCGACAAGTCTCTTTACTCGTTCCATAACACATCATCTCGTGACTAACTCATTAGTCTTTTGCTTGCAAGGCTTATTATGATGTGTGTTACCGAGAGGGCCCAGAGATACCTCTCCGACACTCGGAGTGACAAATCCTAATCTTGATCTATGCCAACACCACGAATACTTTCGGAGACACCTGTAGAGCATCTTTATGATCACCCAGTTACGTTGTGACGTTTGATAGCACACAAGGTGATCCTACGGTATTCTGGAGTTGCATAATCTCATAGTCATAGGAACATGTATAAGTCATGAAGAAAGCAATAGCAGTAAAACTAAACGATCATAGTGCTATGCTAACGGATGGGTCTTGTCCATCACATCATTCTCCTAATGATGTGATCCCATTGATCAAATGACAACTCATGTCTATGGTTAGGAAACTTAACCATCTTTGATCAATGAGCTAGTCTAGTAGAGGCATACTAGGGACACTCTGTTTTGTCTATGTATTCACACATGTACTAAGTTTCCGGTTAATACAATTCTAGCATGAATAATAAACATTTATCATGATATAAGGAAATATAAATAACAACTTTATCATTGCCTCTAGGGCATATTTCCTTCAGAAAAGTGCACAAACCTCTGTAGAGTGTACAAACTATTCATGAGTTGCCGTGTCCCGGGTTATGGACATCTTGAGTATCCCGGTGTTTGAATTATGGATTGATCTCATCACTTTATTTAACTTGTTGGGTTAATAATGACTTTGGTGGTTTGGGATTGGGATGGGGGTACCATTCTCAATGTTCATGTTTAATTTTAACTAAGTAGTAAATAAAATACATTTCTTTGCTGTAAGGAAAAATTAGCTTTATGCAAACTTAACCTTACAGCCTCCACCAGCCAAATATGCATATCGTCGTAGACATTGCTCATTTCTTGCTACAGTATGTTCATGCCAGCATATTCAATGTGCTGACCTACATAGCTGCAACGTATCATGTTGCAGAGTTTTCAGACAAAGATTAAGGTGCGATAGGTCATTGTCATGCACTGAATGTTTGCCGTGGAGTTGGATGGACTCAACTACTCTTCTTAGCTTCCGTAGTTTATTTTATTAGATGGTCTTCAGCCATTTTCGTGTAATGGATATTGCCTCTTCGAGGATTTTCGATGTAATAAAGTGTGATTGAATCTCTGTTATAAATCCTCGAGTACTGTGTGTGTCAGCATACCGATCCTGGGATGACACTGAGCACAGAGACTTCGGTTCATTGGAACCGTGGTCACTACAAGATGGTATCAGAGCACACGTAGACTGTAGGACGTGACCACTAGGATAAGCCACATGATGTTCTTCTCTACTCATTCTACTTATTCTCCACTGATTCTAATTCTTCTCTATTTGTATTCTATAGATGTCAGACCCATGGAGCAAGTTCACTCAGCCAAACGATGACACCCCTTTTGGAAGACACTTGAAGGAAGTCACTAGGTACTTGCACATTGGACTACCCAGTACCATTGGAGATCTCTACGCAACATCACCGGAAGAGGAGTGCTGGAAGATCAAAGTTAGTGTACCCGGGAGGACTATTGCACCATTCACAGAGCCACTTGAGCTTGCCTTTGACGCACTGACGTGGAGCTTGGAAAAGAGTATGGCAGCTCATATCACGTTTGGACGCATATGTGAAGTCTACAACAAGGATCTTGAAGACACCATCTACCAAATTTGTGGACGTCGAGAGGAGCAATGGGAGATGCTTCGCACTAGGAAGGATGGATCCATTGCAGCATACATCCAGGAGATGGACCAACACATTCGACGCTACGAGAACCAGATGTGCTTACTTATGCAGAAAACCAACATGGTTATAACCCGGAACGTGGAGCTAGAAGAAGAACTCAAGACAATGCGAGATGGATTTGAAGAGGAAATCATTGTATTATTGGAGCAGAATGAAGCACTGAAGAAGAAGGCTGAAACCAGCACTGTGAAGCCGAAACCAGAGATGGGTATTAATATGGAGAACTACATTCTGATAGACGACACCGACAGTGATGAAAGTGACTATGAAGACGAAGCTGTAGCAGATATCATGGAGTCCTCAGAAGATAGTGATTAGATGACCACCCTGTAATCCTTAGTATTAATCCGAGTAGTTAGAATCATCCGCTAGCGTTGCAATAGGATCTTTTGTGTGATCTTGATTGAATTGAGCGATATGATATGAAATTGTTTGTCTTATGTGCATATGGGTAGTGATCCCCCTAGACCACATTTTATTCTAATCTCTCCCCTCTAAACCCCTCAGATGCCTCCGAGACGTGAGCCCGGATTTGAGTTTCCCCCTAAGCTCACCCAGTTGATCTAGCAGCAGAACACTTTGATGTAACTACTTGTCCAGAATCAGAACAACAACAACAACCCACCTCCGCCTCCCCATGACAACTTGACCCAGTTCTTAAGGCTGCAACCACCGATGTTCTCTAGTAGCACCGAGCCTATTGTTGCAGATGACTGGCTCCGCAAGATGGACAGAGAGCTAGCAACTTCAGGATGTACAGATGCAGAGCGAGTGCGTTTTGCTACACATCGGCTTGAGGGCCTAGCAGCAACATGGTGAGAGAATTACACCGCCACCTACCCACTTGCTGCAATTACTTGGGATCAGTTTCAGTAAGCTTTCCGCACCGCACATGTCTCAGCAGGAGCCATGAGCCCGAAGAAGCGTGAATTTCACAACTTGCACCAAGGAAACCGTACCGTGGGGCAGTACATGGATGACTTTAGGCAGTTAGCTCACTATGCGCCAGATGATGTGGCCACTGACGCCGCAAAGTAGGAGAAGTTTCTAGAATGACTCAATGATGAGATGAGTATGCAGCTAATGCTAGCAACCTACAACAACTATTAAGTTTTTGATTAATGCATTTACTGCCCATGTTCTTTTTGACATTGGTGCATTGCATTCATACATATCAAGGGGTTTTGTGGGAAAGTATAAATTGCCAACCGTAGCCCTTAAGACCCCTATGTTAGTGAGTTCCCCTGGAGCAGAGTACATGGCTAGCCGAGGATGCTACCAAATTCCATTGACCATTGGGAGACATGTATTTCCCTCAGACCTAATTGTCTTGGAATCCCAAGGTTTGGACGTAATCATAGGTATGGATTGGCTATCCAAGTTTGGAGGAAACATCGACTACGCCAGTAGATCAATTCTTCTCACCACCCCGGAAGGAAAGAGGATCAAGTATGCGTCGAGGCACACACCTAGGAGAGCACATGTGAATGCACTCTCGGGAGTTGTTCATGAAGAAGTGCCAGTTGTGAAGGATTACCCCGATGAATTCCCGGAGGAGTTACCCGGCATGCCACCGAACAGGGACATCAAATTCCTGATTGAGCAGTTAACCGGCACCGAACCAATATCTAAGAGACCATACTGGATGCCCGCTAATGATCTGGAAGAGATCAAGAAGCAAATCAAGGAGTTAATGGATAAGGGTTACATACGACCGAGTCCATCGCCGTGGGGAGTCCCGGTGCTCTTAGTTGAAATGAAGGATGGTTCCCTAAGAATGGTTGTTGATTATCGTGCACTGAATAAGGTGACAATCAAGAATAAGTACCCTCTGCCGATGATCAATGATTTTTTTGATCAGTTACAAGGAGCCAAGGTATTCTCTAATATCAATTTGCGATCTTGATATCATCAACTGAAGATCTGAGAACAGGACATACCAAAGACATCTTTTACCACGAGGTACGAGCTCTATGAGTATGCAATTATGTCATTTGGTTTGACTAACGCCCCTGCCTATTTCATGAGTATGATGAACAAGGTATTCATGGAGTTCTTGCATAAGTTTGCGGTAGTATTCATTGATGACATATTGATATACTCCAAGAATGAAGAGGAGCACAAGTAACATTTGCGTTTAGTTCTCGAGAAGCTGAGAGAACATCAGTTATATGCCAAGTTCAGCAAATGCGAGTTTTGGTTGAAGGAAGTTGGATTCCTTAGACATGTTATATCAGGAGACGGTATAGCCGTAGACCCCACCAAGGTTGAGGCAGTCACAGAATGGAAGGCACCCACCTAAGTTGGCGAGATTCGCTGTTTTCTTGGACTCGCATGATATTATAGGAGATTCATCGAGAATTTCTCCAAGATTGCGAAACCCATGATAGAGTTTTTGAAGAAGGAGACTAAGTATAAATGGACCGAAGAGTGTGATGCCAGTTTTCAGGAGTTGAAGAAACGTCTGGTTACATCCCCAGTGCTGATTCTTCCAGATATACGCAAGGATTTTCAAGTGTATTGTGACGCTTCTCGTCAAGGACTTGGAGGCGTTCTCATGCAAGATGGAAGAGTTGTGTCATACGCCTCACGTCAGCTTCGACCACATGAGTTGAATTATGCCATGCATGATTTGGAGTTAGCAGCCATAGTACACACACTCAAAACCTAGAGACATTTTCTTATTGGAAACCGTTGTGATGTATACACGGATCATAAGAGTTTGAAGTATATCTTCACGCAGAAGGAATTAAACCTTAGGCAAAGGAGATGGCCGGAGCTTAAAAGTTATTACGACATGAGGTTGCATTATCATCCAGGAAAAGCCAATGTCGTGGCAGATGCCCTAAGTCGCAAGAGTTATGTTAATACTATCGTAACCAGAGGTTTACCCCAGGAGTTAGCCGAGGATCTTAGGAATTTACAGTTGCAGATAGTCCCTAGAGGATATGTTGCCACATTGGAATTCAGTCCACTTTGTTGGGAAGGATTTGAGAAGCCCAGAAGATGGATAAAGAAGTTGCCAAAATAAAGGAGAGAATGAACGATGGAAAAGCAGAAGGATTTCTTGAGGACGAATACGAAACACTTTGGTTCGAAAAGTGTATTTATGTGCCCAATGACCCCGAGATTAGGAAGTTGATTCTCCAGGAGGCTCATGATTCGCCGTATTCGATTCACCCAGGCAACACCAAGATGTACTTGGATTTGAAGCAGAATTTCTGGTGGACAGGAATGAAGAAGGACATTGCCGAGTATGTAGCAGTGTGTGATGTTTGTCACAGAGTCAAGGCGGATCATTAGAAATCAGCAGGGTTATTGTAGCCATTACCAATACCCGAATGGAAGTGGGATAAACTTGGAATGGATTTCATCACAGGACTACCTAGGACATGTTCAGGGGTACGATTCCATTTGGGTGATAGTTGATCGGTTGGCTAAGGTAGCCCACTTTATCCCCGTGAAGACCACTTACACGAGTCTAAGTTGGCCAGCATATACATGACCAGGATCGTATGTCTGCATGGAGTTCCGAGGACCATTGTATCAGATAGAGGAACACAGTTTACTTCAAAGTATTGGAAGCAGTTGCACCAGACTTTAGGTACTAGGCTAGAGTACAATACAACCTTTCATCCACAGACAGATGGGTAGGCAGAGAGAGTTAACCAGATTCTGGAGGACATGTTGAGAGCTTGTGCGCTCGATTATGGATCTAGTTGGGATGATAACCTTCCGTACGCAGAGTTTTCCTACAACAACAGTTATCAAACCAGTTTCCAAATGGCCCCTTTTGAAGCCCTGTACGGAAGGAGGTGAAAAACACCGTTGATGTGGGATGAAGTTGGAGACAGTCAGTTATTTGGACTTGACTTAATCAGAAAGTCAGAAGAGAAGGTCAAGTTGATCCACGACAGACTTAAGATAGTCCAGTCCAGGCAGAAGAGTTATGCAGACACGAAACGTAATGAGGTGACCTACAAAGTTGGAGATAGAGCCTACCTTCGTGTGTCCCCGCTTCTAGGAGTTAAGCGTTTTGGAGTTAAGGGTAAATTGGCACCACGATTCGTGGGACCATACAAAGTTTTGGAGCGCAGAGGAGAAGTAGATTATCAGCCAGAGTTGCCCAAAACCTTGTCCGACGTTCATGACGTGTTTCACGTGTCTCAGTTGAAGAAGTGTCACGCAGAGATGGCCGATATTCCATTACGAGATACGGTGCCACTGGAAGCAATTCAGTTAGGGAGTGACCTGACTTACGAGGAGAAGCCCGTTAAGATTCTCGAGTTTGCCGACAGAGTTACCCTGTAACATCCCAAATTTCCAATTTGGAATGTTATACATAGATCATATTGCATTGCATGCTTTTTGCATTTTTGGTTGTGGCATTCCTCGAAATTCTAAGCAACTCAAGGACCTACGGAGAGAGTTGGGAATTTTACCGTTTTCGTATTTGAGTTCGCTCGAATACCGGTACAAGGACAGTGTGATTCTAATTATTTTTCTCTCCTAAAAATATTTCTAATTACCAAATATGAGCGGAGATAGTATGACTTCTCCAAAATAACAGAAATATTGGAGCAAAAATATTAAAATCACTTTTGGTATTTTTCTGGATTTATTCGCGGATTTATTTGCATAAGAAAAAAATACGCGTTTTTCAAAATTGCATTTAGGTCCGGGAAAAATGTTCACTTTGTCCTAAATATTATTAGAGGACGGTGAAAATTTATTTCAAGAATTTTGGAGTCCGTCTGGTATTTCTTTCGTTAGTTTTTCTGTGCCGGGACTCTTTTAGAAAAAAAAAAAAGAAACCGACTAGGAGTCTTACTAGCCCAGGACTCGTGGGCTTTATAAGCGCACCGCCCGGCCCGACCGACCGCCCCAGCCCGCCTCGCCTCGCCCTGCCCTAACCCTAGCCGCCGCGCCTCGCCCTCCGCGCCGCCGCTGCCGCCAGCCGCCGCCAGCCGCCGCCGCCGCCGCCAGCCGCCGCCGCTGCCGGTTGCCGCCGCCGGTTGCCGCCGCCGCCGCCGCCGCCGCCGCCGCCGCCGCTGCCCCGCCGTCGCGACCGCCGCCGCCGCCGCCGCTGCCGCACCACCCGCCGCCGCCGCACCACCCGCCGCCTCGCCGCCTCGTCGCCGGACCGCCGCCCCGCCGCTGCCGTCTCGCCGGAGTTCGCGAGGTAGATGCCGTTTTTTTTTATAGAAACCGCTCGTTTTTTTTTCAAAAAAACCGTAGATCTGTTTTATTAGATTAGTTCGGTTCGGTTTTTCGGTTTAGTTAATTAGCGGACATTCGTTTTAACGAACGGTTTTTGTTAGTTAACCGCAGACAACGAACATTCGTTCGTTAGCCTGTTCGTCGTTTTTCTTTTTCGGGGTATTTATCCGCGGTTATTCCGATCGTGATTTGTGCCCTGATCTTGTTTCGCGTTTTTCTTTTCGCTCGAGAGTCGGAATCAGGTGATTCAAAATCGCAGATCTTCATCTCGATGCCCTCTTTACGTTTAATCAACTTGAACAAAGTTTTGGCTACTGTAAAATTTGACTTTAGGCCAACTAGTAATTCGGAGCTCGTTTCTTTCGCAGTTTGAGTTTCGTTGCTTCTTTCGAGTTGATTCTTTTGCAAACCGGAGTTCTTAAGTTGAACTTTTTGGTTAAATCTCTTATTTGAGCTTTACCCGTGCATTAGTTAAGTACTTATTGTATGCTTGTTTGATTGCGATAGAGCACCCGGAGTGCGTCGCTTGCTACTTTGAGTCTCTAGGTTTTGCGGATCATCAGCAAGGCAAGTAACACTTTGATCATACTTTCCAATTACCCAGTTTTCATTGCATTAGTCCAACCCTCACACATTGCATGAGTAGGATTAATTAATTTGTGGGATTGGGAAGTAGTTTGAGGTAGTACCTATTACCCGCATTACATTCAAACCTTGGGGAGTTACTTCTACGTTTGCTGTTAGGACATGCTATGCTCGTAGATGTGGATTGGGTGAGTGAAATCCATGACAGATGTGAGTTTGTTAATTAATGGTTCAACTTAAGGTGGCAACATTAATACACATCTGGGTGGATTGAGGCATCTGGGTATTCCAGTGATTGCCTGTTTTTCTTTTGGACCGCCACCCAGGCTCAAAGGGATCATGAGATTTTTCATACTAGAAACTTCCGTGTGCAGCCACATGCCAATATGGGCTCTGGCATAGTTGAGTAAGTTGTGGGAAACCTTTCCATGATGGGCTAGCAGATGTAGTGGGTTTTGTAGGTGTACCGGCCTATCTATCTGGTTAAGGGGACCTCTTCGGAAAGACTGTGTCTCGGTCATCCGTTTCTCAAACACCATGCAGTGCGAGAAACCAAACGGAGGCGATCGAGTCTTGTGGGGAAAAGTGCACAAACCTCTGTAGAGTGTACAAACTGATCATGATTAGCCGTGTCCCCGGTTATGGACATCTTGAGTATCTAGTACTTGGATTATCATGTGAATCTCATCATGTCACTTTAATTAATTTTGTTGGGTTTAATGATTATTTGTAATTGGGGTTGAGAGGATGTCTATCTTCTCAACGATGATTCAACTACCATGATAGTTAATTAAAATCTAATCCTTTGAAGTAGGGAAAAATTGGCTTTACGCAAAAACTTAACCATAGAGATTTCCACCTGCCATATTGCATATAGTATAGCCTTATTACCATTGCATACTTGTGTTACCTTGCCAGCATATTCCAGGTGCTGACCCGTTTTCGGGCTGCAACGTTTCATGTTGCAGACTTTTCAGACGACGAGTAAGGTGCCCCTTTTAGGTCGTGGTTCTATACTCAGTGATGCCGCTAGAGTTGATGGACTCACTTATCTTCCAAGCCTTCCGCTGTTATCATGTTAGATGGCCCTCAGCCATATTATTTGTAATAAATTCATCGTTGGACTATCGATGTAATAAGTGTGTGATTGCTACTCTGTTATAAATCCTTCAAGTACTGTGCGTGTCAGCATTACTGATCCAGGGATGACATTGATGCACAGAGAGCAGACTGTTTGAGGTCTGGTCGCTACAAGATGGTATCAAAGCACACACTGACTGTAGGACACGACCACTAAGAGAAGCCCTAGAGCACAATTCTCTCTTCTCTTTTCTGACTCCTCATCTTTTCTACTCTTTAGGATGGTGGAAGCAAAGCACAAGTTCATACAACCGGATGATGACACACCCTTTGGACGACACCTGAAGGAAGTCACAAGATATCTCAACATTGGATTACCAAGTTTCACCGGAACCTACAATGCCAGTCTACCTGAGGAGGAGCGTTTGTTGATTCAAGCCCAAGTTCCAAGAAGGACGTTCGCACCCGTCACCCCACTCATAGCATTTTCTTTTAATGCACCCACATGGAGCCTAGGAAGAAGTATGGCAGCCCATATTGCTATGGGAAGGATTGGAGAAGTCTACCAGCAGGAGCTAAAGGACACTATCTACCAGATTTGTGGACGCCCAGATGTGAATTGGGATATGATCAGCACCCGGAAGGGTATATCCATTGCAGCATTCATCCAGGAGTTGAACCACCACATTCGTCGCCAGGAGCACCAGATGTGTGCAGGGATGATAGATTTGAAGAAAGCCCTAAATAGGAATTTGGAGCTAGAAGAAGAACTCAAGTCTACACGCGACAGATATGAGGAGGAGATGAAGATACTTGTGGAAAAGAATGATGATTTAACCCGGAAGTTAGGGATACTCATGGGAGAAGAAGACGAGGAAGCAGAACCCAAGGAGATTCCACCGGAAGACTATATCATCATAGATGACACAGATTCAGAAGCCGAGGATAGCAAGGATGAAAACTATGAAGATGAAGCTGGGGCAGATATTATGGAATGCTCTGCCGATCAATATTTTTAGATGACCTCCCTTTGACTAGTAGTTACTACCATATATTAGTTTTAGAGCACTTTTGTAACGATCGTTAGTTTTGTAAGACCTTGTTTGAAATTGATTGGTGTGAATTTATTGTGTGTTTGTCTCATGTGCATATGGGTAGTGATTTTCCCTTAGACCTCTATTCTATTCTAATCTCTTCCCTCTACACCCATCAGATGCCTCCAAGACGTGAATTCGAGTTTCCCCCTGAGCTCACTCAGTTGATCCAGCAGCAGAACACCCTGATGCAACTTCTTGTCCAGAACACTCAGAACAACCAGAACAACAACAACAACCCTCCACCACCACCACCCGTGGACAACCTGACACGTTTCTTAAGGTTGCAACTACCCGTGTTTGCTAGCAGCATCGAACCAATTGTGGCTGATGACTGGATACACAAGATTGGAAGGGATTTGACCACCGCCAATTGCTCGGATGCTGAGAAGGTGCGATTTGCCGCACACCAGTTGTCTAGACCAGCCGCAGCATGGTGGGAGAATTACACAGCCACTTACCCCATAGCCAATGTTACTTGGGATCAGTTTTAGCAAGCTTTTCTTACCGCCCATGTCTCCACTGGAGCCATGAGTATGAAGAAGTAGGAGTTTCGCAATTTGCGCCAAGGGAATCGTATTGTGGCCCAGTACGTGGATGAGTTTAGTACCCTATCTCGTTATGCCCCAGATGATGTGGCCACAGATGCCAAGAAGCAGGAGAGATTCATGGAAGGGCTGAATGATGAGATGAGTGTACAGTTGATGGTGGTAACTTTCAATAATTACCAGGAGTTGGTTGATCGCGCCCTAATGATTGAATGGAAGCACCAGCAGATTGAGAGTCGCAAGAGGTAGTATGGGCAAGGAAAGTATAATTTTGGAGCTCAGCAGAAGCCCCGCTTTACCCATAAAACGGTAGGACAGTTTCAGCATACTCATGGAGGAAGTAGCTCGCACAACCACAATGGCACCAAGAATGGAAATGGAAATGGGAATGGAGCCAATGGAAACCAGAACTGCCCTACAGCGTCCACACCCACCAAGAGGGATTTTAGCCATGTCACTTGTTACAAGTGCGGGAAGAATGGACATTATGCCAATGAATGCCCATAAGCTAAGAATGGGAACGGCCATGGAAGCGCCGGGAAGAAGCCCAACCCGTTCAACAAAGGACAAGTGAACCACGTGACTATGGAGGAAGTAGAGGAGCAACCAGATGCTGTTGTCGGTAAGTGTTTGGTTAAGACATTTACCGCAATAGTACTTTTCGATACTGGTGCATTGCATTCATATATTTCAAGGGGATTCGTAAATAGACATAGGATGTCCACCCGAGTTCTTAAGACCCCCATGTTAGTAAGTTCGCCTGGACCAGATTATATGGCACACCAAGGATGCTTTCAGACGCCATTGAGCATAGGACGCCATACTTTCCCCTCTGACCTAATAGTTCTGGAGTCACAAGGATTGTATGTGATATTAGGTATGGATTGGCTATCGAAGTATGGAGGTAATATTGACTGTGCCAGTAAGTCTATTTTGCTCACCACCCCTGAGGGAAAAAGGATTAAGTATGTATCTAGGCATTCGCCTATAAGGACTCAAGTACATTCTCTCACGGGAGTTGTTCAGGAGGAAGTGCCAGTAGTGAAGGATTATCCGGATGTGTTTCCAGAGGAGTTACCTGGCATGCCACCGGATAGAGATATAGAGTTTTTGATTGAACTTTTGCCAGGCACCGGGCCAATTTCTAAGAGACCATATAGGATGCCCGGAAAGGATTTGGAGGAAATTAAGAAACAGATTAAGGAGTTACTGGATAAAGGATTCATACGCCCAAGTTCTTCGCCTTGGAGTTCGCCAGTACTTCTAGTGGAGAAGAAGGATGGATCGTTAAGAATGGTTGTTGATTACCGTGGATTGAATGAAGTAACGATCAAGAACAAGTACCCATTGCCGATGATCAATAATCTGTTCGATAGATTGCAAGGAGCTAAGATATTTTCCAAGATCGATCTGCGATCAGGGTACCATCAATTGAAGATCCGAGAGCAAGATATACCTAAGACGGCCTTTACCACTAGGTATGGGTTGTACGAGTATACCATCATGTCGTTTGGTCTGACGAACGCACTGACATACTTTATGAACCTGATGAACAAAGTGTTTATGGAGTATTTGGATAAGTTCGTCGTAGTGTTCATAGATGATATATTGATCTTCTCGAAGGATGAAGAGGAGCATGCAGAGCATTTGCGTTTGGTGTTGGAGAAGCTCAGAGAACATCAGTTATATGCCAAGTTTAGCAAATGCGAGTTTTGGTTGAAGGAAGTCGGATTCCTCGGACATGTTATATCCGGAGAAGGAATAGCAATAGATCCCGCTAAGGTGGACACTGTGACCCATTGGGAAGCATCAACAACAGTTGGAGAGATCCGGAGTTTTCTTGGACTTGCAGGATACTACCGGAGATTCATCAAGAATTTCTCCAAGATTGCCAAGCCAATGACGGAGTTGTTGAAGAAGGACACCAAGTTCAGTTGGACAGAAGAATGTGAGGCCAGTTTCAGGAATTAAAGAAACGTTTGGTCTCATCCCCTGTGTTGATTCTGCCAGATCAACATAAGGATTATGAGGTGTATTGTGACGCTTCACGTCGAGGACTTGGAGCAGTTCTTATGCAGGAAGGAAGAGTTGTTTCGTATGCTTCACGACAACTAAAACCTCATGAGCTGAACTATGCCACCCACGATTTGGAGTTAGCAGCCGTAGTGCATGCATTGAAGACGTGGAGACATTTTCTCATTGGAAACCATTGTGAAGTATATACGGATCACAAGAGTTTGAAGTATATATTCACTCAGAAGGAGTTGAATCTTAGGCAAAGGAGATGGCTGGAACTCATTAAGGATTATGACATGAGATTGCATTATCATCCCGGAAAGGCTAACGTAGTAGCCGATGCGCTAAGCCGTAAGAGTCATGTCAATAACCTAATGATGGAAGGATTTCCAAAGGAGTTAGCCGAGGACCTATGAGAACTACGTTTGGAGATAGTTCCGAGAGGCTATGTAGCAACGCTAGAAATCCAGTCTACCCTGATGGATAAAATCAGAGAAGCTCAGAAAGCTGACAAGGAGGTTGTCGCTATAAAGGAGAGGATGAGCGAAGGAAAAGCTAAAGGTTTTCGTGAGGATGAACACGACACCCTATGGTTTGAGGATTGAATCTATGTGCCCAATGACCCGGAGATTAGGAAGTTGATTTTACAGCAGGCCCATGATTCACCATACTCGATTCATCTAGGAAATACTAAGATGTATTTGGATTTGAAAGATATTTTCTGGTGGACCGGTATGAAGAAGGATATTGCGGAGTATGTAGTAGTTTGTGATGTATGTCAGAGAGTAAAGGTAGAACATCAGAAGCCAGCATGATTGTTACAACCTATGCCGATACCCGAATGGAAGTAGGAGAAGCTTGGCATGGATTTTATCACCGGATTGCCCAGGACCAAAGCAGGGTATGATTCAATCCGGGTAGTAGTAGACCGATTGACGAAGGTAGCCCACTTTATCCCTGTGAAAACCACATATACCAATGCAAGGTTGGCTAAGATATACATGACCAGAATTGTATGTCTGCATGGAGTTCCGAGGAGCATCGTATCAGATAGAGGAACCCAGTTTACCTCAAAGTTCTGGAATCAGTTACATGAAACTTTGGGTACCAGACTAGAGTTTAGCACAGCGTTTCATCTGCAGACAGATGGACAGACGGAAAGAGTCAATCCGATTTTGGAGGATATGCTGAGAGCCTGTGCATTAGATTTCGGATCTAGTTGGGATGATAACTTGCCCTACGCGGAGTTCTCATACAACAACAGTTACCAAGCCAGTTTGAAGATGGCACCGTTCGAGGCATTGTATGGGAGGAGATGCCGAACACCGTTGTCGTGGGATGAAGTTGGAGACCGACAGTTGTTTGGACCAGACTTAATCAAAGAGTCTGAAGAGAAGGTTAAGTTGATTCGAGATAGACTGAAGGTAGGTCAGTCCAGGCAGAAGAGTTATGCAGACTCGAAGCGCAAGGAGATAGCCTATGAGATCGGAGACAGAGCATACTTGAGAGTATCGCCTCTGCGAGGAGTTAAACGTTTCGGAGTTAAAGTGAAGTTAGCCCCGAGATTTGTGGGACCTTACCGTGTTTTGGAACGCATGGGAGAGGTTGCCTATAAGTTGGAATTGCCTGAAGGATTGTCAGGAGTGCACGACTTGTTTCACATTTCGCAGCTTAAGAAGTGTCATGCGGAGATGGCCGATATACCGCTTAGAGACACAGTACCCATGGAAGCAATTCAGTTGGACAGTGATCTGACCTACGAGGAGAAGCCTGTTAAGATTCTCGAATTTTCGAGCAGAGTTACTCGCAACAAGGTTATCAAGTTTTGCAAAGTTCAGTAGAGTCACCACACCGAGGAAGAAGCCACCTGGGAACGAGAAGATGATCTACGCAAGGACCACCCACACCTGTTCTCTAGCCAAGTCGAATCTCGAGGGCGAGATTCATTCTAAGGGGGGTAGGTTTGTAACATCCCAAATTTCCAATTTGGAATGTTATACATAGATCATATTGCATTGCATGCTTTTTGTATTTTTGGTTGTGGCATTCCTCGAAACTCTAAGCAACTCAAGGACCTACGGAGAGAGTTGGGAATTTTACCGTTTTCGTCTTTGAGTTCGCTCGAATACCGGTACGAGGACAGTGTGATTCTAATTATTTTTCTCTCCTAAAAATATTTATAATTACCAAATATGAGCGGAGATAATATGACTTCTCCAAAATAACAGAAATATTGGAGGAACAATATTAAAATCACTTTTGGTATTTTTCTGGATTTATTCGCGGATTTATTTGCATAGGAAAAAAATACGCATTTTTCAAAATTGCATTTAGGTCCGGGAAAAATGTTCACTTTGTCCTAAATATTATTAGAAGACGGTGAAAATTTATTTCGGGAATTTTGGAGTCTGTCTGGTATTTCTTTCGTTAGTTTTTTTGCGCCGGGACTCTTTTAGAAAAAAAAAGAAACCGACTAGGAGTTTTACTAGCCCAGGACTCCTGGGCTATATAAGCGCAGCGCCCGGCCCGACCGACCGCCCCAGCCCGCCTCGTCTCGCCCCGCCCTAACCCTAGCCGCCGCGCCTCGCCCTCAGCGCCGCCGCCGTCGCCGCCGTCGGTTGCCGCCGCCACCGCTGCTGCCCCGCCGCCCCGCCGCAGCCGCCGCCGCCGCACCACCCGCCGCCCCGCCGCCCCGTCGCCGGACCGCCGCCCCGCCGCTGCCTTCTCGCCGGAGTTCGCGAGGTAGATGCCGTTTTTTTCTCTCTAGAAACCGCTCGGTTTTTTTTTTCAAAAAAACCATAGATCTGTTTTATTAGATTAGATCGGTTCAGTTTTTCGGTTTTGTTAATTAGCGGACGTTCGTGCGTACGTTCGTTTTGACGAATGGTTTTCGTTAGTTAACCGCAGACAGCAAACGTTCATTCGTTAGCCTGTTCGTCATTTTTCTTTTTCGGGGTATTTATCCGCGGTTATTCCGATCGAGATTTCTGCCCTGATCTTGTTTCGCGTTTTTCTTTTCGCTCGAGAGTTAGAATCAGGTGATTCAAAATCCCAGATCTTCGTCTCGATACCCTCTTTACGTTTAATCAACTTGAACAAAGTTTTGGCTACTGTAAAATTTGACTTTAGGCCAACTGGTAATTCGGAGCTCGTTTCTTTCGCAGTTTGAGTTTCGTTGCTTCTTTCGAGTTGATTCTTTTGCAAACCGGAGTTCTTAAGTTGAACTTTCTGGTTAGATCTCTTATTTGAGTTTTACCCGTGCATTAGTTACGTACTTATTGTATGCTTGTTTGATTGCGATAGAGCACCCGGAGTGCGCCGCTTGCTACTTTGAGTCCCTAGGTTTTGCGGATCATCAGCAAGGCAAGTAACATTTTGATCATACTTTCCAATTATCCAGTTTTCATTGTATTAGTCCAACCCTCACACATTGCATGAGTAGGATTAATTAATTTGTGGGATTGGGAAGTAGTTTGAGGTAGTACCTATTACCCGCATTACATTCAAACCTTGGGGAGTTACTTCTACGTTTGCTGTTAGGACATGCTATGCTCGTAGACGTGGATTGGGTGAGTGAAATCCATGACAGATGTGAGTTTGTTAATTAATGGTTCAACTTAAGGTGGCAACATTAATACACATTTGGGTGGATTGAGGCATCTGGGTATTCCAGTGATTGCCTGTTTTTCTTTTGGACCGCCACCCAGGCTCAAAGGGATCATGAGATTTTTCATACTAGAAACTTCCGTGTGCAGCCACATGCCAATATGGGCTCTGGCATAGTTGAGTAAGTTGTGGGAAACGTTTCCATGATGGGCTAGCAGATGTAGTGGGTTTTGTAGGTGTACCGGCCTATCTATCTGGTTAAGGGGACCTCTTCGGAAAGACTGTGTCTCGGTCATCCGTTTCTCAAACACCATGCAGTGCGAGAAACCAAACGGAGGCGATCGAGTCTTGTGGGGAAAAGTGCACAAACCTCTGCAGAGTGTACAAACTGATCATGATTAGCCGTGTCCCCGGTTATGGACATCTTGAGTATCTAGTACTTGGATTATCATGTGAATCTCATCATGTTACTTTATTTAATTTTGTTGGGTTTAATGTTTATTTTTAATTGGGGTTGAGAGGATGTCTATCTTCTCAATGATGTTTCAACTACCATGATAGTTAATTAAAATCTATTCCTTTGAAGTAGGGAAAAATTGGCTTTACGCAAAAACTTAACCATAGAGCTTTCCACCAGCCATATTGCATATAGTATAGCCTTATTATCATTGCATACTTGTGTTACCTTGCCAGCATATTCCATGTGCTGACCCGTTTTCGAGCTGCAACGTTTCATGTTGCAGACTTTTCAGACGACGAGTAAGGTGCCCCTTTTAGGTCGTGGTTCTATACTCAGTGATGCCGCTGGAGTTGATGGACTCACTTATCTTCCAAACCTTCCGCTGTTATCGTGTTAGATGGCCCTCAGCCATATTATTTGTAATAAATTCATCGTTGGACTATCGATGTAATAAGTGTGTGATTGCTACTCTGTTATAAATCCTTCAAGTACTGTGCGTGTCAGCATTACTAATCCAGGGATGACACTGATGCATAGAGATCAGACTGTTTGAGGTCTGGTCGCTACATACCCACATCAAAGTCATCAAGTTCTGCAAAGTATAGTGGAGTCATCATATAGAAGACGAAGCCACCTGGGAATGAGAAGATGATCTACGCCAGGACCATGTAATGCCCAGGATCCTAATACTTTCCCTTTTGGGCATATAATAAATCTCCGGCTTCATCTATTTCCATTTCGGGTTCTTGTCTTTCGGGCTTTCGTCGTTTTGTTGTGTGAGTGTGTGGCATTCATTCATATCATGTAGACATGTGCATTGCATTGCATTTGTGTTGTGGGTTGTTTCCGGATCGTGGCGTTTCTTCCCGTTGTCCGTTTCGTGTTCCGGAGCTCCCTCACGTGTCCGTGACGTCCCGTAGGCCTTCTTTGTTGTTCGGGCGTTTTTCGTTACCGGTGTGCCGCGAGGTTGTGTTGTGTGTTGTTGTTTTGTTGTGTGCAACCCGCCTCTCAAATCTCGTCTCGTTTGGACTCCGTTGACTTTTCCCTCCGTTGTCCGTGTGGGTCCGAAGTGCCCTTACTTCGTGTCCCGGAAATACCCCTGTGGTATTCTTTTATCTCCGTCTGGCCCTTTTAAAATCATTCCCGCGATCGGATCCGTTGGATCCAGATCGGAGGGCTCCTAAACAACCCTAGTCTCCCAAACCCTAGTCTAATTGCTATATATAGACCCCTAGGTCTATTTGGGCATCCCCTTCCTCTTCCTCCCCTCCCCTTTCTTTTTTTTTCCAGTTCTTTCAGATCCAAAAAAAAATCAGATCGCAGCTATCCTCCCAGATCCCGAGGGGATCCGGTTTTCCTTCGTCCAGCCGCCGACCGCGTCCTCGTTCCCAGCGAGCGGAGTCAACGCCGTCGCGCCGTGCGCTGGTCAGTTCCAGCGTCTGCGGCCCGTCGCCGCATCGGGCCACTTGGCGCGAGTCCTCTGCGTCGGCCTCGTACCGGGCGGTCCAGGGGGGACCGCATCGCCTGAAGCGAGCCGGCCGCGCGCTCGCCTCGTACCGGGCCGGCCCGTACGCCGTCTTTCCCCGCCACTTC
Organism: Secale cereale; assembly: GCA_902687465.1. NCBI lineage: Eukaryota > Viridiplantae > Streptophyta > Magnoliopsida > Poales > Poaceae > Secale > Secale cereale. The sequence goes on from LR738711.1 coordinate 602,567,826, forward strand.
AGCGCGCGTCGCCGACTCCAGCCGCGTCGCCTCCCGCGTGGGCCCGAAGGCCCAGCACCTCCTCCCGCCAGTTGGGCGCCTCCGGGCTGCCAGCAGCTCGCGCCGCGCGCCGGGCCGCCGCTCGCCTCCCAGGCCTCGCCGCGCGCGGGCCCTTCTCCTCTCGCCCCGGGCCCAGCCACCGCAGGCCGCCTCCCAGCTGGGCCGCCGCCGCTGCGGGTTCCAGATCCGGGCCCAGATCGGGCCGCCGCCACTGTTCCTCCGGCCCACCCCGTTTTCAGATCTGATCCGTTAAGGTTGACTCTAAACTTCTAAGTCCCCAGATCTGCTTATCTGTGTTGCTAACTTTGCACTGTTGTAACTTTCTCTGTGGTGCTCCGTTTTGAGCGTGTGATATGTCCAGATGTTCGTGGAGTTGTCCTCTACGATTTACCTGTTGTAGTCATGCATGTTAGAGATCATCTAGGGGCTTGTTTTGCTGTTACAAGAGTGTATGATGATATAAACTGCTGCTATGTGTTATTTTTGTGCCACCTTTGACATGTGATATCTTTTAGCTCGTTTGTCCAAACGATGCAAATGACATGTCCACGTGTTCGTCTCGTCACGAACTACGTGTTGTGTGTGATAGGTTGCATGGTAGATGTATTGTTTCCTTGTTATCATCGTTGCAAGATGCCATGTTCACATGTTGTGTTTTTACTTGTTATGAAATGCCATGTGGTTGGGCTCGTTGCAATCGGTGTGTTCATCACATTGATGCATGCTTGTGTGTTTCGGGATCACCTTCATATGTATTTTGATGAGGTGCTTACCCTTTGCCATGTTTAGTTTCGAGGTGTCTTAAACATGCTCTTTTTGTTGCTATGATGATGTTGCTGTTTTGGGACTTAGTGAAATTTCACTAAGTCTGAAATCTGTAACGTTCCGATGCCATGTTCGTGTGATGTTGTAGGACAAAGCATGATAGTTTTGGGGTGGATTTTGATTGTTCCATGAAGTATATATTGTTGTCTTTCCATCCATGTCCTCACATGTCCATTTGAGGTGCTGTAGCATGCTTATCTTTTGCTCCAAACTTTCAATAAAATTCTGCTGCCAGAATTTTATTTCAAAGTTCAATATGTCCAAGATCATTGCTAGTGATCCGTGACTCCGTTGGGGGCGCACTTTGGACCTAGTTGCTGTACATTATATCTAGTTTGTGTTCAAGTCCTTTGCCATGCTTTTTGGGTGCTGTAGATTAATTATTTTGTGCTCCCAAGATGCTATGTTGCTGTAATTTGCAGTTTTTCGCTCAAATCTTGTTTCGGGCATAACTTTTAACCCGTAACTCCGATTTTAGCGATCTTTATATCAAACTTGGGTGATTTTCTGTGTAGTTTAATAATATCAGGTTGTTATCCTGTTTTGAGGTGTTTTGCTTGAGTGATGTTTTCCGTGCTCCATGTGCATCTCTAGTGCATCCATCATGCATACATGTTTTTCGAGTGCGCATTGCATTGTGTTGATTTGGTGCTGGTGTGTTTGTCTTGTTTAGACCCGGAAGTTGAGCACGAGTTTTCCAACGAGGTTGATCACGAGGTTTCCAACGAGTTTGAGCAAGAGGACCCGTCTTTCGTTCCGAACTTCTTCTCTTCAGGCAAGATGACCGAACCCCGATAACATTACTATCTTTGTCTATTGCTAGTAGTCTCGATCTATAGTTTTGCCTCGATGCCCATGTTCTTCTTGTCAGCCTCCTACTTGTAACCAATTGCCATGTTTAACCACCCTACCTATGCAAACCGTTGCTTGGCTAAGTACGCTTCGCTCAGCCCTTCTTATAGCGTTGCTAGTTGCAGGTGAAGTGAAGATGCTTGCTCCATGTTGAAGTTTGGTTGGGTTATATCACACTATATAAATGCTTAAACTGAAATCACATATATATTGGCCAGGGTGGAAGGCTAAGCCTTTTGCTTGGTGTTTTGTTCCACTCATGCCGTTAGGATCCGTATAAGCCGGATTCATGTTCCTTGATTATGCGTTCCTAACACGGTTGGGGTGTATGGGACCCCCTCGATAAACCGCTATGTGCTAAGTCTTTTCCAGCAAATCCCAACATTGGTACTATTTGCCTAATAACCAACTAAACATGCATAAGGGAGTAATTAACCCTCTTTCTTAATCAACAACCCCGGGCCAGTGCTCCACATGAGTGTTGGTCCGAAACGGGGGTCCTGCGGGGCCACCTCGAGGAAACTCAAGGTTTGGTAAAAACCCGTAGCATCACCCATCCGGTCGTGGCCTGAGACGAGATACGCGCGGCTACTATCAGGGTGTCGGCACGCCGGGAGGATTTGCTGGATTAGCCTTACCTTAGCTCGGTATATCTTGAGCACGGGATTCCGAGGATACTCGGGTCTTCCCACTTTGGAGTTGCGACTCCGCGGATCGTGGGCTTGTAATGGGTCAAGTTGGAACACCCCTGCAGGGTTTGAACTTTCGAAAGCCGTGCCCGCTGTTATGTGGCAGATGGGAGCTTGTTAATTCCGGTTGTAGAAAACTTGACACAATGTTACTAATACACTACCAGCGTGTGTTCCGTGACTGTCAATTTCCGAATAGGGGTTCGGGAGTTGAACACGGAGGGGTTATGTTTGTGAGCTTGTAGCTAGGATCACTTCGTGATCACTTCTCGCCGATGCCTTCTCTTCTCGCTCTCACTTGCGTAAGCTAGATGCTAGTTGCTGCTGCAGACTTGTTCTTTCTTCAGCCTTTCCCTCACCTAAAGGCTTAAATAGTTCTGTTACCCGGGAACGGGATTGCTGAGTCCTCTGTGGCTCACAGTTACTTCACACACCAGATGCAGGTCCAGCTGTGAGCTATCCAGGTGATGGCACCGAGCTGGATTGGGAGTACGACGAGGAGCGTAGTCGTTACTACGTGCGCTACCCGGACGATCAGTAGTGGAGTCTCTTACTAGGATTCGATCTGCCTGTGGTTTATTTATCTGAGTTTGGTACTTTGACTTTTGGCTTTTGCCCTTAGAGGGTTGTAGTGATCTTAATGTATGATGTTTGAGACTTGTACTGTTATTCTGTGACGTGGCGAGTGTAAGCCAACTATTTTCAGTTTACTATCCCTCTTTTACATGAGTTGTGCAAAGATTACCAAACTTGAGATCATTCTAGGATGGACTTATGCCTTTAAGTCGTGCCTCGACACGTAGGAGGTATAACTCCATCCTGGGCATTACAAGTTGGTATCAGAGCCTTCTCCGACCTAGGAGCCCCCACTGTTTGATCGAACCGTTGACGGTCGAGTCTAGGCACACACTGAAAACTTTTTGAGTCCTATATTATATCGGAGAGTAGGATTTCTTTGCTTCTCATCCCCTTTCTCTCTGGTGAGGACTCCTGACGTCTACTCTTGTCTCTCCTATCTTCAAAATTTGCACAAAATTTTTTTTAGGAATCCCGCGAGTATTCTGGGATTGTTTCGATGTTCTTGTGACAAGGATATTGTTCTCGATGCCTCCTGTTACCGAGGAGTTGAGCTTCGGGGTATCATTGTAACAAGCATATCGCGGCAGTACTAAATACTTAAGACGGCCGACATCGAAAATCTCCCCTATACGGCCAGTGGCAAGATAACCCCGACATCACCCAGTACTGGGGAGGTAGTTCGGGAGTATTGCCATAGCTTGTTATAGTGGATGCTTTTCGAAGGTCCGAGGTACACAGTTTCCGAGAAAGACTGGTTATGTGTTGAAGGATGGATACACCTGGATGTAGGTTAGAGTTGATTGCGCGGTGCTTCCCGTGTATCCCCAACACCTGATTGCATAACTGGAATCTTTCGGAAAACTATAGGTGGGTTTTATCCAGTAGATCGTAGGCATTCTTCCAACGAATGCAGGTTAGTGAGTTCGGGGTTCGACATTGAGTGAAGAGGTTATATGATCGATGTTACTATCAGGAGTTGCATCTTAAAGGGTCCTTGGCTATGCTGATCCGGGGATTGCAAAACCTTTTCGTAACGCGTTCATATGCTTTCAGCACAAAGATGTTAGAACGAAACTCCTCTCTTGTATTTGTTCCCGTCTGTACCTTGTTGTTTTTCTTATTTTATCCTTTTGATCCCTATGTGGCTTCTCGTGAAGACTGATGTTATCAATTAACTGAGAAATTCATTCGTTCCTCTTGTTCGGATGATTTCATTCGTTCTTATTGTTTGAATGATTATTGTGAAGACTTGTTGCAATTCATTCCATTGATTCAGCTTATTCCTTTTGTCAATCAATTGCTGATTCGTGGTCATCTCTTACAGGATGGCTCCGAAAAGGGTTCCGAATGCCAACCCAGAGGGTGAAGAGGTTCCAGAACGTCCTCCTTCCCCTCCTCCTCCGCCTGAGGCTTGGAGAGCAATTATGCAGACTACAGCTCAGAACACTCAGTTGATGATGCAGATGATGCAGCTGATGCAAGCTAATCAAGCTAATCAAGCTAATCAGGGTGTTCCAATGAACCAAGGCAACTTCTTCCAGCAGCACCATGCTACTCTCAACCAGTTCCTGGCTAACAATCCTAAAGCTTTCAGTTACTGTGTCGACCCTCTTGATGCTGAGGATTGGTTGACCGACATAAAGAAGCATTTTGAGTGCAGTAACGTGAAAGAAGATGACTATGTGAAGTTTGCAGCCTTCCAACTGAAAGATCAAGCAGCTGACTGGTGGCAGCAGTACAAAGACTCAAGGCCGGGTCAAGTGATCTCTTGGGAGAATTTCTGCAAGGATTTCCGCTCGCATCACATTCCTACAAGTGTTATCGAGGGTATGCGTGAGCAATTCCGCAACCTCAAGCAGGGCTCCATGTCAGTCTATCAGTATAATGTCAAGTTCCAAAACCTCGCTCGCTATGCAAAGCAAGACATTCCTGATGCAAAGAGTAAAATCTATCAGTTCCGTGGAGGTCTCAAAGATGAACTTCAGCTTGCTCTCACTTTGTTCGAGCCAGACGAATTCGATAAGTTCTATAACATGGCTTTGAAACAAGAAGCAGCTCAGCTTAAGATGGAGGCTTCTAAGAAGAGGATTCCGAGGACCCTTCTTACGATCCGAACGACTTCTCTTCAGGCAAGATGACCGAACCCCGATAACATTACTATCTTTGCCTATTGCTAGTAGTCTCGATCTATAGTTTTGCCTCGATGCCCATGTTCTTCTTGTCAGCCTCCTACTTGTAACCAATTGCCATGTTTAACCAACCCTACCTATGCAAACCGTTGCTTGGCTAAGTACGCTTCGCTCAGCCCTTCTTATAGCGTTGCTAGTTGCAGGTGAAGTGAAGATGCTTGCTCCATGTTGAAGTTTGGTTGGGTTATATCACACTATATAAATGTTTTAATTGAAATCACCTATATATTGGCAAGGGTGGAAGGCTAAGCCTTTTGCTTGGTGTTTTGTTCCACTCATGCCGTTAGGATCCGTATAAGCCGGTTTTATGTTCCTTGATTATGCGTTCCTAACACGGTTGGGGTGTATGGGACCCCCTCGATAAACCGCTATGTGCTAAGTCTTTTCCAGCAAGTCCCAACATTGGTACTATTTGCCTAATAACAAACTAAACTTGCATAGGGAGTTATAAACCCTTTTCTTAATCAACAACCCCGGGCCAGTGCTCCACATGAGTGTTGGTCCGAAACGGGGGTTACGCGGGGCCACCTCGAGGAAACTCAAGGTTTGGTAAAAACCCGTGGGATCGCCCATCCGGTCGTGTCCTGAGACCTAGATACACGCGGCTACGATCAGGGTGTCGACACGCCGGGAGGATTTGCTGGATTAGCCTTACCTTAGCTCGGTATATCTTGAGCACGGGATTCCGAGGATACTCGGGTCTTCCCACTTTGGAGTTGCGACTCCGCGGATCGTGGGCTTGTAATGGGTCAAGTTGGAACACCCCTGCAGGGTTTGAACTTTCGAAAGCCGTGCCCGCGGTTATGTGGCAGATGGGAGCTTGTTAATTCCGGTTGTAGATAACTTGACACAATGATACTAATACACTACCAGCGTGAGTTCCGTGACTGTCAATTTCCGAATAGGGATTCGGGAGTTGAACACGGAGGGGTTATGTTTGTGAGCTTGTAGCTAGGATCACTTAGTGATCACTTCTCGCGTTGCCTTCTCTTCCCGCTCTCACTTGCGTAAGATAGATGCTAGTTGCTGCTGCAGACTCTCTGTTGTTCCTTCACCTCTTTTCTTTCTTCAGCCTTTCCTCTCCTAAAGGCTTTGATAGTTCTGTTACCCGGGAACGGGATTGCTGAGTCCTCTGTGGCTCACAGTTACTTCACACACCAGATGCAGGTCCAGCCGTGAGCTATCCAGGAGATGGCACCGAGCTGGATTGGGAGTACGACGAGGAGCGTAGTCGTTACTACGTGCGCTACCCGGACGATCAGTAGTGGAGACTCTTACTAGGATTCGATCCGCCTGTGGTTGTTTATTTATCTGAGTTTGGTACTTTGACATTTGGATTTTGCCCTTAGAGGGTTGTAGTGATCTTTGTATGATGTTTGAGACTTGTACTGTTATTCTGTGACGTGGCGATTGTAAGCCGACTATTTTAAGTTTACCATCCCTCTTTTACATGAGTTGTGCAAAGATTACCAAACTTGAGATCATTCTAGGATGGACTTATGCCTTTAAGTCGGGCCTCGACCCGTAGGAGGTATAACTCCATCCTGGGCATTACAGACCACCCACACCTATTTTCTAGCCAACCCGAATCTCGAGGACGAGATTCATCTTAAGGGGGGTAGGTTTGTAACATCCCAATTTTCAATTTGGATGTTAACATAGATCATTCATATGCATTCACATTTGAGCATTTTTGAGCATGAGTTTATTTGAAAATTGATCCAAAACTTTAAGCAACTCAAGGACCCAAGTGAGAGAGTTGGAAGTTTTCCGGATAGAAGCCCACTATTTTTAATTATTTCCAAGTGGGGTTGGATCAATAGTGATTTTGACAAAGTTCATTTTTCAACATTTAAAATAAATGAGAGAAGATAATATGACTTCTTAAAAAAAAACAGAATAAAAATATTGGAAATTGAATTTTGAGTAAAAATAATTTTATTGGATTTTTATTTGCAACTTGTTATCTTAAATATTGCATTAAAAAGTTATTTTATTTTTAGGCATTTTTATGTCAGAAAAAATGTTTACCTTGTTCTAAATATTAGGTTTAGACGGTGAAAATTGTTTCTGGTATTTTTAGATTTTTTTTTAATTTTTTGTTCGAGCTAATTTATATAAAAAAAACTTCGTTTCGGACCGACCGGGCCGAAGGCCGAGCCAGCCCACCAGGCCGCAGCCCACCTCCCCGTCGCCTTCCTCCCGTGCGGGTGGAGTTCCGCCTCCGCACGGACGCCGAAGTCCGGCTCAGACTTCCCGTCGCGCCGACCCCTCGCCCAAGTCGTCGCCCTTCCTCGACCTTTATAAGCCGCTGCCCGAGCCCCTCTCCCCTCCTCAGCCCCGCCTCCGAGCTGCCTCCGCCGCAGCTTGCCGCCACCGCCGAGCCGCCGTGCGCCCTGCGCCGCAGCCACCGCCCCCCGCGCGCCTCGCCCTGCCCCTCGCGCCCGACCGCCGCCGACCGAACCGCCGTCGCCGCAGCCGTCCGCCCTCCGCGCCCTAACCGCCGCCGCGCCCGACCCGCCGACCGGTCCGCGAGGTAAAACGTCCGCTGTTTAGTTTCAGTAAATGAGCGTTCGCAATTTAGATTTTTCTTTTTCTGTTATTTTCCTATAGGGACCTATCCGCGATTTAATTTTTTACCGACCAGTCCCTTGTTTTCGAATGATCGTTACTTTTTACTCGTTAGTCGGAATTAGATGAAACCAATGCCTATTGCTTCGTTTCGTTCTTATCTTTCTAGTAGGACAACTCAAATTTAATTTTGATAGTTTTAAAATTCATTTTCAAACAAATTTGAATTTGAACTTTGTTTGATCGTAACTTGAGTTTCGTAACTCCGTTTGAGTTGATTCTTTTTGCAATTCGAAGCTCTTGACCTAAACTTTCTGATAAGACCAAATTCACTCAATTTTGGTGCTGTTAGAAATTGTTTTCTGTTGCAAGAGTTGTTCGTTTGTTTTCTAGTTCTTTCGAGATCTGTTCTTCAATTCTATTGTACGATTGCTTATGTATGATATTGTTTGATTGCGATAGAATTCCCGGAGTGCGAAGCGTGCTACTACGAGTCCCTTGGTTTCAACGATCGTCAGCAAGGCAAGTTCATACTTTCCAATACTAGTTTTTATTGCATTAGTTATATCCTCAAACACTTGCATGAGTAGGGCTGGTTACATGTGAAGATGCTTCGTAGTTCATCAGGTAGGAACCCAATGACTTGAGATCAAATCAAGGGAATATACGTGTTGTTATTTATTTCTTAGCCATGCTTGTAGACGTGGATTGGTATGAGAGTTTCACGAATATTGTGAGTGTAATAACAACTAAGGGATTCTTTAAGGTGGAAATTTAATACACATCTGGGTGGATTGGTTGTGGCACCCTGGGGATGGACCAGCGGTTGCTAGGGCACCTGGGGATTGATACGTCCAAAATGTATCTATAATTTCTTCTTACTCCATGCCTCTTTTGTGTGATATTGCTATGATATTTATGCACTTCCATACACTTTTGATCATATTTGGACTAACCTATTAACTCAGTGCACCCCAGTGCCAGTTTCTGTTTTCTGCTGTTTTTGTATTTCAGGTTTTCCCACTACGTAAACTGCCAGAAAAATTCCGGGAAAAATATATAAAAAATCAGCGTTCCGGAAGCTTCCATGCGGCCAAAGTAGGGCCGGAGGGGGGCCACCAGGGCTCCAGGCGCCCTGGCCACGCGGCCCCCCTCCAGGCCGCGCCGGGGGGGGGGGGGCGCCTGGGCCTCCCTTAGCTCCCCTGGCGACCCCCTTTGGCATATATTTAACACCCGTCGAGGAAACCCTGATTGCAGACCCCTTTTCTCCAGACGCAATTCCGATCTCCGTCGCCATTGCCATCAAGCTTCGGGGGACCAAAATTCCTGTGCCGGCACCCTGCCGGGACGGGGAAGTGCCCCCGGATTCATCTCCATCGACGTTGCTTCCTCCCTCCATGATGCGGGAGTAGTTCGTCCTTGGGGCTGAGGTTTCTACCAGTAGCTATGTGGTCAATTCTCTCTCCCATGATGTGATCTTCGTTGTGATCATAGGCTATGTTAATCTAGGGTGATCCCATGATATTTCCCCTTCCTCTATGTATTGGATTGATGTACTCACTTGTGTTTATCTAGTATAATCCCCGAGACCAAGGTGACAGCGGTCTATTGGACATGGATTAGAAAAATATTTTCATGAGTGATTTCCTCTCTTGTGTGTTGATTGAAGATTGAGAGTCTCTTGGTTCTTGTCTTTGACTATCCTTTAGATATGTTGTGGTGATTGTGGGACTCTCTTTGGATGGCTGCGGTGACATTGGGAAATCCTTAGATTGAGAACTACGAACTTTGAGGTGTGCTTTTGTAGCCCTACATAATTCTCGTCCTCTCTTGACCACGAAGGAATGACCTCCGGGTGCGTCTCCATTGCATGTTTTATGGGAAATATCATGTGATTCGATTATGTTAATGTTGTTGGGAGTTGCCACTAGTGAAAGTATGATCCCTAGGCCTTGTTTCCACCATTGCAATACCATTTGTGCTCACGTTTACCACTTGTTTGCTTGCTGCACTTTTTATTACAGATTTATATTACTTTGCTTTGCCACTCCTATCATCCATATTTTACCATCTCTTCGCCGAACTAGTGCACCTATACAACTCCTAGTTGTATTAGGTGTGTTGGGGACACAAGAGACTTCTTGTATCTTAGTTGCAGGGTTGCTTGAGAGAGACCATCTTCAACCTCTACTTCCCTGAGTTCGATAAACCTTAGGTCATCCACTTGAGGGAAATTGCTGCTGTCCTACAAACCTCTGCGCTTGGAGGCCCAACATAGTCTACAAGAGTAGAAGCGTGTGTAGACATCAAGCTATTTCTGGCGCCGTTGCCGGGGAAGCGAGTGCTTGAAGGTATTTCTTTAGATCTTGCAATTAAATCTTTTCGTTTCTTGTTTTTAGTTTCACTAGTTATGTTTATGGAAAACCGTGCTATTGGATCGTTGCTTGTGGGAAGATTCCCCACACCTGTGGTGGTTGCTCCTCCCCCTACTGAAATTGTGCCCTATAAAATACCAGCTGGTATTATCGATTATGTTTTGGCTAATCGTTATGCAGGAGATAGACATCCCGGTGAACACTTGCTATATCTGTCACAACTATGTTCATTATTTAAGCTTGCAGGTGTATCAAGGGAGTTTGTCATGAGGAAATTATTTGCCTTGTCACTGAAAGGAAAAGCATTGGAATGGTATAGGCTACTAGATGACTCTCACCTGCTGGATTGGGAAGAGATCCAGTGTCTCTTTTACTCCAAGTTTTATCCTCTTCATGAAGTCCATGAGAATAGGAATTATGTTTATAATTTCTATCCTCATGACGGAGAGAGCATAGCTCAAGCTTGGGGGAGACTGAAAACGTTAATGCTAAAATGTCCTAACCATGGGCTCCCCAAAGATATGATTATTACTAATTTCTATGCGAGGCTTTCTCGACAGAATAAAGATTTGCTCGACGCTTCCTCTATGGGTTCTTTCACAAACGAAAAGATTGATGCTAAATGGGAACTCCTTGAAAGAATTCAACGCAACACTGAAAATTGGGAGATTGACAAAGGTAAAGAGTCAGGTATAATTTATGAGTATGATTGCATTAAGTCCTTTGTTGAAACTACAAGTTTTAATAAGTTTAGTGCTAAGTTTGGGCTTGATTCTCAACTCCTTGTTGATTTCCTCAAATCTTTTGCTTCACATCTTAATATGCCTAAGGAGGATTGGATCAAGTATCATAAACCTTTTAAAGAGACTTGCAAAGAAAATGAAATTGTTCATGATGATTGCAACATGCATGATCCAATTCCTAAAAATGAAGTTTTATATAAGCATGTTAATTTTTGTGGAGTGGATAGACCTTGTGAAAGGCCTATGATTGAAGAAGAGAAGTATTGTAAGCAACATAAGCATGAAAGACCAATCACTTGGGTCAAAGATTTAAATGAAATTGCTAGAGAATTGTGTGACCTTTATCCTTTTACTTGTGAACTTTGCTGTATAGAGGGTCACTTTAATTTTCAATGCATGAACTTTCAAAACATAACTGTTAACCAGTTGTGTGATAACATGATCACCTCTGATCTTTATGATGAGCTTATGTTATTTTTGATGTGTGAGGAGTTATCAGAAAAGACTTCTTGGCTAGATGTTAATGCCATAGGAATAAAAAACACTTTGCAAAATTGCCATCTCTATTGTGTTGTTAATTGCCATGAAAAAGATTACATAAGTAAGATTAGAAAGGAGGGAACTTCACCAAAGTATAAAAATGTCTCTTATATTTCTGCTAATAAAAAGGAGAGTTTCTCCCAAGTTTCCCCTATTGTTTCTAATGATAAACCAGGATATGTGCAAAAGCTTCATCTCCAACCACCCCCTCCTAAGGTGAAGAAGAAGAAAAAGAAGAGGAGGAGGAAGAGGAGCAAGAAGGAAGAAGAATGGGTATCAACCTGGCCTGAGCATATTCCTCCCATCAACTTTTATCCTAACGGTTGTAAGTTTAAAGAAGAAGGTGAAGTTTATTGCCTTAATTATCATCTCGATGATACGTCCGTAGGTACTATTGAAGATGATTTTGATTATGATATGCATGTTACTTATTGTGATTGGGAAAATGATGATAATGCTACTTATGATCTTGAAAATCTTTTTGGTACCAACTCTGAAAGTGATGATATGGGAAGCTCTAAGCTTGGGGATGATATGATTGCAAATCCTTTACCCACTAGTGATGTGATAATTGATAATTCTTTTGCTAGTAAGAATAAAGACAACATGTTTACAAATATAGTTGCTAGCAATGATAATGCTCTTCTCTACCATGATGATGTTATAACTCCAATCTACACTACTAGGAAAAGGGCTATAGATGGAATTGATACTAATGGCGCACCAGACAAGCAGTGCGCCATTAGTATATAGTAATGGTGCACCAGCAACAGATACGCCATTAGAGTCCGAACTACTAATGGCGCACCAGGCCCAGAGTGCGCCATTAGTATCAAGAAGTTTTTTTTTGAACTAGCGCGCCTGTCCAAACATACTAATGGCGCATCTGTACGAAGTGCGCCATTACTAGTTGTAACTAGTAATGGCGCACCAGCAGTAAAGTGCGCCATTAATGTTCTTTTTTTATGATATTTTTTATTCTTTTTTTACAAAACTACTAATGGCGCACTGTCCCAGAGTGCGCCATTACTAGTTTAATCTAGTAATGGCGCACTGTGTGACAGTGCGCCATTAGTATGATATATTTTTTTGCAAAATTAGTAATGGCGCACCTACTATAAATGCGCCATTAGTAACCTTGATTACTAATGGCGCATTTATAGTTGGTGCGCCATTAGTAAGCAGGCAGCAACAAGATATTTTGGACAGCCTCTCCTACCCACACTCACTTTCTCCCCCACTTCATTCTCTCCACCTCCTCTCCTCTAGGGTCCCTCCTCTTTTTCACCTCATTTCCACCATATATTCATTCAAATTAAGTGGTTAAATTACCTTGTTTTGATAGGTAAGTAAGGGTGGAAGCTATATTTATGTTGTTCTCCATACAACAATGTGCACATGCACTTTTTATGGCCTAGCTAGATCTATGTATGTTCGTGGTGTTGCATATGTTTGTTGTGTTGCATATGTGTTTGTGTTTCGAGGTGTACCGGTATTTGAAATGCGATAGTTGCCAATATTTTCCCGGAATATTGATTCATTTCCGTTTCGGTGAGAATTTTGGCATTAAGCATTCATTTTTGTCCTATTTTTTGGGGAAAGTCATGGCAAATTTTTTCTTGGTTCTAAAATATCGTTTTGCTCTACCCCGCAGGCGACCATGGTGCGCACGATGACCGAAGGCATCGTGAATAGGTTTTTGAGGTCCGCGAAGGCCGAGATGCTTCAAAAGAACGAGACGGAGATAAGATGTCCGTGTCGAAGATGCAAGCTGAAGAGCCTTATTGCGGACCCAGATTCCGGGCAGGTGCGGGACCACCTGCTCTTGCGTGGTTTCATGGATGGCTATCGGTGGCAAGGTGATGAAGATGACTACGAAGTCGTCCATGGGGGCTGGGCAAGAAATGAGGAAGGGCAGCAAGACAACCACCGCGGCTCGGGCGGGCGAGAAGACGAAGAATCCCCAGGAGATGATCACGACGGTGATGCTGTACACAGTCATCATGTAGAAGATGCAGGACATGATGATGAGGAAGATGCCGGAGCAGACGACGGGCATGATCATGAAGATGATGATGCCGGCGGAGCAGACGACGCTGGACCATCGATGGGCTGGGTGCAGGACCCTCATATTCAAGAGCTGCTTATCAAGCAGACCGATAACGCAAGAGCTGCCGCCCGAGAGAAAGCCAAGATGGATCAACTTGAGTTAGACGCGGTTACTCCATTGTATGAAGGATGCAGGCCCGAGGATACCCGCCTGAAAGTAACGCTCATGGCTCTGGAGATGAAGGTAAAACACAAAATGACCGACGCATGCTTCGACGAGAACATGTCATTCTGGCACGAACGTCTTCCCAAGGGGAACAAGTGCCCCACCAGTTTGGAGGAGGCAAAGAAAATCGTGTGTCCTCTGGATTTACCGCACGTGAAATACCATGTGTGCATGAACAATTGCATCATTTATCGGGACGAGCACGCAGAGTCTACCATATGTCCGGTGTGCGGCGTCACTCGATACAAGAAGAGGAAGAAAGCTCCTCAAAAAGTGGTGTGGTACTTTCCGATCACTCCTCGTCTGCAGCGGTATTTCGCAGACCCTAAGGTAGCAAAGCTCCTGCGTTGGCATGCGGATAGGGAGGAGAAGAAGCGAGAAGATGACGCAAATGATCCGGAGATAGATAAAAAAGACAAGATGCTGAGTCACCCTAAGGATGCGAGCTAGTGGCAAGCGTTGAACTTCGAAGACCTAGAATTTGGGAATGATCCAAGGAACATCGTGCTGGGCGCGAGCACCGATGGAGTCAATCCGTTTGGCAGCCAGAGAAGCACACATAGGACCTGGCCTGTGTTTGTGTGGATGTACAACCTTCCCCCCTGGTTGTGCATGAAGAGGAAGTACATTCACATGAGTATGCTAATTGAAGGACCGAAACAACCAGGGAACGACATCAATCTGTATCTGGGGCTGCTGAAAGAGGAGCTAGACACGCTGTGGAAAACGCCAGCCAATACGTGGGACGCCGCAAAGAAAGAATATTTCCCTATGAGAGCCGCGCTGCTCACGACGGTGCACGACTATCTCGGTTACGGATATGTCGCAGGGCAGGTGGTCCACGGATTTTCTGGATGCGTCAGGTGCATGGATGACGCAACGTATCACGAGCTAGATAGAGATCCCGGGTCTTCGAAAACCGTGTTCATGGGACATCGAAGGTGGCTTCGCGATGATGACCTGTGGAGAAAACGCAAGGATCTGTTCGATGGTGAAACCGAACCCCAAGGACGCCCGCGTACGAGGAGCGGCGAGGAAATAGACGAGCTGTTGAAAAATTGGAAAGATTGCCCACTGCCGGGAAAGAAGAAAAAGGCGCCAGAGCCGGGAAAGAAGCGAAAGGCGCCAGAGCCGCTGCTGAAGGTATGGAAAACGAGGTCTGTTTTCTGGGACTTGCCGTACTGGAAGATCCACCGTGTGCCTCACAACCTTGATGTAATGCATATCACGAAGAACGTGTGCGAGAGTCTGCTTGGTACCCTGCTCAACATGCCAGAGAGGACCAAAGATGGGCCGAAAGCAAGGGCAGACTTGAAATCAATGGGCATCAGGCAGGAGCTTCACGCTATATATGATGATGATGATGATGATGATGATGATGAGGCGAAGCAGGACACGGAAAGTCGTCGCAAAGGCAAAAAGGGCAAGAAGACCGGAAATGACTACCCTCCTGCGTGCTTCACTCTAAGTCAAGAGGAGATCGAGCAGTTTTTCACCTGCCTCGTAGGAGTACAACTTCCTTACGGTTACGCGGGGAAGATAAGAAGATACCTAGACCGGGCGAAGCTGAAGTTCAGCGGGATGAAGTCTCACGACTGTCACGTGCTGATGACGCAGATACTTCCAGTTGCAATCCGTGGTATCATGGACGCGCACGTCCGTGAAACCCTATTTGGCCTATGCAACTTTTTCGACGTCATCTCTCGGAAGTCTGTTGGCGTGAGGCAACTCAGAAGGCTACAGGAAGAGATCGTGGTGATACTATGCGAGCTTGAGATGTACTTCCCGCCCGCATTCTTCGGCGTTATGGTGCATCTGCTGGTCCATATCGTGGACGATATCATCCAACTCGGGCCGACGTTCCTGCACAGCATGATGCCGTTCGAAAGGATGAATGGTGTCATCAAAGGATACGTTCGCAACATGTCACGTCCAGAGGGAAGAATAGCCAGGGGCTTTCTGACCGAAGAGTGCATCTCCTACTGCACGAATTATCTAGGCATCGAGAACCCCGTTGGTTTGCCCATCAACAGGCACCTCGGCAGGCTCGCTGGATGGGGTCACCGTGAGGGTCGCCGCGAAATGCATGTCGACTTCGAGGGTCGACTCGCCGACTTTGAAAGAGCAAACCTATTCGCGCTACAACACATAGACGTGGTCGATCCTTGGGTGGTTCAGCACAAAACCTTTATTGAGAAGACGTACAATGACCGAGGCCAACAGAGGACAGACGGAGATATAATCAAAGAGCAAAACTCATGTTTTACGCGTTGGTTCAAGCAGAAGCTTCTGTCGTACCCTTTACATGATGATTCTTCCGCGGAAGAACAACTCATATTCGCCTTGTCACAGGGCGCCGAGCACAACCTGATGACCTATGAGGCGTACGATATCAACGGCTACACATTCTACACCGAGGCCAAGGACATGAAGAGCGATGGTTATCAGAACTCCGGGGTAACGATGGAATCCTACACCGGTAATGACAAGGACAGATACTACGGAAGGATCGAGGAGATCTGGGAGCTGAGCTACGCTGGAGAGAAGGTCCCGATGTTCCGTGTCAGATCGGCCAAGAGCGTCCTAAAAGAAGACCGGTATTTCACCACCATGGTTATACCCGAAGCCAAATCCAAGACCGCGGGCGCAAACGTCACCGCGAAAAATGAGCCACGGGTACTGGCTTCCCAAGTTGACCAATGCTTCTTCATTACCGATCCGTCAAAGCCCAGTCGTGTTGTCGTGAGGAGAGGCAAAAGGAAGATCATCGGAATGGATGGAGTAGCCAATGAGCAAGACTTCGACAAGTACGGCGACCCGAGGATCGAACATGACGACGATGATGAAGTAGCAGCTTACACCACAAGAAGAAGCAGGACCACCCTACCTAAAGGACGTCCGTTCCACAGAAGAACGCCATTTGCGAAAAAGAAGGGCAAGAAGATTGTGAACAGATAGCTAGCTAAGATCGATTGTATTAAAATCGTACCCTTCATTTCTCGATTGTATTTCATGGGCACTTTTTGAACTATCATGAATATTTTTAAATTTCATGGACACTCGATCTCGACCCCCCCTCCATCTCGATCGCTATCCCACCTCGCCATATTCCGTTCCCCCTCGCCGCCGAGCACCCCCCGGTCCACCGGCCGCCGCCGCCGACCCCCCGCACCCTCGATTCCCCTACTCAACCGCCGCCGCTGACCCCCCGCACCCTTGATTCCCCTACTCAACCGCCGCTGCCGAGCACCCCCCCCGGTCCACCGGCCGCCGCCGCCGACCCTCTGCACCCTCGATTCCCCTACTCAACCGCCGCTGCCGACCCATGATATATTCAAAATAATAAATTTGATGATATTTTTTCATATTCATAAATATTTTCAAAAAACAAATTTGATGATATTTTTTAAAAAATTATTACTTTTTTATAAAAATATATTACTGTTATGATTTAAACAAGTTTGAACATATTTAAACACAAATAAGTGTCAAACAACATTTTTTAAAAGCAAAAAAAAATTGGGGAGGCGGGGAATCGAACCCAAGACCTCCTGGTGGGTGTGCAGAGTGCTGACCAGTCGGGCTAGTGTGGGGGTTCTGTTAGGTAGTGGGTTAGGTGAAACATATAGCTTTCTGTCGGGCTAGTGAGTAGAACACAATACTAATGGCGCACCTGGGGGCGGTGCGCCATTAGAGTCTACATACTTATGGCGCACATAGCAGCGGTGCGCCATTAGTAATCCCCCCATACTTGGGGCCGGCCGCACCCTCCTCTCTCTCCCTCTCGGCAGATCTCTCCCCCCTCTCCCCGACGCCTCTCTCTCCCTCATCGCCGACGCCCTCGCCCCCCTCTCCCCGACGCCTCTCTCTCCCTCACCGCC
>LR738711.1:602585393-602600251 GCA_902687465.1 Secale cereale
GCCCCCGACGCCCCGGCCTCGACGGGCCCCTCACCGTCGCCAACACCACGCCAAGGTATCCTCCTCCTACCCATGGCATCCTCTGCTTAGGTTTTTAGCTCTTTTATGTCTGAATCCCCTCGGGTTTGTCTAGATTTAGGGTTTCCGTTGGGTTTTGTTCTGGTTGGAGTATGATTGTGCTATTATGTAATCTCCTGTGTTCTAGCCCTGCAACTGCCCCCAATGTTTTCAGTCTTAGATCCCTCCAGTTTAGAGTGTAAGGTTAGGTTCATGTGTTCTTAGTCATGACTAAGTACATACCCCAGGAACTTGTGCTACTGTCTCCTGTCAATATTGCTAGTGCTTACTCATGTCAGGTAGTGCTAGTGTTTAACTCTAAATCGAAAGGAAACTTTAATTAACTGAAAAAATTTCAGTTAATTAAAATTAACTGGAACATTTTCAGTTTAGTGTAGGACTTGCAAGCAGTAGTACTTGCTTAGTTTAATGTACACTCCTTAAATTAATTAACTGAAACCTTCTTTCTTCTTCTCTCTTCTCTCTTCTTTACTTGTTTGCTTGCAGTAGTTTCACTAGTTTAGTGTAGGACTTGGAGTAGTTTCAGTAGTTTAGTGTAGGACTTGGAGTAGTTTCAGTAGTTAGACTAGTTAGACTAGTTACACTTGAAGGAAAATGACAGCAATTGCATCAAATCAAAATAGCAAGGAATCACTCTAGTGCCCATTTTCAGTTTTTTCAGCAACTTGTACTCTGAAAAACACATGAATCTCAAATCTGAAGCAACTTGTACTCTGAAAAACACAAGAATCTCAACTCTGAAACTGTTACTTCAAGCCATACTTTGATGAATGGCTTGAAACTTGTTGCTGTTAATTTTTCTGCTAAGCCATAGTTTAAATTTTTCTACTAGGCAAACTGTTGTTGCTTGGAGTAATTGACATGATGAACTTGCTGTTAATAAAAAAGCACTGTTGTGATATTATATTAAAAAAACACTATTGTGATAGTAAAACTCTAGTATGAAAAGCAACCAAGAACAAATGCAGGTCCAGGCCACCAAGCTCTGAGGTTTGTATGGTGCCTCCAGTAAAAAAAAAGAATATGAGGAAAATTGGCACCAGTAATAAAAGAATATGAGGTTTGTATGGTGGCTCTAGTAATAAAACTGTAGATATCTAGTGACGATGGTATCTAGCAGAACTAGTGCAAAAGTGTTTACAATGTTAGTCCTACTAGCATTGTCTAGATCCACTAATGTAAAATTCAGTTAAAACTACTGATGCAGTGTAAAATTTAGTTAAACTAGTCTAACTAGAGTAAAATTCAGTTAAACTAGTCTAACTAGAGAAAATGGCTTGTGGTTAGACCATGGCCTAATGAGCCTAGGATGGTGCCACAGCTAGCTTGTCTAGGTTAAGTTAAATATAAGTGCTAAAGAGATGGGTTTGCTGTTCCCTTTTTTTTGACTGAAATAACATAGGGGGAAGCCCCCCACTGTGTGATTTTTTATAGATAAAAAATGTTTACATGATTTACATGGCCTCAGGTGAAAAAATAAATAAGATAAGGGGGATTTTAAACAAGGGGGTTCAAACAAAAGGATGAAGCAGCCAGTCTAACATGGGTTGAACAAGAGAAGGCTTCACTCTGAAACTTCTGTAGCTCATATGTGTTTTAAGTTTGCCAACTCTGGCTTACAGCATTTGTTGTATTTGTGTGGCCACACTTTTGTTTCTCTTTCGAGGGAGCTTTTGTGCATATGTGGAATTTGTATTTGTAGAATATAACCCTCGTATAAGTGAGGTATTTTTTTTTTCTGGTTTAGGTTAATACCATGATAAGGACATTCAGGCCATTGCCTTGTTGGCTGACGTTTTGACAGTAAGCATGCCATGAGGGTTCTTGACACATATACCTCCAGTTGTAGCAATGGATTAAATAGCAGTCCTAAAAATATGGGTCTGGCACTACTACCATAGTTCCTTCTTTTTTACTGAAGGAAGCGTCTACAGTTTTTTTTAATAGATAAAAAGGTGTACATGATTTACATGCCCTCAGGTGAAAAAGAAAAAGAAAAGAAAAGGGGGATTTTAGATAATATGAAGTTGCTCTAATTATATGTTTTTAGGCTAGTACAGGGTGTTGCTTTATTCTGTCATCATTTGTAACTATGTCACAAATAAATTGTTCCTTCTTCTATATTTGACAAGTAATGACTGTTGATAAGCTGAGGCATGTGGATTAAGCAGTTTCTTTGCTGTAACATACTGTATATCACTCCACAATGAAATACAGTACATATTGATGTGCTTGGTAAAACATGTTCATGTACTGAACTACTAATGCCTTGTGATGCTCTGAATTACTTGTGATGCCTCTGAATTACTTGTGATCACATTGAGAAAGACTTGTAAAGGTGATGATCACATTGAGAAAGACTTGTGATCACATTGTGATAGTTTTGCAGGTACCCCGAGAGGCCCTTGAGTTTGCTGGAATGTCGATTAACTTCCGTTCCGGCAAATTCGGGTACTCCATATGTCCTATTTTCAGCAAAGGTCATGCTGAAATTTTCCGTGAATTTTAGCATGACTTTGCTAAAAAATAGCACATATGGGGTACTTGTGACTAATGCATGGGCCGGGGTATCTTAGTAGTTAATTAAGTAGGATCAAGTGCCCCTTTATTCTAGCTGCATTAAACCATAGGCGGCAATAGAGCCAAGTGATTAGGCCCAACTTAGAATTCTCCTTCCTAGCTTAGCTTTTAGGATGCCTCGGTGTCGACAAACCATAAATTATGAAACCTTGGCTTTTAGGGTGCCTCGGTGTCGATAAAAACCGAAATGATAAAAGCTTAGGCTTTTAGGGTGCCTCGGTGTCGAAAAACCCTCAATTATAAAAGCTTAGCTTTTAGGATGCCTCGGTGTCGACAAACCCTAAATGATGAGACCATGATCTTGTTCCTTGACAATAACCAACTTTTTGACCAAACTTTGTTCCTATTTAGAGAGAAACATGGCCAACAACGATGAGGTCGGCGGTTCGGGCGGGAAGGCATTCTGGGAGCTGTCCCAGGAGATGGAGGAACAACCTCACTTGTATGAGGACGCTGCCTTCCCCACCGATCCTAACACCACTGATGGTACCGCTGAGGATGACCCCACTGATGCCACCACTGATGGTGCCGCCGAGAATGCCACCACTGATGATGGCGGTGCACGCACAGATGGCAGCCAACCGAAGAGGCAACGGAAGGACCGGCGCCCGACCGTGCTTCGCACCCTCAAGGAGGAAGTTACTGAAGTGGACTCTGACGGGAATCCAACGACGCCCGAACGAATAGTCAAGGGGTACTCGCTTCAGCTCGGGTGCATTCTCCGGAGCACCGTCTCGATCAACACCGAGAACCTGAGGCATCCTGACCACGGGAATTTGCGCAACCTCCTCTTCACGAAGCTGCACGAACGATACAAGTTCCCCGCTCAATTTGATAACACAAGCCTCAAAGGGAATAAAGTGAACAGTGCTGCCCTCACGAAGATGAGCAAGGCCCTGTCTACTTGGAAAACCAATGTGAAGAGAATGATCGAGAAAGGTGAGAGTTATGAGAAGATCAAGGAGAAACATCCTTCGATCACCGAAGATGACTACAACGACTTCAAGATCAATTGCTCGAGCACCGCACACTCCGAATCAAGTCAGTGGGGGAAAGAAATGCGGGAGCTCAACTTAGGGGAACACACACTTGGTCCCGGAGGTTACAGAGTGGCGGAGCCTATATGGTACAAGGAGGAGGCGGACCGTGCTGAGCAAGGCCTACCGCCCCTCTTCGATAAATACGGTGACAAGCAGACCAGGAACTTTGTCAGGGCCCGGTACAAGAAGGACCCGAAAACAAAGGAGCTTACAATGGATCCGAAGACCAGGGCGCTTGAGGCTGTTCTGGTAAGGAATACACCCCCGCGTAATTAGCTCCATATGGTTGCATTCTAATTAATGAAGCCAAATTTCTAAATGATTCACATTCCTTCCGCAGGCTACTGAAAGCAGTAGCGCAGGGTCGACTAAGAGCAGCCCTTGGGACACGACTCTAAATAGGGCGTTGAATGTAATGAAGAACAAGGATAAGCTCGAGAAGCCGACGTCAGCTGGTCGTGTGGCCGGCAAAGGCTTATCGACAAAATGGTCGTCATACTATAACGCTGGTGAGCGAAAGGAGAAAAAGACAGCTCGGAAAGCCAGGCGCGCGAGGTTCAAGAACTCAAGGCACAGGTGGCGCGGATTCCGGAGATTGTCCAAGAGCAAGTGCAACAACAGCTCGGAGCGACGATCACCGCCATTGTGCCTAGCTTGATCGAGGGGTTGCAGGCGTGGATTGCGGGTGGCCAACAGGGGCCGCCCCCGATTCCCAGCTTCACGGCTAGCAACTCGCAGAACGCGATGGCGGGGCCATTGGTGTCTCCGGCGGAGGCGGCATTGGTGTCTCCGACGCCAGCACGGGAACTTAATGCACCCGGGTGTACGTCGGCCGGCATCTCTGCAGCAAGCGGCCCCTCCGTCAACTACACGCCCGCCGTTGGCGGTGCCTCGACATTAGCCGAGCTCGACGCCATCATCACGGTAACTAATTAAGCCTCTCTCGGCCGAGGACTTCATCTCCTTGCCTTTGACTGGGCATCCCTGATGCCCTACCTGTTTTCGCAGGGCGCCGCCAACGTTCCGTGCACTCTCCTGCACTTTGTGAACAACGAGTTGGTTGATGTCGCCAAGGGCAAAATCGTTCAACCGGGCAACCCCTTGTTCCACGGTACCCAGATGCCACCAAACTTGTTTAGGGTTCAACTGGTTCGGGTCCTGCCACGCTGCGACGAGGTGTTACCTCCGATTCGACCCATCGGGGCCGACGATGATGACGTGATGACCCCCAGCGCCTGCCTGAGCTGGCCCCTGCTTTGGCCGAAGAGCCAGATTCGTTTGGGGGCGGGGGACACCACCCCAAAGACAACACCGCCAATCGTGCTGGCGCCAAGTCGTCCCCATGGCAAGACCGCCGCAACGGTGCTGGAAATCCCTATGCCACTGGAACCAAACATGCATATGGCACAGGATCAGAACGATGACGATGACGATACATTTGCCAACGTCGATCAGTACTTTGCCGATCATGGGTATGGTGGCGACTTCATGGGGCCTCCTTCTCAAGAACCCAACCCAACAAAAGACGTGCGCGATCTAGCTGGTACCACGGAGAAGCCAAGTTGCAACAGGCGTCGTCTGCCATTCAGCTCTCAGGAGACGCCTCCAGCTGCCGACTTCACCGAGCCTTAGATAGGCAAGGTGCGAAATATTATCAGCGCCAACACACTAAAGAAGGCGGTCTCTGAGCAGAACTCGGTCCCAATTCAGGAGAAGAAGAAGGCATGCAGAAGAAAAACTAACAAGGGTGCGAGCCAGCCGGCACCGAGTACGATCCATGCTCAGGACGGGCCACCTTCACCTGAGGATGTAATGAGGAGGGTGCATGTGGCGGGTAGGCCGATGCTACCGACAAATATGCTCGATGCTGCAACCGGTGCTATGCGGAGTCTGCATGACAGTGTTCTTTCTTTGGAGAAGCGGCGTCTCAGAGAGAAGGATGTGGCATACCCGGTTTTCGCGGCCAAGGTGCCAGAGGGCAAGGGCTTTGTGGATAACTCCATCGGGGGTACGATCGTCCTGCGGTTTGATGACATCCACGCTATGTTGAACCTTCTTCCGCTGCACTACACCTTTGTTCGGCTATTTTCGCTGAGTATGGAGATGCGGATCATTCGCGACAAGACCCCGGACATCGTGATAGTCGACCCCTTCTACATGCGTGCCAAGATCTTGGGCAGCGCTAGGGACCGGCAAGTCGCGAGTTCTTACCTCGAAGGCGTCTCTCGAAAACCGAGATAAGGATAACTTCCTCGTGCCTTACTTTCCCGAGTAAGTCCTCCGCCTCAACCGCCCCGTAACATATGAATTCTTAGATTTCGATCGTTCTTCTTTTAACATTCCGTGTTTTCTGCAGTGACACACAGTGCACGCTCATCCTACTAAGCCCCAAATATTCCATGGCCACGTATTTCGACCCGGACCGTCAGTCCAACAAAGACTACACAAATGTCAAGAAGGTTCTTGATGATGTTCTCCCCGGCTACGCCAAATCTGGAGGCACCTTCACCAGGCCTATTCGTAAGTACGGCAAGCACGTGTTCTCCCACAATACGACGTTCTGCTGCGTCAAGCAGCCGCCTGGCGGTCAGAAGGGTGCCTACTACGCCATCCATCACATGCGGGCGATCGTACGGGACCATCATCAACTTCTGCTACCGAGTAAACTCAAAGATTGGGCCGCGAGCGTGTCGGCAATCCAGGACGCGGACATCAGACAAGAATTCTTTCGCATCCAGTCGAAGTTTGCGGAAATCATCCATCAAGATGTCCATCGTACCTCGGGGCAGTTCTACCTCAGAAATCAACCGTCGAACAGTGACATCGACACAATGCTACAAATGCAGGCTGACAACGCCCGTGATTTCATGACTCCCACGATAGACGGCGGCTTCATCCACGCTCCGGTGCATTGAGTCGAGTCGAAAGTAGTGATGCTGTGTCTAGTTTTGAAACATCGATTGGCTCATGTTGTAATTAAACTTTAATGAACTTGTAGTATGTCTCTTTGGTTTCGAGAGTCGTTCAACTTAGATGTAATCGATGCTATTAATGTCTTTCTTTTCTCTTTCGATCGTTCTGTTGCATACTTATATATTGCTTATGTATTGTCTGTGAATTGGTACTAACGTTTCGTTGGCTAGTGCATAGCGATGCCGTCGTATGTCGTGTACAGGGGTAAGGTTCCCGGAGTCTACGACGACTGGGAGGAGTGTCGGAGACAGGTTCACCGATTCAGCGGTAACAGTTACAAAGGGTACACCACTAGGGCCGAGGCCGAATCTAGATACGCCCGCTATCTAGCGGGAGAGGGGAGGGAGCGATGGAGGAACCGGATGAAGACGAGTTTCATCGTGATGATGCTCATCGTGATGACCGCAGCTCTCTTCTATGTGATGGTAGTTTAGATGATCGATATCGACTTGTAATGTGAAGACAAACTCGCTACTCGCGGTCTCGAGACTTGTAATATATTGTTCTATCTTTGTTCGGTCTTTTCAATTCGGAGACTAATACGATGAATTGTATTCGGAGACTAATATGATGAATTGTATTCAGAGACTAATCTTCTATTGTATTCGATGAATTTGTTGTGTGTGCTGTCTATATTCTGTGCAATTATACATTTTGTAATCTGTGCAAAAAACAGAAAAACAATAT
This sequence comes from Secale cereale, assembly GCA_902687465.1. Taxonomy (NCBI): domain Eukaryota; kingdom Viridiplantae; phylum Streptophyta; class Magnoliopsida; order Poales; family Poaceae; genus Secale; species Secale cereale. Next base: position 602,592,752 of record LR738711.1, read on the forward strand.
TAAAAAAACCTAATATTCATACTAATGGCGCATCACAGCAGAGTGCGCCATTAGTATGCCAAAGGATACTAATGGCGCATCACCAGCCAGTGCGCCATTATTATGCGGACATTACTAATGGCGCATCCTGCTGGAGTGCGCCATTAGTATGCCAAAGCACCTGGGTACACATGGCCCCTGGGAGGCATACTAATGGCGCACTACTGTGCGCACTACTGGGCACCGCAGATGCGCCATTAGTATACCATATACTAATGTGCGCACCAGAGGTGCGCCATTAGTAAAATATACTAATGGCGTGCTAGTAATGGCGCACCACTAATGCGCCATTAATGGCCAAATTAGGTGCGCCATTAGTAGGCCTTTTCCTAGTAGTGCTATAGTGATTATAAAGGTACCTATGACATAAGGAGAAATTATCCTTATGAAACTTGTCATAATCATGGAGGGAATTACTCCCTTGTTGAACACCATCTTCCTAATACACAATTAATCTATAGTGTTCAAGTTGTTTATGATAGTCCTACTCCCACTATTACCAATGAGAAAGATTATGCTTATGTGGAGAGTAAGAGTACCTTTTTTCATGTGGATCATGGTAACAATGCTTTATGTGATGCTTATATTGTTGAGTTCATCCATGAAGCCACTGAAATTTATAATGAGAGAGGGAGACTTGGTTCTAAATATCTTAATAATAAGAAGTTTCCTCTCTTTATGGTGAATATTTTGAAGTTATGCTTGTTTTGCCTTCCTATGCTAGTTGCTTTGTGCTTCAATGAATTATTCTATTGCAATATTCCTATGCATAGGAAGCATTTTAGGCTTAAATGTGTTTGGTATTTGCTTCTTGATGCTCTCTTTTGTTCTTCAGCTCTTATTCCTACGAGAGCATCATTAAAGTCTTAAGCCTATCTTTATGGCTATAAAGAAAGAGCTCTAGGGAGACAACCCTTGTTATCTTTGCTTTCAGTTTTAGTGGTCTTGATGTTTGTTACTACTGTAGCAACATCATTGTATCTTTATTTTTCAGCTTTGTGCCAAGTTTAGCCTCTGATTGCAAGAAAGTTCAAAAGTTGTGACGTGCTGTCCAGGAAACAGATTCTGTCCTTGGACAGAAAAATTCGTATAAAATCAACTGATCATCTTTTTGGTCTGAATTTTTTCGACAGCGTGCTCTATACAATTGACTTTCGGGCGTCTGTTCTGAGTTTTTTGATTTGAGTTGCAGAAGTGCCCCGAAAAAATTATTTACTACCTGCTGGTCTGTTTTTCACAGATTCTGTCCTGTTTTGCCTTTCCTTCGTTTTGCAAACCTTGAGCTTGCTTTTTCTTTGCAAAAACCTTTTGGCAATCTTGAGAAACAGTATACCTTCAAGAATATCCTTATTTCTAGCAAGGAAAAATTATTTTATTATGGGTACTAACCTCGCTAATCAGATTATGATGAGTTATGTATGAAGGGAGTTTTCAAGTGTGCGAGGGAAGATGATAAAAAGATTCAGGAGTGTCAAACGCTCATGCTTGGGGATGCCCCCATGCACCCCAAAGAAATATTCAAGAAGACTCAAGCATCTAAGCTTGGGGATGCCCCCGTGCATCCCCTTCTCCATCAACATTATCAGTTCGTCTTTCGTTCCACTATATTTCTATCACTTCATGTGTTATGTGCTATGCTAGGAGCGTCTTGCTTTTAGTTTCCTTTTTAGTTTCCTTTAGCTTTGCTTGCTTTTCATAACGAGTTGGAACTCAGCTTTCTTTGTGTGGGAGAGAAACACGCTCCACTTCAACCTAGAACATAACATAGAATTTTCATGTTTATCTTTGTTGTGTGTGTTCTTTGTCTTTCAATAGCTACTATCATGTTCAGCTCTTAGTTTTCATGCTTATCTTTTTAAAGAGCTTTTGTTTAGTTGGTCGCTGGAACTCTCTTTATTTATCATGCTTATCTTGTTAAGAGAGTTGGCTTCTGTTGCACTGGTCGATATGTCTATGATAAAAATGCTACGTGCATAATGGTGCTTAGTAGTTCATGTTTTCTTATGGTTAGTCTCAAATAGCTGGGGGGTTCTTAATGTGTTATTGAAGTACCAACATGATTTGTTTGCCTATGATGTGGTATGGTTTAGTGGTATCTTCCTTCAAGAATTTATTTTGATTGACTTGGCGTATGCTCACGCATATTTAAGACTGTAAAGAAAGTTTATCAAGCCTTGATGATCTTTAATTTCTGAGTAGCGATATAACTTCCATGCCTGATTCAATGTTGCTTTGTCGCTCTGCATGATTATGTCCATCATTGCTCTTTTAGTTGGTCCCTCCCAGTCTTTTGCTAACCTCCACCTGTACTAAGCGGACTGACTGCTTGTGCATCCAAAATCCTTTAAACCAGTTATGCCATATGAGTCAACCATACCTTCCTATACATGGTATTTACCTGCCATTCCTAACGAAGACTTTCATGTACCATCTCGAAATTAATCAAAAAAGGCATTTCTCTTTTGTGCCTCTGTTTTAGCTCATGAAGAAGTAGTAGTTAACTCATGATCTTTTTAAGTTGGACAAGCTTCACCCCGGGATTGCATGTCTAATGTGCAAACCCCTAATACGAGAAGGAACTGGCATAGAGTGCGCCCGGCTCATTAAAAAAATAATACAACAAACAAACCCTCCTTCACGCTTTGTTCATGAGAAATCAGAAAACTTTGGCAGTGATAAACAAAGGAGATTAAGAGGATGTGATCGTCCTCGTGCGGGAGCCGTTCCTCGAAACTTGTCCAGCTCGAGAAGTAATTGAGTTATCTGCTAGCATTCGTTGACGAAATATGCATATCCCAAAAATAATTTTACCTCTGTTTTTAAAAACCAAGAGCTCTGGTACATGTTTAGTTTTTGTTTCCGACCACGGGTTTTCAACCTTGCCATCAAAAGCCACGGTTCGAGAGTCTCCACCTTCTTTAAAGCACCAACTATTGAGAGCATGATTGTCATTCTGAGTGTAATGTGCATTGTCCCAAAGTACCATTGTCTTTTGCATGATTATGATATCGTTTATTCTCAAATCATTGTATCTAGTCGTCACTTAAACCTTGGAGGTGCCCCTGCATTTATGTTTTGCTTCACTAAAGGGGGCAAGCGAGATATCACTTTGTCATATTTGCACACCATGCTCAATACAAATCTTTTGAGTATTTCAGTATCATATTGTAAAACTTTCAGTTCTTTGTGATTTTCTCATGAGGCAACTTAATTACTATAGATTCATTGTCTCAGTAAGCACTTGTCATGTGACTATGAAAAGTTCTTATATGGTTAATAGCATGTCACCACAGAAATTATGCTTGTTATCATTTACCTACTCGAGGACGAGCAGGAATTAAGCTTGGGGATGTTGATACGTCCAAAACGTATCTATAATTTCTGCTTGCTCGATGCCTCTTTTGTCTGATATTGCTATGATATTTATGCACTTCCATACACATTTGATCATATTTGGACTAACCTATTAACTCAGTGCACCCCAGTGCCAGTTTCTGTTTTCTGCTGTTTTTGTATTTCAGGTTTTCCCATTACGTAAACTGCCAGAAAAATTCCGGGAAAAATATATAAAAAATCAGCGTTCCGGAAGCTTCCATGCGGCCAAAGTAGGGCCGGAGGGGGGCCACCAGGGCTCCAGGCACCCTGGCCACGCGGCCCCTCCAGGCCGCGCCGGGGGGGGGGGGGCGCCTGGGCCCCCCTTAGCTCCCCTGGCGACCCCCTTTGGCATATATTTAACACCCGTCGAGGAAACCCTAATTGCAGACCCCTTTTCTCCAGACGCAATTCTGATCTCCGCCGCCATCGCCATCAAGCTTCGGGGGACCAGAATTCCTGTGCCGGCACCCTGCCGGGACGGGGAAGTGCCCCCGGATTCATCTCTATCGACGTTGCTTCCTCCCTCCATGATGCGGGAGTAGTTCCTCCTCGGGGCTGAGGTTTCTACCAGTAGCTATGTGGTCATTTCTCTCTCCCATGATGTGATCTTCCTTGTGATCATAGGCTATGTTAATCTAGGGTGATCCCATGATATTTCCCCTTCCTCTATGTATTGGATTGATGTACTCACTTGTCTTTATCTAGTATAATCCCCGAGACCAAGGTGACAGCGGTCTATTGGACATGGATTAGAAAAATATTTTCATGAGTGATTTCCTCTCTTGTGTGTTGATTGAAGATTGAGAGTCTCTTGGTGCTTGTCTTTGACTATCCTTTAGATATGTTGTGGTGATTGTGGGACTCTCTTTGGATGGCTGCGGTGACATTGGGAAATCCTTAGATTGAGAAGTACGAACTTTGAGGTGTGCTTTTGTAGCCCTACATAATTCTCGTCCTCTCTTGACCACGAAGGAATGACCTCCGGGTGCGTATCCATTGCATGTTTTATGGGAAATATCATGTGATTCGATTATGTTAATGTTGTTGGGAGTTGCCACTAGTGAAAGTATGACCCCTAGGCCTTGTTTCCACCATTGCAATACCATTTGTGCTCACGTTTACCACTTGTTTGCTTGCTGCACTTTTTATTACAGATTTATATTACTTTGCTTTGCCACTCCTATCATCCATATTTTACCATCTCTTCGCCGAACTAGTGCACCTATACAACTCCTAGTTGTATTAGGTGTGTTGGGGACACAAGAGACTTCTTGTATCTTAGTTGTAGGGTTGCTTGAGAGAGACCATCTTCAACCTCTACTTCCCTGAGTTCGATAAACCTTAGGTCATCCACTTGAGGGAAATTGCTGCTGTCCTACAAACCTCTGCGCTTGGAGGCCCAACATAGTCTACAAGAGTAGAAGCGTGTGTAGACATCAGGGATATACCAATGCTGCCCAAGGAATGCCACCCAGGCACAAAGGGATATATCTTTCATGCCTCGAAACTTCCGTGTGCAGCCACAAGCCTTTATGGGCTCTGGCATAGTTGAGTATGTCTTGTGATCTCTTTCAGTGGTAGACTAGCAGATGTAGCGAATGTAGGTGTACCTGTCTACCCAGAGTAAAGAGTTAATGCTTCTCAAAGACTATGTCTCGGTCATCCGGTTCTCAAACACCATGTAGTGCGAGAAATTAAACGGAGGCGATCGAGTCTTGTGGGGAAAAGTGCACAGGCCTCTACAGAGTGTACAAACTATTCATGAGTAGTTGTGTCCCCGGTTATGAACATCTTGAGTATCCCGGTATTTGAATTATGGACTGATCTCATCACTTTATTTAACTTGTTGGGTTAATGATGACTTTGGTGGTTTGGGATTGAGATGGGGGTACCATTCTCAATGTTCATGTTTAATTTTAACTAGTAGTAAATAAAATACATTTCTTTGTTGTAGGAAAAAATTAGCTTTATGAAAACTTAACCTTACAGCCTCCACCAGCCAAATATGCATATAGTTGTAGTCATTGCTCATTTCTTGCTACAATATGTTCATGATAGCATATTCAATGTGCTGACCTACATGGCTTTAATGTATCATGTTGCAGAGTTTTCAGACAAAGATTAAGGTGCGATAGGTCCTTGTCATGCACTCAATGCTTGCCGTGGAGTTGGATGGACTCAACTACTCTTCTTAGCTTCCGCAATTTATTTTATTAGATGGCCTTCAACCATTTTCGTGTAATGGATATTGCATCTTCAAGGATTTTCGATGTAATAAAGTGTGATTGAATCCCCGTTATAAATCTTCGAGTACTGTGTGTCAGCATACCGATCCAGGGATGGCACTGAGCACAGAGACTTCGGTTCATTGGAACTGTGGTCGCTACACGACTATATTAACAAAGCCCACGATACATCAAGATTGTGCATCTCAAGAACACGAGAGAGAGAGAGAGAGAGAGAGAGAGAGAGAGAGAGATTAAACACATAACTACTTGTACAAACCCTCAGCCCCGAGGGTGGACTACTCCCTCCTCATGATGGTGGCTACCGGGATGATGAAGATGGCCACCGGTGATGGTTTCCCCCTCCGGCGGAGTGCCGGAAAGGGCTCTAGATTGGATCTCATGGAATACAGAGCCTTGCGGCGGCGGAACTTCTGATCTAGGTTCACCCCGAAGGGTTTTGGAATATTTGGGAATGTATAGGGCGAAGAAGGGGTGCGGGAGGCCACCGAGGTGGGCACAACCCACCTGGGCTGCTCTAGCCCATCCTGGGTGTTCTGATCTATAAATAATCTCCAAAAAGTTTCGCGGTGTTTGGACTCCGTTTGATATTGATTTCCTACGATGTAAAAAAACATGCAAAAAATAGCAACTAGCACTTGGCACTATGTCAATAGGTTAGTCCCAAAAAATGATATAAAATGATTGTAAAACATCTAAGAATGATAATATAACATCATGAATGCTTCATAAATTATAGATACGTTGGAGACGTATCAGGGTGCATGGTTTACGATTTTCGAGGTATGTGGCACATCAAAGTTGTGCATTTTGGGTATTTAACATATATATGTTTGGCCCACATGGAAAGCGATGGTGGTTGTCCTCTTGCACCCACTTAAGCGGTTATCAACGATATCGATGCTTTCCATCTATGGGCCCGCTTGGTCCATCACTACTTTTTGCTTGACAACGAGAGAGGTTAATTTGACTTAGGAGGGGATTACCTTTTTTTGCTTGTAATACGGTATATATATATAGGTCATGCTCTAGGATGACATGCATATGATATAGTTTGAGCACACACACATGCATGTGTACGCATGAGTCCCTCCCATCGAGTCGAAGTGGCTAGTACAACGATACGTCATGAACCGATCTCGCTCTATGTGGGGAGTGTACGATTTTTGACGCACGCGCCACATCAATGTTGTGAAATGGTATTCAAACATGCATGCACGCATCACCTCCATACATATGCATGTAGTGGTTGCCTTCAAACGGTACACTCCCTCGCATGGTTATCGGCGACAAGCCTATATATTCATGGGCCCGCGTGGACATCCATGCATGATCACCTTGACCGACAACAAGATAGGTTACCATGGCGTATTCTTCATTTGGTTAGTGTTATCGCAGTATAGGTCATGGTGAGATTCGGACCTAATTAAGTTTGAGCGCATATACTATGCACGCATGCATGCATGCATGAATCCCCGTCGTTGGCTTGAAGTGTGGTGTAACATACATATGCGTCGTCAACCTAACCCTCACTCATTAGTGTGGGGATTTCTAGTTCGAAATCACGGTGCCGCATCAAAGTTTCTCCATTGTGTACTAAAAAACACACCTCTCCATACATATGTTTGGGCCACACGCATGCAGAGGTTGTCTTCGGGGACTAGCTACTTGCGTGATTATTGGTGTGCAAGCCCATCTCCGGGGTCGCATGGACGACCATCACTTTGACCAACAACAAGAGAGAGGTTGTGCGACCAAGGTGGGTTATTCTTGGTCCGTTTTACGATCCATCTTGGTGAGATATGCCTCTCTAGCCCGCCGACTAAAAGTGTGTGTGTGT
>LR738711.1:602600607-602613752 GCA_902687465.1 Secale cereale
GCTAGCTACTTCGCACTTTGCTAGGTGAACCTCGGTTGGGGGGAGGGGCATGCATTCATAACTTAGGATTCCCTTCGTGCCGACACGAGGGGGGTTGGTGGGTGTCAAAACTGGCAGATCTCGGGTAGGGGGTCCCAAACTATGCGTCTGAGGAATGATGGTAATGGGAGACTGGGGACATGATGTTTACCCAGGTTCGGGCCCAATCGATCGAGGTAATACCCTACTTCCTGCTTGATTGATCTTGGGGTTATGATACGTCTCCAACGTATCTATAATTTTTGATTGTTCCATGTTATTATATTATCTGTTTTGGATGTTTAATGGGCTTTAATATGCACTTTTATATTATTTTTGGGACTAACCTATTAACCGGAGGCCCAGTTCCAGTTGCTGTTTTTTTGCCTATTTCAGAGTTTCGCACAAAAGGAACATCAAACAGAGTCCACACGGAACGAAACCTGCACGAGGATCTTTTTTGGAACAAACGCAATCCAGGAGACTTGGAGTGGAAGTGAAGGAAGCAACGAGGCGGCCACGAGGCAGTAGGGCGCGCCCAGGGGGGTAGACGGGCCCCCACCCTCGTGGGCCCTTGTAGCTCCACCGACCTACTTCTTTTGCCTATATATACTCTTATACCCTGAAAACATCTAGGAGAGACACGAAACCACTTTTCCACCGCCTCAACCTTCTATACCCATGAGATCCCATCTTGGGGCCTTTTCCGGTGCTCCGCCGGAGGGGGACTCGATCACGGAGGGCTTCTACATCAACACCATAGCCTCTTCGATGATGTGTGAGTAGTTTACCATAAACCTTCAGATCCATAGTTATTAGATAGATGGATTCTTCTCTCTCTTTGGTTCTCAATATAAAGTTCTCCTTGATGTTCTTGGAGATCTATTCGATGTAATTCTTTTTGCGGTGTGTTTGCCGAGATCCGATGAATTGTGGGTTTATGATGAAGATTATCTATGAACAATATTTGGTTCTTCTCTGAATTCTTATATGCATGATTTAATATCTTTGCAAGTCATCTTCAAATTATCAGTTTGGTTTTGCCTACTAGATTGATCTTTCTTGCAATGGGAGAAGTGCTTAGCTTTGGGTTCAATCTTGAGGTGTCCTTTACCAGTGACAGCAGGGGCAGCAAGGCACGTATTGTATTGTTGCCATCGAGGATAAAAAATGGGATTTATGTCATATTGCTTGAGTTTATCCCTCTACATCATGTCATCTTGCTTAAGGCGTTACTCTGCTCCTATGAACTTAATACTCTAGATGCATGCTGGATAGCGATCGATGTGTGGAGTAATAGTAGTAGATGCAGAATCGTTTCGGTCTACTTGACACCGATGTGATGCCTATGTTCATGATCATGCCTAGATATTCTCATAACTATGCGCTTTTCTATCAATTGCTCGGCAGTAATTTGTTCACCCACCGTAATATATGCTATCATGAGACAAGCCCTATGGCCCCCGGGTCTACGTTACATCATATAAGTTTACGATCTACAATTCTAGTTTACTATTTATTTTGCAATATTTATTTTCCAATCTATTCAACAAACATACCAAAAATACATATCTTATTATCTTTATCAGATCTCACTTTTGCAAGTGGGCGTGAAGGGATTGACAACCCCTTTATCGTGTTGGTTGCAAGGTTCTTGATTGTTTGTGCAGGTACTAGGCGACTTGTGTGTAGTCTCCTACTGGATTGATTCCTTGGTTCTCAAAAACTGAGGGAAATACTTACGCTACTTAGCTACATCACCCTTTCCTCTTCAAGGGAAAACCAACACATGCTCAAGAGGTAGCAAGAAGGATTTCTAGCACCGTTGCCGGGGAGATCTACGCTCAAGTCAAGATATACCAAGTACCCATCACAAACTCTTCTCCCTCGCATTACATTATTTGCCATTTGCCTCTCATATATATATATATATATAGGACTCAAAACATTATTGTGTGTGTGCCTAGACTCAACCGTCAGCGGTTCGGTCAATCAGGGGGCTCCTAGGTCGGAGAAGGCTCTGAATACCAACTTGTAATGCCCAGGATGCGACTATATCTCCTACGTGTCGAGGCACGACTTAGAGACATAAGCGCATTCTGGAGTGATCGCAAGCGTGGTATCTTTGCACAACTCATGTAAAATAACAGGGATGAAAGAGTAAAATAGTTGGCTTACACTCATCACGTCACACAATGAATACGATAGCATACATTCATCCAAATAACATAGGGTCCGACTGCGGACGAAATCCAAAGGAGAAAAGATACCACAAACACAAGTCTTGGTCGCCCCTAGTAGCAACCACTACTGATCATCAGGATACGTAACATAGAAACGACCACGCTCTTCATCGAACTCCTAGTGAAATTCTGATCCATCTCCTGCATTGTACTCGGCTGTACCTGCATCTGGTGTGTGTTGTAATCTGTGAGCCACAAGGACTCAACAATCCCATTCCCGGGTATCAAAACTAACAAATCCTTTAGGTGTGGAGAGGCAATAAAGTGTTTGCAGCAAGCACTAAGCAACTAGCTTACGAGTTCAGAGCGAGAGGAGAATATGTGCCAACGGTCACCTAGTTGATCAAGAAATGATCCTAGCTACCCACGTTCATGCATAACCCCACCGTGTTCACTTTCCGAAAACGCCCTTCGAAAAGAGACCATCACGGTACTCACACAGGTAGTGTATTAACAAATTCCCATCTGCCACATAACCGCGGGCATGGCTTTCGAAAGTTCAAAACCCTGCAGGGGTGTACCAACCTAGCCCATCACAAGCTCATGATCTGCGTAGTCGCAACTCCAAATTGGGAAGATTCGAGTATTCTCGGAATCCTGTGCTCAAGATATTTCGACAAAGGTAAAAGTAATCCAGCAAGACCTCCCGGCGTGCCGACACCCTGATAGTAGCTGCGCGTATCTCGTCTCAGGCCAGGACCGGATGGGACAGCCTACAGGAAAATACCAGATACCTCGGGTTTCCCCAAGGCGGCCCTTCAGTCCGCCCAGTTGGACCAACACTCATGAGGAGCACTGGCCCGGGTTGTTGATTAAGAACTCGGGTTTATATCTCCCTATGCAAGTTTTAGTTGTTAGGCAAATGTAGTACCAATGTTGGGCCTTGCTGGAAAAGCTTTAACCAGAGCGAATTATCAAGGGGGGCCCATAAATCCCAACCGTGTTAGGAATGCAAAATCAAGGAACATAACACCGGTTTATGGGGTCCTAAGGTGGCATGAGTGGAACAAAACACCAAGCAGAAGGCCAAGCCTTCCACCCATTACCAATATATATGTGCATTAATTTAATTAAGATATATATATATATATATATATATATATATATATATATATATATATATATATATATATATATATATTGTGTTATCCAAATAAACAAGTCCAAACATGAAGCAATCTTCAAACTTCACCTGCAAGTAGCAACGCTATAAGAGGGGCCGAGCAAAAGCGTACTTAGCCAATCAATGATTTGCTAGGAAGGCGGTTAGAGTGTTTCATGGCAACATAGGAGGCTGAAAAGACAAGAATAGGCATCGAGGCATAGCTAAAGAGAGAGACAACTAGCAAGGCAAAGATAGAGGTGATATCGAGGAACGGTCATCTTGCCTGTTAAGTCCTCGGTGGGATGGTAAGACGGCTCCTCAAACTCAGTCTCGACAAGATCCCTAAACTCGGTATCGGCTCCCGGATCTACCCAACACAAGAGCACAATAATGGTACAAGATCAATCACGGTGCAATGCACAAACAACATGATGCAAGACATGTCATGGAATGCAAGTCGTGATATGCGTATGCATGAGTATGCTCTCGAACCTAAAGGAGAAGATGGTGGAAAAGACTTCATCTTGGACAACCAAGCAAGCCACTGGATAGAGGGGAAGATTTTGGTCGAAATCGATACAAAGATCATGGGAAACGGATGCACGGTTTGCAAAACACAAGGAAAATACTACATGATGCAATCTGCCAAAAACAGGAAGTTTCCCACTAAGTGACCAAGTTTAAGTATGCTACAACACTCCAACAAGCAAGCAAAAGGCATGGCAATAACATACATAACATGATCTTCAAGAATAACCACATGGCTACTTGTACAATATATTAGAACATGTCACAAATAGCATGGCAAAACTACAAAAGTTTATGCAGACTTAGTGAAATCTAGGCATGGAAGCAACAACGACAAGTAGGCATGTTTGCAAGCTTGTGCAACTCATCTCAAAGCATAGCATGGCATGTGAATGTAACCAACAACAAGAAGACATGTTTATGAAGCTACTCATGGCACGAACATGGTCATAGGATGCATAGAACACTAGCTATTCACATGGCAAAACTGAAGGCTGAGAGAAACATGTTATAGAAACTTGAGAGCTTGAAAACAACCAGCTACAACAAGCTATCATGGCAAACAAGAGCATGGATAGCTAGAGCATAACATATACATCAAGGAACACCCACCAGACAACTCTAACCATGCACGACAATGACGGGAGCCTCATGGAAACATGGCATAAAAATTAACAGATTCACCCGTAGCAGAAATTTAACATCACGATAGCATGTTAACAAGCTTGATGCACTCATCTCAAGACATATCATGGCATGAAAATAAATCTATCATGTAGAGCATGTACCAATGAGCAAAACTCATGTTGACACCTAGCTCATATGACACATGGATTAATTCACACGAGAAAGACAAAACATCATCTCATAACAATTTCTGAAACTTATTAGCCACATGCACTTTTGCAAAAGGGTTAAACATGGCATAATGCAACCTAACATGCATGCAAATGCATCCATCTTGAAGAGCATCACAAGACGAACATTTTGACATATCATACACTCCATTTGGACCAACATGCACCAAGTTACGACCTCACGAACATGCAACATATTATTAACAGACAACTAGTGCTGAAATAGTAACATCACGAAGCAGTCTTGCCACGAAGATTAAGATATCTAGATGAACCTTATCATGCATGAAACTGATGCTAACATGTAGAGCACTTCGAGATGAACATTTTGATATATCATATGCGCAAAACGGAGCACCGAGCACCAAGTTAAGACATGATGAAGAGGGCATGAAAATTAACGGATCCAGGGACTTAGGGGAATTTTACCCCTCCAAAAAAGTCAACTCAGGATGGATCGGAGCGGGACGAGGCGACGTTTGGATCGTTGGACGGGTGGATCTCATCCACCTGCCCAGATCTGGATCGGGACCGGCCGGAGCTCGCCGGAGTTGGGGAACACGACGGTGGGGTGGCGGCGAAGCGGGGCCGGCGGTGGCCGGCGGCGATGTAGGCCCGGCGGCGGGGTGCGAGCTCGGCGAAGATGGCGGAGCCCAACGGCATCGTGTGAGCTCGGCGAGGTGTGCGAGCTCGCCGGCGACGGGGCAGATGCGCACGCCGGCGACGGGGCGGATGCGCGGGCCGGTCGGCGGCGGCGCTCGCGCCGCAGCGGCAGCGGAAGTGCCCGAAGCGAGCGGGACAATGCGCGGGCTCGCGCTGGCCGGTCTCGGGCTCCGCAGGCCGCAGCGGCGGGAGGAGGCGGGCGGCGGCGGAAGCGACACGTGGCGCATGGCGATTGGACGCGGTGGGCGACGGATGCGTCCGGCGGCGTCCGGACGTGTCCGATGCGGAGAGGGAGTTGGATCTAGGTTTTTTTTGACCCAAAATGGACGAGGAAGGTGTAGTTTTATAGGTAGAGGGAGCTAGGAGAGTGCAAATGAGGTGCGGTTTTCGCACACACGATCACGATCCAACGACCGAGAGGATGGAGGTGGTTGTGCTGGGCTAGTGGGCTGTTGTGGAGGGGTGCTGGACCAAAAGAGATAGGAGTTTTCGGCCCATGTGGTTAACCGTTGGAGTATCAAACGACCTCCAAACGAGACGAAACTTGACAGGCGGTCTACCGGTGATATACCAAGACCACTTGACAACTCTCAGCCCATTCTGAGGATGTTTTTAACCCACTCACGAAACAAAGGCTTGAGAGGTGCGACGGGCACGTGTGTGAGAGTTGAAAAGCGAAACGGACAACGGAGACGATGCAACTACACACGAATTCAAGTGAGACTATGCCAATGCAATGCACATAATGAAAATGACATGGTGACATGCAACACACGCACAAGGCAAAAACGAATAAACCCGAAATGAAGGAAGAGCCCATAATGGAATTGATTAAGTCAGCGATGAATATATTGCCTTATTGGGTGTTACATCCGGGGCATTACAAACTCTCCTCCACTACAAAAAGATCTCGTGCCGAGATGTAGGACTGAAAGATAGTGGGATACTTCGAACGGAGATGATCTTCTCGTTCCCATGTAGCTTCTCGGTCGGTATGGTGTGACCACTTCACTTTCATGAATTTGATGGACTTGTTGCGGGTCTTGCGCTTAGTTTCAACAAGGATAGCGACGGGGTGCTCACGGTAAGATAAGTCTTGCTGAAGATCAATCTCTTCGAAAGGAATGGTGCATTCAGGCGTCTTGAAGCACTTGCGGAGCTGTGACACGTGAAACACATCGTGCACATTTTCAAAGTTGAAGGGAAACTCGAGTTGGTAGGCTAGATCGCCTCTCTTGCCAATTATCTTGAAAGGACCCACGTATCTTAGAGCAAGCTTGCCCTTGATACCGAACCTCTGAGTGCCCTTCATGGGAGAAACACGGAGGAAGACATGATCTCCAAAGCCGAAAGCCAAATCTCGGTGTTTTCCGTCATAGTAGCTCTTTTGGCACAATTGTGCGGCTTTGAGATTCGCACGTATGACTTTGCACATCTCTTCGGCCTCTGAGATCAAATCATTTCCAAGGAGTTGACGTTCACCAGTCTTGGACCAGTTGAGAGGGGTACGACACTTTCTGCCATAGAGAATTTCAAATGGTGCTTCGCCTGCACTTGCTTGGAAGCTGTTGTTGTAGGAGAATTCGGTAAATGGAAGGCAATCTTCCCATTTCATACCGAAGGAGATGATACAAGCTCTGAGCATATCTTCAAGAATTTGGTTCACTCTTTCGACTTGGCCACTAGTATGAGGGTGAAAAGTTGTGCTGAAGCGAATCTTGGTACACATAGCCCCAGAATTTGTAAGTGAACAAGCTTCCATGATCTGAGGAGATTACTTGAGGGATACCATGCAAAGAGACAATTCTGGAGGTATACAGCTCTGCCAGTTGTGCTGCATTGATGGATTCTTTGACTGGAAGTAAATGAGCCACTTTAGTGAGCTTGTCAATCACCACAAGGATAACATCATTTCCTCGCTTGGACTTGGGAAAACCAGTGACAAAATCCATCTCAATGTGATCGAATTTCCACTCGGGAATAGGTAGAGGTTGAAGGAGTCCGGCTGGACGTTGATGCTCTGCCTTCACTCTTCTGCAGACATCACACACGTTCATGAATTAAGTAATCTCTCTTTTCATGCAAGTCCACCAATAGGATTGCTTGAGGTCGTGGTACATCTTGGAGCTTCCTGGATGTATCGAGAGGAGTGAGTCATCTGCTTCGTTCATTATGAGCTTCCTGAGATCACCTTTGGGAACCACAATTCTGTCCTCAAAGAACAAAGTGTCTCTATCATCAATGCGATAGCACTTGTACTTGGGAGTACCCTTAGCAATACCATGTTTCACCTTCTGCACCATAGCATCACTGAGTTGGGCCTCACAGATTTGATCTCCCAAGGTAGGAGCGGCTTGAAGGTTGGCAAGAAATCCTTGCGGAATGACTTGGAGGTTGAGCTTCCTGAATGACTCACAAAGTTCAGGTTGGAACGGTTTGAGGATGAGACTGTTGCAATAAGTCTGTCTGCTCAAGGCATCTGCAATGACATTGGCCTTGCCAGGAGTAGACTCAATGCTTGGATCGTACTCTTGAATCATTTCAACCCAACGAGTCTGGCGGAGGTTAAGGTTTGGCTGGGTGAAGATGTACTTCAGGCTCTTGTGATCGGTGAAGATGTCCACTTTTCTGCCCAACAGAAGGTGTCTCCACGTGATCAAGGCATGAACTACTAGTTCAAGATCATGTGTGGGGTAATTCTTCTCATTTGGTTTAAGCTGACGTGAAGTGTATGCAATGATCTTCTTGTCTTGCATGAGAACATCGCCGAGACCTTGCAATGAAGCATCACAGAACACTTCATAAGGTTTGGACTCATCCGGAGGAGTAAGTACCAGAGCAAAAATGAGCTTATCTTTGAGTGTATTGAATGCCACATCACAATCAGGAGTCCACGAGTACTTGACATTCTTTCGCAACAGGTTGGAAAGAGGCTTGGCAATCTTGGAGAAGTTCTCAACGAACCTTCTGCAGTAGCTTGCGAGACCGAGGAAACTTCGGAGTTGTTTAACATTCTAAGGAGGTTCCCACTTCACCATAGCTTCAACCTTCTCGGGGTTAACAGAAATTCCCCCGGCAGAGATAATATGGCCAAGATAGAGGACTTTATCTAGCAGGAATTCACACATGGAGAATTTTGCATAGAAACAGTGCTCACGGAGCCTGTCGAGAACCAAACAAAGGTGCTTTGCGTGATCGTCTTCATTCTTGGAGAATACCAAGATATCATCGAGATACACGAGCACGAATTCATTGGTGTAGGGGTTGAATATGAAGTGCATCATCTGAGAGAAGGTGGGTGGAGCATTTGCAAGCCCGAAAGACATGACCGTGTACTCATAGGAGCCATAACTCATTCTGAATGCGATCTTGGGAATATCCTCTTCACAGATACGAATCTGATGGTAGCCTATCCGGAGATCAAGCTTCGAGAAAACCTTGGTTCCTTTGAGGTGCTCGAATAATTCATTGATGTTGGGGAGCGGGTACTTATTCTTGATTGTCTTCTTGTTCAATGGCCGGTAATCAACGCACAATCGTTCCGTACCATCCTTCTTCTTGACAAAAAGAACACCTCAGCCCCAAGGATAAGTACTTGGTCTTATCAGACCCATTCGTTCTTGCTCATCGAGTTGTTTTTCAACTCCTTAAACTCTTTAGGAGAAAGCTTGTACAGACGCCGATAGGCTGGCTCCATACCAGGTTCAAGTTCAATGACAAATTTAACTGGACGGTTGGGAGGCATGCCTAGAAGCTCTTCAGGGAATACATCCTCATATTCACAAACCACCGGAATCTGGGATATGGCATTAATCTCGCCCTTGTCATTGAGAGAGAATATCCTGATTGTGTTATCTCGAGCTACGAAGATAATCACGTCTTCTGAAGGATGAGTTAGATTGACCTCCTTGTTTGCACAATCAATAAGAGCATCATGCTTAGATAGCCAATCCATCCCAAGAATAAGATCAATGTCCGAGTTACCGAGAACAACCGGGGAAACCAGAAAACTATAATCACCCATATGAATAGATATGTCCGGAGCCATCAAATTAGAAGCCAATCTCTTAGCAGGAGAAACAATACTCAAAGCTCTTGGCAAATCTTTGGTGTGAAAATTATGCTTCCATGCAAATGGGTGAGATATGAAAGAACATGATGCACCCAAATCAAACAAGACTTTTGCAGGAATTGAGTTAACTGAGAGGTTACCCATTATCACATCGGGAGAGTTCTCTGCTTGAGCTGCATTCATCAGGTTCACTCTTGCATGCCTGGGATTGTGCTTGACAATAGCACTGCTGACAGGTGGAGGAGGCGGAAGGCGCCTTTGGTTGGGAAACTTGTTGGCATAGTTACCCTTCTGAGTACACTTGTTGCACGTAACCTCTGAAAGTGGCCGATGATAAGGACTGCTTGGTCTTGGAGCTTGGAACAGAGACTTGGACTAGTTGCTTGGGTTGGGTGGGTGGGAGAATCCATGACCACCTGAGTGCTTGTTGTGACTCAGAGGATGGAGCACTGGAGGAGGCGGGAGCCAGAACTTCTGCTGCTTGGCAACCACTTGAGAGGAAGAGGAGGTGTGAACAGCATCTCTTATCCTCTTTTTGGAAGCTTCACATTTGAGCTGAGCTGCCTCTTGCTTGAGAGCCATGTTGTAGAATTGATCAAATTCATCTGGCTCGAACAGAGTGAGTGCAAGTTGGAGTTCATCTTTCAGACCACCTCGGAACTGGTAGATTTTTCTCTTGGCATCGAGGATGTCTTGCTTCGCATAACGGGAAAGATTCTGGAACTTGACATTGTATTGGTAGACAGACATGGTGCCTTGCTTCAGATTGCGGAATTACTCACGCATGCCTTCAATGACACTGGTAGGAATCTGCTGAGAACGGAAATCGCGGCAGAAATCAGTCCACGAGATCTCACGACCAAACTGCCACTTGATATTTGAGTTGGAAAGCGGCAAACTTGACATAATCCTCAGGTCTGACATTACTGCACTAGAAATGCTTCTTAATGTCTGTGATCCAATCTTCAGCATCCAGCGTATCAACGTAGTAACTGAAACACTTGGGCTGATTTGCCAGGAATTGGTTCAGAGTCGCAAAGTGAGTTTGATTGAACAAATTTCCTTGGCCTTGGTTCCCTTGATTGCCTTGATTTGCTTGATTTGCTAAGAAACTCTTCATCATCTGCACGAGCATCTGGGTATTCTGATTGGTTGAATGCATAATCTCTCTCCATGCCTCACACGAAGGAGGAGGCGAAGGTGGACGCTCTTCTTCACCCTCTGGGTTCTGGCTGGGAACTTTCTTAGGTGCCATCCTGAAGATGATGACAACTGTTAGCCATTGAAGCAAATAATAGATAAGCTGAATCAACGGCTAGATATGTGCAACATATAGTCTTCACAATGAACATCCGAACAAAATTGAACGAATGAACTCCATAGCTTAATGATACATCAACTTTTCGAGAAGCCACTTGGGAGAACAAAATGATAGAATAAAACAACAAGGTATAGATGGAACAAATACATAATAGAGGTTTCGTCCCACATGTTCGTGCTTAATTCCCCATGGCACATGTTACAAAGGGCCTTGCAATCCCCGGATCAACATAGCCAAGGATCCTTTAAGATGCAACTCCCAAGTGCAACAACGCCCATGATAGCCTCTCCACTAGATGTTGAACCCCAACCTCATATCATGCACCCGTTGGAAGATTACCTAAGAGCTACTTGAATCCCACCTATTAATTCCTGAAGCTTTCCGATTATGCAATCTGGTGTTGGCGATACAGGGGAAGCACCGCATATCACTCAAGTAATAAATCCTACATCCAGCTGTATCCATCCGTCAACACATAACCAGGCACCTTCAAAAACAGTTTACCTCGGACCTTCGAAACGCATCCGCTATACTAGCTGTGACAATACTCCCGAACTATCCCCACAGTACTGGGTGACGTCGGGGTTATCTCACCACCAGACATGCATAGAAGAGTTTTCGATGTCGGCCGCCTCTGGTATTCTAGAACCGCAATGATAGATTTTTGACGACAACACCTCGGAGCTCAACTCCCCGGGACACTGCCATAACCCCTAAATGACATGAGGCCCCAAGAAGAATGTTCTTGTCACAAAGATATCGGAACAATCCAAACAATACCCGCGTGATCCTAAAAAAAATTTGGTGAAATTTTGAGAATAGTGAAGGTAAAACAACGTCAGGAGTCCTCACCAGAGCGACGAAGGGGATGAGGAGTAAAAAGAAATCCTACTCTCCAATATATATATATATATATATATATATATATATATATATATATATATATATATATATATATATATATATATATATATAGCCGGTCTGTTCTCATAACATTATGAGAATAATATTCTCATAACACTTCTGAACTGCTTTGTGTTACTGCATTGGAAAGCTATGCGCACTGCACAGATACTGCGACAGAACTTCATGTTTGAAAAAACTGTACATGTTGTTTTTTCGGTACCTTTTTTGCTCTATTTTTTAACCGTTTATCGGAATTATGCGTGTAATATAGCATTGAAAAGCTATGGAGTAGACGCAACTTCGCCATGTTGAAAACTTTTCGAAATTCATCATAGTTTAAGAGCAGTTTCGAAAATCGTGCGGCTCACAACGAATGGCAGCGAGCGTTTTTTATTTTCTAAACCGCTCGTCGGAATGAAACATATGATACACCGTTGGAAAGGTATCGTCGGCGCGCATCTTTTTCATATCTATTATGTTTTCTAATTCGCTACGGTTTAAGAGCAGTTTTGAATTTACTAAATCGCGGAATTGTGTTTTTCGAATTTTTTCAAATTTTCGTTACTGTTTTTCTCTCCAGTTTTCTAACCGTTTGTCGAAACAAGGCGTGTAATATACCGTTGTAAAGCTACGAACGAGGCGCAACTTTCATATGTTGAAATGTTTTTGAGATTCCTTACGGTTTTTAGATAATTTTGAAAATCGTGCGGCTGAATACGAAGGGCAGTGACCGTTTTTCGTGAAACTTTTACAAAACATTGGTCGAAATGATCCAAATGATACACCGTTGGAAAGATATCGTCGAGACGCTACTTTTTCATGTAGAACACCCCCTCTAATTCATTACGGTTTAAGAGCAGTTTTGAAATTACAAAAACGCGGAAACTCTGTTTTTCGCGACACCCAAATCGACGCGTTTTTTTGCGCTTCTGAACTGCACAAATACTGCAACACAGAGACCAGTGAACTGCATGTTTGAAAAAACTGTACGTGTTGTTTTTTTGGTACCTTTCTTGCTCTAGTTGTTTAACCGTTTATCGGAATTATGCGTGTAATATACCGTTGAAAAGCTATGGAGTAGACGCAACTTTGCCATGTTGAACACTTATCGAGATTCCGCACGGTTTAAGAGCAGTTTTGAAAACGGTGCGACCGATGAATAATGACAGCGAGCGTTTTTTTGCGTGTTCGAAAAGCTATGGAGTAGACGCAACTTCGCCATTTTGAACACTTTTTCGAGATTCCGCACGGTTTAAGAGCAGTTTTGAAAACGGTGCGACCGACGAATAATGGCAGCGAGCGTTTTTTTGCGCGTCCGAACTCCACAGATACTGCAACACACAGACCAGTGAACTGCATGTTTGAAAAAACTGTACGTGTTGTTTTTTCGGTACCTTTTTTGCTCTAGTTTTTTAGCCGTTTATCGGAATTA
>LR738711.1:602613962-602698984 GCA_902687465.1 Secale cereale
TTTTTGCTCTATTTTTTAACCGTTTATCGGAATTATGCATGTAATATGCCATTGAAAAGCTATGTAGTAGACGCAACTTCGCCATGTTGAACACTTTTCGAGATTTCGCACGGTTTAAGAGCAGTTTTGAAAACGGTGAACTGCATGTTTGAAAAAACTGTACGTGTTGTTTTTTCGGTACCTTTTTTGCTCTAGTTTTTTTAACCGTTTATCGGAATTATGCGTGTAATGTACCGTTGAAAAGCTA
This sequence comes from Secale cereale, assembly GCA_902687465.1. Taxonomy (NCBI): domain Eukaryota; kingdom Viridiplantae; phylum Streptophyta; class Magnoliopsida; order Poales; family Poaceae; genus Secale; species Secale cereale. Next base: position 602,614,210 of record LR738711.1, read on the forward strand.
TGGAGTAGACGCAACTTCGCCATGTTGAACACTTTTCGAGATTCCGCACGGTTTAAGAGCAGTTTTGAAAACGGTGCGATCGACGAACAATGGCAGCGAGTGTTTTTTTGCGCTTCCGAACTGCACAAGAAAACCGCACTGCATCAGGGTAGGAGCCGGCGTGACGGTGCTGGGGGAAGGAGGCGGGGCGGCAGCGCAGGGGTAGGAGGCGGGGCAGTGGTTGCTGTCCTCGGGACGCTCCGTGCTAGAATCCTATTTAAGTGGGGGTGTTATGAGAATAAGGTTTTTGTTATGAAAATAAGGTCTTAAGGGGTGTTATGATTATAGACCCACCATATATATATATATATATATATATATATATATATATATATATATATATATATATACAGGACTCAAAACATTTTTGTGTGTGTGTGTGTGCTTAGACTCAACCGTCAGCGGTTCGGTCAATCAGGGGGCTCCTAGGTCGGAGAAGGCTCTGAATACCAACTAGTAATGCCCAGGATGCGACTATATCTACTACGTGTCGAGGCACGACTTAGAGACATAAGCGCATTCTGGAGTGATCGCAAGCGTGGTATCTTTGCAGAACTCATGTAAAATAACAGGGATGAAAGAGTAAAATAGTTGGCTTACACTCGCCACATCACACAATGAATGCAATAGCATACATTCATCCAAGTAACACAGGGTCTGACTACGGACGAAATCGAAACGAGAAAAGATACCACAAACACAAGTCCTGATCGTCCCTAGTAGGAACCACTACTAATCGTCGGGATACGTAACATAGAAACGACCACGCTCTTCATCGAACTCGCAGTGAAGTTCTGATCCATCTCCTGCATCGTACTCGGCTGTACCTGCATCTGGTGTGTGTTGTAATATGTGAGCCACAAGGACTCATCAATCCTATTCCCGGGTATCAAAACTAACAAAGCCTTTAGGTGTGGAGAGGCAATAAAGTGTTTGTAGCAAGCACTAAGCAACTTGAGAGCATGAAAACAACAAGCTACAACAATGACAAGTAGGCATGTTTGCAAGCTTGTGCAACTTATCTCAAAGCATAGCATTGCATGTGAATGTAACCAACAGAAAGAAGACATGTTTATGAAGCTACTCATGGCAAGAACATGGTCATAGGATGCATAGAACACTCGCTATTCACATGGCAAAACTGAACTTGCTGATAGCAGGCTGATAGAAACATTTTATAGCAACTTGAGAGCATGAAAACAACAAGCTACAACAAGCTATCATGGCAAACAAGAGCATCGATAGCTAGAGCATAACATATACATCAAGGAACACCCACTCGACAACTCTAACAATGCACGACAATGACAGGAGCCTCATGGAAACATGGCATAAATATTAATAGATTCACCCTTAGCAGAAATTTAACATCACGATGGCATGTTACAAGCTTGATGCAGTCATCTCAAGACATATCATGGCATGAAAATAAATCTATCATGTATAGAACATACCAATGAGCAAAACTCATGTTGACACCTACCTCATATGACACATGAATTAATTGACACGAGTAAGACAAAACATCATCTCATAACAATTTCCGAAACTTATCAGCCACATGCACTTTTGCAACAGGGTTAAACCTGACATAATGCAACTTAACATGCATGCAAATGCATCCATCTTGAAGAGCATCACAAGACGAACATTTTGACATATCATACATTCCATTTGGACCAACATGCACCAAGTTACGACCTCACGAACATGCCAACATATTGTTAACAGACAACTAGTGCAGAAACAGTAACATCACGAAGCAGTCTTGCCACGAAGATTAAGACATCTAGATGAACCTTATCATGTATGAAACTGATGCTAACATGTAGAGCACTTCGAGACGAACATTTTGATATATCATATGCGCAAAACGGAGCACCGAGCACCAAGTTAAGACATGATGAAGAGGGCATGAAAATTAACAGATCCAGGGACTTAGTGGAATTTTACCCCTCCTAAAAAGTCAACTCAGGATGGATCGGAGCAGGACGAGGAGATCCGGGTGGACGAGGTGGCGTTTGGATCGTGGGACGGGTGGATCTCATCCACCCACCCAGATCTGGAACGGGACTGGCCGGAGCTTGCCGGAGTTGGGGAAGACGATGGTGGGGCGGCGGCGAAGCGGGGCCGGCGGTGGCAGCGGTGGCCGGCGGCGGGTAGCGAGCTCGGCGAAGATGGCAGAGCCCGGCGGCGGCGTGTGAGCTCGGCGGGGCAGAGCTCGCCGGCGATGGGGCGGATGCGTAGGCCGGTGATGGGGCGGATGCTCGGGCCAGTCGGCGGTGGCGCTCGCGCCGGAGCGGGGGCGGAAGCGCCCGAAGCGAGCGGGACAACGCGCGGGCCTGCCTCGGGCCCTGCGGGCCGCAGCGGCGGGAGGAGATGGGCGGCGGCGGAAGCGACATGTGGCGCGCGGCAATTGGACGCGGTGGTCGGCGGACGCGTCCGGCGGTGTTCGGACGTGTCCGGCGCGGAGAGGGAGTTGGATCTAGGGTTTTTTGACCCGAAATGGACGGGGGAGGTGTAGTTTTATAGGTAGAGGGAGCTAGGAGAGTCAAAATGAGGTTCGGTTTTCGCCCACACGATCACGATCCAACGACCAAGAGGATGGAGGTGGTTGTGCTCGGCTAGTGGGCTGTTATGGAGGGGTGCTGGGCCAAAAGAGATAGGGGTTTTCGGCCCATGTGGTTAACCGTTGGAGTATCAAACGACCTCCAAACGAGATGAAACTTGATAGGCGGTCTACCGGTGATATACCAAGACCACTTGACAACTCTCGGCCCATTCCGAGGATGTTTTTAACCCACTCACGAAAGAAAGGCTTGAGAGGTGCGATGGGCACGTGTGTGAGAGTTGAAAACTGAAACGGACAACGGAGACGACAGAGACGATGCAACTACACACGGATGCAAGTGAGACTATGCCAATGCAATGCACATAGTGAAAATGACATGGTGACATGCAACACACGCACAAGGCTAAAACGAAGAAACCCGAAATGAAGAAAGAGCCCAGAATGGAATTGATTAAGTCAACGATGAATATATTTCCATATTGGGAATTGTTACATCCACGACGTTACAAACTCTCCTCCACTACAAAAAGATCTCGTCCCGAGATTTAGGACTGAAAGAAAGCGGGATACTCGGAACGGAGATGACCTTCTCGTTCCCATGTAGCTTCTCGGTCGGTATGGTGTGACCACTTCAGTTTCAAGAATTTGATGGAATTGTTGCTGGTCTTGCACTCAATTTCTTCAAGGATAGCAATGGGGTGCTCACGATAAGACAAGTCTTGCTGAAGATCAATCTCTTCAAAAGCACTTGCGGAGTTGTGACACGTGAAACACATCGTGCACATTTGCAAAGTTGGAGGGAAACTCGAGTTGGTAGGCTAGATCGCCTCTCTTGCCAATTATCTTGAAAGGACCCACGTATCTTGGAGAAAGGTTTCCCTTGATACCGAACCTGTGAGTGCCCTTCATGGGAGAAACACGGAGATAGACATGATCTCCAATGTCGAAAGCCAAATCTTGGTGTTCGCAGTCATAGTAGCTCTTTTGGCGCGATTGCGCGGCTTTGAGATTCTCACATATGACTTTTAACATCTCTTCGGCCTCTGAGATCTAATCATTTCCAAGGAGTTGACGTTCACCAGTTTCGGACCAGTTGAGAGGGGTACGACACTTTCTGCCATAGAGAATTTCAAACGGTGCTTTGCCTGCACTTGCTTGGAAGCTGTTGTTGTAGGAGAATTCGGTAAATGGAAGGCAATCTTCCCATTTCATACCGAAGGAGATGACACAAGCTCTGAGCATATCTTCAAGAATTTGGTTCACTCTTTCGACTTGGCCACTAGACTGAGGGTGAAAAGTTGTGCTAAAGCGAATCTTGGTACCCAGAGCCGACTGGAAGGAATCCCAGAGTTTGGAAGTGAACAAGCTTCCATGATCTGAGGAGATTACTTGAGGGATACCATGCAAAGAGACAATTCTGGAGGCATACAGCTCTACCAGTTGTGCTGCGTTGATGGATTCTTTGACTGGAAGGAAATGAGCCTCTTTAGTGAGCTTGTCAATCACCACAAGGATAGCATCATTTCCTCGCTTGGACTTGGGAAAACCGGTGACGAAATCCATCTCAATGTGATCAAATTTCCACTCGGGAATAGGTAGAGGTTGAAGGAGTCCGGCTGGACGTTGATGCTCTGCCATCACTCTTCTGCAGACATCACACTCATTCACGAATTGAGCAATCTCTCTTTTCATGCGAGTCCACCAATAGGACTGCTTGAGGTTATGGTACATCTTGGAGCTTCCTAGATGTATCGAGAGGAGTGAGTCATGTGCTACGTTCATTATGAGCTTCCTGAGATCACCTTTGGGAACCACAATTCTGTCTCAAAGAACAAAGTGTCTCTGTCATCAATGCGATAGCACTTGTACTTGGGAGTACCCTTAGCAATACCATGTTTCATCTTCTGCACCATAGCATCACTGAGTTGGGCCTCATGGATTTGTTCTTCCAAGGTAGGAGCGACTTGAAGGTTTGCGAGAAATCCTTGCGGAACGACTTGGAGGTTGAGCTTCCTGAATGACTCACAAAGTTCAGGTTGGAACGGTTTGAGGAGGAGACTATTGCAATAAGCCTTTCTACTCAAGGCATCTGCAATGACATTGGCCTTGCCAGGAGTATACTCAATGCTTGGATCATACTCTTGAATCATTTCAACCCAACAAGTCTGGCGGAGGTTAAGGTTTGGCTGGGTGAAGATGTACTTCAGGCTCTTGTGATCAGTGAAGATGTCCACTTTTCTGCCCAACAGAAGGTGTCTCCACATGATCAAGGCATGAACAACTGCTGCTAGTTCAAGATCATGTGTGGGGTAATTCTTCTCATTTGGTTTAAGCTGACGCGAAGTGTATGCAACGATCTTCTTGTCTTGCATGAGAACACCGCCGAGACCTTGCAATGAAGCATCACAGAACACTTCATAAGGTTTGGACTCATCCGGAGGTTTAAGTACCGGAGCAAAAATGAGCTTCTCTTTGAGTGTATTGAATGCCACATCACAATGAGGAGTCCATGAGTACTTGACATTCTTCTGCAACAGGTTGGAAAGAGGCTTGGAAATCTTGGAGAAGTCCTGAACGAACCTTCTGCAGTAGCTTGCTAGACCGAGGAAACTTCAGAGTTGTTTAACATTCTGAGGAGGTTCCCACTTCACAATAGCGTCAACCTTCTCGGGGTTAACAGAAATGCCCTCGGCAGAGATAATATGGCCAAGATAGAGGACTTTATCAAGCTAGAATTCGCACTTGGAGAATTTCGCATAGAAACGGTGCTCACGGAGCCTGTCTATCAGGCCCAAGATGCGATTCTATCCCGATCACGTGACACTTACGTGATTGGGGCACAATCGCATTTCGGGCGCTTAGCAAGATGGATATCATTACATCATACCATTACATACATACATGGGGGATACAACAATACATACAAGTCACATGAATACAACATCAATACGAGGCATCCGACTACGGATGCAAACATGAAAAGCAGAACGACATCCATCTGCTATCCCAGGCTGTCGACCCGGAACCTAACCCAAGACTGAAGAAGAAGAAGAAGAAGAAGAAGAAAGAACTCCAACACAACGGACATCGCTGTCGCGTCAAAGCAACGGAAACCTGCACCTGCAACTGTTGTTGTAATATCTGTGAGCCACGAGGACTCAGCAATCCCATAACCATGGGTAACAAGACTAGCAAAGCTTAATGGGTATGGAAAAGGGTAGTGGTGAGGCCGCAGCAGCGGCTAAGCAATATATGGTGGCTAACTTATGAGTACAAGAAATAAGATGAGCATCTACGCAAAACGGTCGCAAACTAGTAATGATCGCTAAAGATCCTGAACTACCAACGAGTCAAACATAACCCCACCGTGTTCTCTTCTCAAAGTGAAGAGAGACAGTCACGGTTACCCACACAGTTGTGTGTTTTACTTCGGATCCTCTGTCATGTTTTCTACAACCGGACGTTAACAAATTCCAATCTGCCACATAACCGCGGGCACGGCTTTCGAAAGATCATAACCCTGCAGGGGTGTCCCAACTTAGCCCATCACAAGCTCTCACGATCAGCAGAAGTAATAATAATATTATCACCCCTTAACTTAGGGACAATCTGATCAGGCTCGGAATCCCGGTGCACAAGACATTTCGACAATGGTAAAACAAGTCCAGCAAGACCTCTCGGCGTGCCGACATCCTGATAGTAGCCGCGTATATCTCGTCTCAGGCCACGTCCGGATGGGACAACCTATTGGAGCCACATACCTCGAGTTTCCCCGAGGCGGCCCCGTAGTATGCCCGTTTGGGACCAACACCATCAACGCTAGCCCCCCTGCTATGTAGAAGAATCCCCGGGGACGCGACCCCCTATGCAATTTAATTAATTAATTAAGTTGTTATTATGAGGCAAATTAAAACCAATGTTGGGCCTTGCTGGAGGAGTTTTATTCAAAGACAAAGTGTCAAGGGGTCCCCATATACCCAACCGTGTAAGGAACGCAAAATCAAGGAACATAACGCTGGTTTATCGGCTCCTAAGGTGGCATGAGTGGAACAAAACACCGAGCAAAAGGCCAAGCCTTCCACCCATGCCCAGTATATAGGTGTGTTAATAATAATAATATATATTGTGATATTCCAACAACAAATTCCAATAAGGAACAATCTTCATCTTCACCTGAAACTAACAACGCTATAAGAGGGGCTGAGCAATCGGTTAACATAGCCAAACAACGGTTTGCTAGGAAGGTGTCAAGGTTAGAGGTTCATGGCATCAAGGAGAGGGGCTGACAATAAATGATGGGTAGCGCGACATATAACGATAGCATCGAGACACTAAGCATGGCAATGATAGTAAAGGTATACAAGGTTATGGTCATCTTGCCTGAGATCCCGCAAGGAAGAAGAACAGATCCATGAAGAAGACAAAGATGAAGCCACGAAGACGAACCACGAGTAGTCGAACGAATCCTCACGATCACAACGGAAATATGAACTAGCGAGAAGAAGCACACAACAAGGTAAACACTCAACACAAGAACACGACAAGATGCTCAAACAAGTATGATGCAAGACAAGTCTATATGATGCAAAACATGGCAAGGTATGAAGCACACAAGGACAACCCAAACCAACAAGTTTAAATGATGCGGGAATCAACACATAATAAATCCGGTAAGTCCTCATATGCATAATTTGAAATTAGTCCAGATTTCAACAAACCTTAAGTTAAAGTTTTTAAACAACAGGTTAACATGCACCATGATGATCTACACGAAATTCTAGTCAAGTTTCATATAAAGTTTGTTTAATTCGGAGCTACGGTCTAGAAGATATGAGCAAAATAAGACAAGCATGGCAACGGTGCAAAATGCACCCAAACATCAAGCAAACACACTCCAAACATGTAACCAACATGATAATATGCTTCTACATGCAAAATCACACAAGTTTCATATAAGACACGCTCAAAACGAAGCAACGGGCTAAAAGATACGAGCAAAACAAGTTACAATGCAAAGCTGAAGTTAACAGCCACATAGCAACTTTGGAGCAATGTATATATATGCTACATCACCCAAACATGATAACAAGAAGCATGGATATGAAGTAGACATGATACTTAACAAGCATGAATTAGAACACCCCCAAAAGCTTGCTGGAACACAATTAACCAAGCATGGCAAGTTGCATTAAAATTATCCAGACTTAGCCAAAATCTGGGAAGGCAAAAACATCATCACGGTGCTGCCTTCGGAGGCACAAAACAACAAGCATATCAACTCTATTAAGTATATAAAGATCATGGACATGTAGTAGACATAGCATACATCAAACAACTCCATTGGAGCAACTCCATAGGAGGCATGTATCAATAGCAACAAGCTTCACCAAATTGATCATGCTGATAAAAGGCTGACAGGTAAAATTTATAGCAACTTGAGAGCAAGAAATAAATAAGCTACAGCATGCCATATGTGCAAGTAAGGGCATGGATGGATAGAGCATAACATGGACAACAAGATATGACCATTGGCCACTCCAAAACAAGCATGGATTTGAGTGGGGCATCAAGCAAACATAGTATCAGGTTAAAACAGATTCCAGACTTAGCAATTTCTTCACTAAGTATAAAACAGTAACATTAGCATGGCATGTTTACAAGCTTGTTTAAGTCACCTCAAAGAATATCATGGAAAGTGGATTGCACCACAGCAAAGACCATATGATTGTGCTTCTAAAACATCTAAACATGTGGCATGAAGACAAACACATCAATAACAATGGGCAAGTGAAATCAGCATCTCATAACAAGTTTCAGCACTTAACAGCCAAATGCACTTTTGCAACAGAGATTAAAATGGCAATATAGCACCTAACATGAATGCTACAGCAGCCAACATGTAGAGCACTTCACAATGAACATTTTGAAATATCATATGCTCCATTTGAATAAACATGCACAAAATTACAAGCATCACAAGTGTGCAACAAAATTTTCAGTTAACAGCAGTTTTAAACAAGTAGCACTCTTGCAACGATGATTAGGGCATCAAGAAGAAGTCAAACAAGCATGGCACAATGGAACAATATGAAGAGCATATCACAACGATCATTTTGACATATCACACACTCAATTTGGACATGCACACAAAAAGTTACAGGCAGTCAAACATGCATATATGATGTATGAAAATTCACAGACAGCCATTTCACACAAGGGAAAAAAACACAGAGGCAGAAAATAACTAAAACGGTACTGGGGCGGTGTATAGGGCTCACCACAGTGGGCCTTGGCCCAGAAGAGGAAGAGGCCGGGCAGGCTGGCCCCGTCGGGCCGGGGCACTAGGCCGGCTGGACCTCGCGGCCCATGAGGCCCAGCTGCGAGTGGAGGGCGTCGGCCCAGGCTGGAGGCGTCGGCTGGAACGGACGCTCGTCGTCCTCCGCCCGATCCCGATCGGATCGGGACGTCCATGGCGGCGGCGCCAGCCGGCGAGGGGCGGCCGGCCGGAGCAACGGGCGGCGGAGGGCGGCGCGAGAGGCGGCGCCGAGGTGCGGAGATGGAGGCGACCGACGGGCGAGGGAGGAGGCGAGCGGGGCGGCGGCGCGCCGGCCTGCAGGCGGCTGGCTGCTGCTCCGGCGAGGGCCCGACGGCGGAGGTTCCGGGGGTCCGGCAACTCACCGGCGCGGCTCCGAAACGGCGGCGACGAAGCGGCTAAGCAACGGGGACGAAGACGCGGGCGGCTCAGGCGGCGGCGAACGGGCTCGCGCGGGCCCGATCTGGGTCCCGCGGGCCGCGGCGGCGGGGTGGAGTGTAATGCCCAGGATGGGACTATATCTCCTACGTGTCGAGGCACGACTTGAAGATATAAGCCCATTCTGGAATGATCGCAAGTTTGGTACCTTTGCACATCTCATGTAAAAATAGGGATGAAAGCTGAAAAGATAGTTGGCTTACACTCGCCACATCACACAATTCATTACATATCCAAACATCATTCAAATAAACATCACAACCCATCTAAGGGTGAAGATCCAAACGAAAGATACCAAACATAACATTAAACCACAGGTCTGAATCGCCCCTAGTAGAAACCTCTACTGATCGTCGGGATAGTGCACATAGTAACGGCTACGGTCCTCGTCGTACTCCCAGTACAGTTCGGTTCCGTCACCTGAGTAGATCGCCTGAGTACCTGCATCTGGTGTGGTGTAGAATCTGTGAGCCACAAAGGACTCAGCAATCCCGTTCCCGGGTAACACAACCATCCAAGCCTTGGGTGTGGAACAAGGCTGAAGAAAGAACAAGAGGTTGCAGCAGCACTAGCACTAACTTACGTAAAAGAGAGCGAGAAGAGAAGTGCCTCGGACGAGAGATGATCACGAAGTGATCCTAACTAAAGCAAGTCAAACATAACCCCACCGTGTTCACTTCCCGAACCCCTTTCGGAAAATGACCATCACGGTACTCAGGCTGGTAGTGTATTCTGAACGTGGTGTCAAGTTTTCTACAACCGGATATTAACAAATTCCCATCTGCCACATAATCGCGGGCACGGCTTTCGAAAGATCATAACCCAGCAGGGGTGTTCCAACTTGGCCCATGACAAGCCCACGATCCGCGGAGTTGCAACTCCAAAGTGGGAAGGCCCGAGTATCCTCGGAATCCCGTGCTCAAGATACTCCAACTAAGGTAAGGCTAATCCAGCAAATCCTCCCGGCGTGCCGACACCCTGATAGTAGCCGCGCGTATCTAGTCTCAGGCCACGACCGGATGAGCGCTACGTACAGATACCGAAGACCCGAGCGATCTGGGTGGCACCGCAAGTGGCTCTAGTTTGGACCAACACTCAAATCGAGCACTGGCCCAGGGGTGGTTGATTAATCAATCCTCGGGTTAATTACTCCCCCGGTAAGTTTTTAGTTGTTTAGGCAAATAGTACCAAAGTTGGGACTTGTTGGAAAAGACTTAGCACTTAGCGGTTTATCGAGGGGGTCCCATAACCCCAACCGTGTGAGGAACGCATAATCAAGGAACATAACACCGGTTTATACGTTTCCTAGGGCGGTATGAGTGGAACAAATCACCAAGCAAAAGTCTTAGCCTTCCACCCATTACCAATATATAGATGATTTCATTTAATAATTAATATAGTGTGATATCCCAACAAGCTTCAACAAGAAGCAAGAATATTCAAATCTTCTCCTGCAGCTAACAATGCTATAAGCGGGGCTGAGCGAAGCCTACGTATAGCCAATCAATGGTTTGCATAGGTAGGGTGGTTAGACAGGATCATGGTTACAACAGGAGGCTGACAGGAAAACATGGGCATCGAGGCAAAGCTATAGAGCGAGACTTCTAGAAATAGGCAAAGATAGTAATGATATCCGGGTCAGGTCATCTTGCCTGAAGAGTCGTCGATGGGATCGTAAGAGAGCTCCTCGTTCTCAACCTCGGTAGTAACCTCGTTCTCGTACTCGGTCTCGGCTTCTGGCTCTACTCAACACAAACACACAAGGCACGAAATCAACAAGATGCAATGCGCAAAACTACAGGATGCATGATTGATGCACTAAGGAAGCACTATAGATGCACTTAGGAAGCACAGAAAGTCAACATAGGAAGCACAGAGGTACATCACAAGGAGCATGACAATATGCATCAAGCAAATTAGTTCAAAACATGATAACAAGAGGATATTATGAATCTATACGCAAAATCACACAAGTTTCATATAGGACTTGCTCAAAACGGAGCAACGAGATAAAAGATACACCCGAAACAATAAACATGCACAAGATGAAATTAACAGCCACATAGCAACATCGGAGCAAGAGATAAATAGTCTACAGCACTCAAACATCATGCCAAGGAGCATGGACATAAAGTAGACATCTTCTACAGCAAACAATTCCATTGGAGCATCTCCAAAGGAGGCAAGGATCAATAGCAATAAGCTATGACATTTTGAACATGACAACAAAAACCTGACAACAGTAATTTATAGCAACTTGGGAGCAAAAGATAATTATGCTACAGCCACCCAAATGAGCATGTGAGAGTATGAATGGATAGCCAACAACATATACAACAAGGAATCATCAAGAGTCACCCCAAAACTATCATGGATTTGCCTAGAACAACAAGCAAACATGGCATCTGGAAATTACAGATTCCAGACTTAGTGAAATTTCACTGTGTTAAAACAGCAGTTATATCATGGCAAGTTTGTGAGCAAGTTTAAGTCACCTCAAAGCATATCATGACAAGTGGTAAGCACCACAGCAAAGTACACATGATGGGGAGTCCAAAACATATAAGCATGCATCAAGGGGACAACCACATCAATAGAAACGAGCTCCTCAACTAGGCATCTCGTAACAAGTTTAACAACATAACAGCCACAAGCACTTTTGCAAAGGAGATAAACATGGCAAGATGAAATCTATCATGCAAGGTAAAGGCATCAACATGTAGAGCATTTCATGATGAACATGTGGACATATCATTTGCTTCATTTGGATAAACATGCACCAAGTTATCACATTGCAAACATGGCATGAAAACAACTACTAGCAGCAGTTTATAACAAGTAGCACTCTTCTCATGAAGATTAAGACATCTAGATGACCTCAAACATGCATGGCACAATGGAACAAAACATAGTACATGTCACCACGATCATTTTGACATATCATTTGCTCAAATCGGACAATCACAGCAAAAGATATCCACCTCACAAATATGCATCAGACAACAGAAAAACTAGGGACTTAGTGAAATTTGAAGCAACCTCAGGGCAGTCATCGCGGGCGGTCAACCGGGTCGGGTTGCGGATCGGATCTGGCGGCAAACGGGTCCGCGGGCTCGATCTGGCGCCTGAATTGATCCAGATCGGATCGGGGGCCTGGCCTCGGCTCCTTCGAGCCACGACAAGTCTCACGCCAAACCGGAAACGTTACACGGCCAAACACAAAAGTAGGCCTCGGGGATGCCACGGACACGTGAGAGAGCTCCGGAACTCGAAACGGACAACGGAAAAGAACGAGTGGGACCGGATGCAAACGACAACACAAATGCAATGCGATACACATGACAACATGACATGGATGAATGTCACACACGCACACGACAAAACGACGAAAACCCGAGAAGACGAAGAACCCGGAATGGAAATGATGAAGCCAAAGATATATATTGCCAAAAAGGGAAAGTATTATATCCGGGGCATTACATGGAGAGAGAGGGGACAGGCGGCGGTGCAGGAGTGGTTAGGACGGCAGTGGCGCTGACGTGGCACGCCCTCATTGGGCGGAGCGACGTGTCCAGCTGGACATGTCCGGCGCGGACGGACGCGTCCGGCTGCGCGAGGAGGAAGATGGCTAGGGTTGCACCGCGAATTTCGGGGGAGACACATATTTATAGGTAGAGGGAGCTAGGAGAGTCCAAATGAGGAGCGGTTCGCGGCCACGCGATCGTGATCGAATGGCCAAGAGCATGGAGAGGGTTAGAATGGGTTGGGGGCTGTTGTGAAAGGGGTGTTGGGCCAAAAGTGAAAAGGCTTCCGGCGGTTAACACGGTTAACCGTTGGGCTATCAAAGGAGCTCCGAATACGATGAAATTTGACAGGCGGTTTACCTCTGCTATAATAAGACCACACACCAAGTTTCAACCCATTCCGAGAACGTTTTCTGGCCACTCATAAAATAAATAACCGGAGGTGCCGCGGGCACGTGCAAGTGTGTCTGGGCTGAGAACGGACAACGGAAAGGACGAGCGGACTCGGACGGATGCAAGTTTTGAAAACATGCTGATGCAACACACATGATGACATGGCAAGATGCAACACGCAAGAAAATGACATGGCAACGACAACGAATAACTGGCTGACACCTGGCACACCGGTCTCGGGGTGTCACACTGTCGAGAACCAAACGGAGGTGCTTTGCATGGTCTTCTTCATTCTTGGAGAATACCAAGATATCATCATGGTACACGAGCACGAATTCATTGTTGTAGGGGTTGAATATGAAGTGCATCATCCGAGATAAGGTGGGTGGAGCATTTGCAAGCCCGAAAGACATGACCATGTACTCATAGGAGCCATAACTCGTTCTGAATGCGATCTTGGGAATATCCTCTTCACGGATGCGAATCTGATGGTAGCCCATCAGGAGATCAAGCTTCGAGAAAACCTTGGCTCCTTTGAGCTGCTCAAACAGTTCATTGATGTTGGGGAGCGGGTACTTATTCTTTATTGTCTTCTTGTTCAATTTCCAGTAATCAACGCACAATCGTTCCGTACCATCCTTCTTCTTGACAAAAAGAACACCACAGCCCCAAGGAGAAGTACTTGTTCATATCAGACCCATTCGTACTTGCTCATCGAGTTGTTTCTTCAACTCCTTCAACTCTTTATGAGAAAGCTTGTACGGACGCCGACAGGCTGGCTCCGTACCAGGTTCAAGTTCAATGACGAATTCAACTGGACGGTTGGGAGGCATGCCTGGAAGCTCTTCAGGGAATACATCCTCATATTCACAAACCACTGGAATGTGGGATATGGCATTAATCTCGCCCTTGTCATTGAGAGAGAATAGCCTGATTGTGTTATCTAGAGCTGCAAAGAAAATCACGTCTTCTGAAGGATGAGTTAGATTGACCTCCTTGTTTGCACAATCAATAAGAGCATCATGCTTAGATAGCCAATTCATCCCAAGAATAAGATTAATGTCCGAGTTAACGAGAACAACCGGGGAAACCAGAAAACTATAATCACCCATATGAATAGATATGTCCGGAGCCATCAAATTAGAAGTCAATCTCTTAGCAGGAGAAACAACACTCAAAGCTCTTGGCAAATCTTCGGCGTGAAAATTATGCTTCGATGCAAATGGGTGAGATATGAAAGAACATGATGCACCCGAATCAAACAAGACTTTTGCAGGAATTGAGTTAACTAAGAGGTTACCCATTATCACATCGGGAGAGTTCTCTGCTTGAGCTTCATTCATCAGGTTCACTCTTGCATGCCTGGGATTGTGCTTGACAATAGCATTGCTGACATGTGGAGGAGGCGGAAGGCGCCTTTGGTTGGCACACTTGTTGGCATAGTGACGCTTCTGAGTACACTTGTTGCACGTAACCTCTGAAAGTGGCCAATGATAAGGACTGCTTGGTCTTGGAGCTTGGAACTGAGACTTGTACTGGTTGCTTGGGTTGGGTGGGTGGGAGAATCCACGACCACCTGAGTGCTTGTTGTGACTCGGAGGACGGAGCACTGGAGGAGGCACGAGCCAGAACTTCTGCTGCTTGGCAACCACTTGAGAGGAACAGGAGGAGTGGACAACTGTAACACCCCCGATGTCCTGCTACAGTAATCTCATGCCTAATGATGTTATGGCAGCATAAAGGTTTTGATAATCCTCACTTTGCTTCAAACCAAACTAAAATCCAAATTTGAATGCCAAGTCAAATTATAATTTTATAAAACCGTAAATTAAAAATGTTCCTTAGGTTGGAAATATTCACTACATAATTGTCATACGTTAAACAAACATTTTTGGTGGTGTTTAAAATACCCATGAATTTTAAACAATGGACCAACAACACATTTTTAGCCCATTTAAATACAATCATAATTTAAGTTGACTCCAAATTGCCCCCAAACATTTTGTGCAGTCCCAAAATATAGTGCTTGAATTATGTGCAAATTTACATGGTCAACAAAATCATTTGATAGCAGAACCTAAATAAAAACAAGAGCTAATAAATAGTAAAGGAAATATACAAAAAATGAGGTGGACCTAAACTAATGGGCACTATGGCCCATCTAGCAAAGAGGACGGCCCAGCCCATCTCATCTCCTCTCCCCACGCTACAGGAAACGGGGGAAGACCGTGGCGGCCATCCACGCCTCCCTGGTCGGCGATGCCATCGTGGCGGCCATCCCACGGCCGCGCGGAGGATAAGGCCGCACCCTCGAACCCCCCGAACCCTAGGCCTCCTCACTCCCCTACCCTCTCTCGCTCGATCCCCACACCGTCCGTTCCCAAGCCACTTCCGCCAAGCTCGCCGTCGATCCCGTGGCCACCGGCCGCCCCGAACTGCGCCACCATGCCTAGAAGGAGCGCCGCCCTCGTCTTCGTCAACTTCGGGCACGGGATTGAGCCGCTTCGCGCCGAAACGTCACCTTCGCGCTCTTCTTCAACCTCGGCCCCGTCGGACACCCTCTTCAATTGCATCGCCGCCAAGCCCTCCCCGACCACGCCTTCTGCTCGCCCGCAACCGCGGTGAGCCACTGAGAAAAAAAACCCTATGTTTACTGCTTCAATTGCTTCCCCTAGCTAGCTCCCTCGTGAGGTTGTTCGTACTCGTCTGCGCCTGCTCCTGCCGTATCCCGCGGCGTCCCATCGCGCCCTGGCTGCACGCTCGTGCACCCCGCCCTCCTCTGGACGCGCCCGCTGCTGCCGGCGTGTGGCCGCGCCCGCTCCCGCCTCGGCCAGCCAACGCCTTGCCCGCGCGCTGCCGCCGCCTCCCTCACCCGCCGGCTCCGCCCCTGCCCCGCAGTCTCCTACCTCGCCGGCGCCCCTCACCCGCGCCCGCGCCCGTGCCTGCTTCGGTTGCGTTGCTCGCCCGCAGCTCCGCCGAGCCGCCTCGCTCGATGCTGCCCGCCGCACAACTAGCTTCTGCTGCCTCCCCGCGCGACGCCAGACCCCCCCCCCCCGCTGCGCTGCATCCCTGCCGCCGCGCGGCCGCCGCCCCACTGCGGTCGCCGTCGCCTGCGGCCGGCCGGCGGGCCTCGCCCCGCCGCGCCTCGCTTGCGGCCTCGTCCCACGTCCCTGCGGGCGAGTGCCTGCTCGGGTGCGGGCGCGCCCGTTAACTCGGGCACCCAAAACCGCTAGGGGCCCTAGGCCCAATGACATGTGGGGCCCAGCCCCCTGTTAAAAACGATTTTACAAAAAAAAGGATTAAATAAAATAAAATAAAAATAAATAAATAATAAAGTGTTAATTAATTACTTAATTAACTTAATTAATTCTGTTCAGAATAACATAAACACTAATTAACTTAATTAACTGTTAATTATCTAAACAGTCAATGACAGGTGGGACCCACTGGTTAGGTTGACCAGTCAACCATGCTGACGTCAGCATGATGTCATGCTGATGTCATCAATCCTTTTTAAAATTAATTTACTTAATATTAAATTCTAGAAATTAATAAAAACTTTGGAAAATCATATTGTTTAAACCGTAACTCGGATGAAAATACTTTGTACATGAAAGTTGCTCAGAACGACGAGACAAATCCGAATAGGAGGTCCGTTCGTCCGCCACACATCTCTATCATACCGAACATGCAACATTCCCCTCCGCTTCATCTGCCCGAAAATGCCTAACACCGGGAATACTTTCTCGGATGTTATTCCTCTTCGCCTGTATCACCGAGCACCGCGTTAGGTCACACGTAGCACCGCCTTTTGCCATGTTATGCTTTGTGATGCTACTGTTTGCTCTGTTATTTATTTGTTTCCCCTTCGTTGCTTATTTTCGGTAGACTCTGATACTGTGATAGACCCCGAGACCATTGATGCTTCGGTGTTCGACTACGGCTACGCTTTCGAAGATTCCTTTCGTCTGCAGAGCTTCCAGGCAAGCCAACCCCCCTTGATCACCAGATATCTCCCATTCTCTTCTCTCTTACTCTTGCATTAGTTTACTACCGTTGTTGATTCGATAGCTCCTATTCTGTTGCATAGCCTGTCATTATTGCTACCACTGTTGATACCTTACATGCTATCCTAATGCTTAGTATAGGATGCTAGTATTCCATCAGTGGCCCCACATCCTTGTCCGTCTGCCAGGCTATACTATCGGGCCGTGATCACCTGGGGTGGTGATCACGGGTATATACTATATACATACTTTACATGATACATGATGTGACTAAAGTCGGGTCGGCTCATTGAGTACCCGCAAGTGATTCGATGTGGGGGCTGAAAGGACAGGTGGCTCCATCCAGGTAGTGATGGGTCTGAGTTCCCGACGGCCCCCAAGTGGATCTTTGTGGCGGAGCGACAACGCAGGTTGAGACACCCAGTGGAGAGGTGGCCTGGCCCTGGTCATTGTCCGTGGTGATTTCATAATAACTAATAACCCTCAACCGTAAGGGATCGAGATAGTCTTCGCGAGTAAGAATAACCCAATTTATTGATTCGACACACGGGGAGCCAAAGAGTATTTATAAGCTTTGACAGTTGAGTTGTCAATTCAACCGCACTTGAAATATACTTACTTGCAACAAAAGATAAGTGGTAACAGTGAGATGATAGTGATGATAGTGATAGTAAAAGTAAACAATAAAGGTAAATAGCAAAAGTAAATGGCAAAAATAGCAACTAGTAACCAGCAGGATTTAAAACACTGTAGGCTAGGGAGACGGATGGTCGGGCGCTGCATGGATGAGATATCTCATGATTCTAACTTGGGGCACGGCACACGGAAAAGTAATGATCATCTAGGCAAATATCAAACATTAGGCATGTATCCTGTAGGTAGTTGTACGTGCTTGCAATAAGAACTTGCACAACATCTTTTGTCCTACCATCCCGCTACGAACGGGGCCAAAAGGAACTTATGGAGACTAAGGTGCTCCTGTCAAAGAGCACCGGAACAAAGCAATTAACTCAATGGATACATGTAATCCTCAAACTACGGACCATCCCCTTTGGTGTCCCAAGCTGTCACTTTTGGGATCGCCGGTTCCAAACCGTAACAGGTGCAAACAACTCATAGATAGGATCACAAACACAAATATATTCATGCAAACACATATGGTTCAGATCTGAAATTATGGCACTCGGGCCCTAAGTGTCAAGCATTAAGAATAACAAGTTGAAGCAAAGATGATAAACACCATAGTAGATGATAGGCAACATGCCCCCAACGATCTGACAAACTATTACATGATCTAACTCATCCAATCCCTACCATCCCCTTCGCCTACAGCAGGGGAATTACTCACACATGGAGGGAGAAGTCATGGAGGGATGATGGAGTGGTGATGATGATGACGATGGCGACAATCTCCCCTCTCCGGAGGCCAATTCAGCCTCCAGATTAGCCCTCCCGAGGAAGAACAGAGGGTGGCGGCGGTTCCGCGACGGAAAACTGCGAAATAACTTCTGATCTGGGGTTTCCGCGTCGCGAGTAAAAATACGAGTCAAAGTAGGGCACCAGGGGGTGTGGGCCCCACCCAGGCGACCCCCCGGCGCGGCCCAGGGGGGGGCGCCCACAGGGCGCCTGGGCACCCCCTGCCCCCCCTCTGGCTCCCCTCCTGGTTCCTTCGGGTGCGTGGATTTTCTGTGATTTTTCGTGGATTTTTCTGAGATACCTAAAAATCCGTTTTCCTACGCACAATAAAACCATACAGGCAGCTCTGCTGAAAACAGCGTCAGTCCGGGTTAGTTTAGTTGAAATCATGCAAGAATGAGGTCAAAACAATATCAAAAGTGTTTGGAAAAGTAGATACGTTTGAGACGTATCAACTCCCCCAAGCTTAGCATATTGCTTGTCCTCAAGCAATTTAGTTCAACGAACTGGACGCGACAAAGAAAACTTTGACAAACTCTTTTGCTTCATTAGATGTATATAAGCATGTACTACGAAAAGAGTCTAGCAAGTATTGAAACAGTACCATGAGAACAATACAAGGAGCAATCCTTCTTTCAAGTGACCAGTCACAAATACTTGAAAGTAAATAATATACTACTGAAAATTAAGACAAGATTACATTGCACATAGCTTGAGCATACTAGGGTGGTATCTCACTAGTCTCCATGAGTGAAGCAAAACATAAATGTAGAAACTCCTCCAGAGTTTTAAAGGAGACTAGAACTAAGAATTTCAGAATAAATCATATCACAAGCATGCAGAAAACAATGTAATACTTTGGGACAATGCACATTACACTCAGAATGACAATTATGCTCTCCTAGTTAGTGCTTTGAAGAAAGAAGGTGGAGACTCTCGAACCGTGGCTTTTGTTGGCAAGGTTGAAAACCCGTGGTTGGAAACAAAAACTAAACATGTACCAGAGCTCTTGGTTTTAAAAACAGAGGTAAAAACGTTTTTGAGAGGTGCATATTTCGTCAACGAATACTAGTAGATAACTCAATCACTTCTTAAGCTGGACAAGTCTCGAAGAACGGCTCCCGCATGAGGACGATCACATCCTCTTAATCTCCTTTGTTTATCACTGCCAAAGTTTTCTGATTTCTCATGAACAAAGCGTGAAGGAGGGTTTGTTTGTTATATTATCTTTTTGAGCCGGGCGCACTCAATGCCAGTTCCTTCTCGTATTATGGGTTTGCACATTATACATGCAATCCCGGGGTGAAGCTTGTCCAACTTAAAAAGATCATGAATTAACTACTACTTCCTCATGAGCTAAAACATAGGCACAAAAAGAGAAATGCTTTCGATTAATTTCGAGGTGGTACACGAAAGTCTTCGTTAGGAATGGCAGGTAAATACCATGTATAGGAAGGTATGGTGGACTCATATGGCATAACAGGTTTTAAGGATTTTGGATGCACAAGCAGTCAGTCCGCTTAGTACAGGCGGAGGTTTAGCAAAAGACTGGGAAGCGACCAACTAGAGAGCAATAATGGTCATAATCATGCAGAGCGACAAAGCAACATTGAATCGGGCATGAAAGTGATATAACTATTCTGAAACTCAAAGATCATCAAGGCAAAGCAGACTTTTTAGTCTTAAACATGTGTAAACATGTGCCAAGTCAAACAGAGGAAGAACCTTCACCAAACTCGGTGGCGGTTTCTTCCTGAAAAGGTGGTAACTCACCGTGCTCCTCCTCGTCGGGTACAACCCCCTCCATGGGGTTATGAAATTGATGCTGGACCATGAATTCATCGAACTGGACAACATCAAAGGACCATCCGTTCCTGCGAGAAAAATCAAACAAAAGAGGTGCAGGTAGACGGATCTCGCGTTCCGCGGTAGTTCCGAAACACAAGATTTAAACAAGATTATCAAGCTCAGAAACCATGGTAACAAACTTATGCCTTTTCATAGCAGCAAGATCAAAGCTTAAATAAGTAAAAGGATTATCATCAGGGTGTGGGGTGCCTCCAAGATGTTCTAAGATAAGTGTGGCATAAACGCCACCATATAAGTCCCCCTTGTTACCGTTCATAGTATGGCGTCGAGCAATTAAGGCACCCAGATTATAATCAGACCTCCCTGAGAGGGCTGCTGCCAGGATAGCAATATCCGGAGCAGAAATGCTGCTCGTGTTGTCACGAGCTAACACCCCTCTGGCAATATAATATGCAAAATACCTGAGGTGAGGAAATAAGATGCTGGAGATCTTTGACCGATGAATATCCATCGTACCCATGCTGCAAAGAGAGTTGATGACGGTTTTCAGCTCGAAGGGCTGAGTGGCCATCCTAGCCGTCCTCCAACGTTCGGCACACCTATTATTTCACAAAAATTTCCCAAAGTCATGGTGATAAGATCATTGTAAATTTTAAACTCAATAGCACCTGAATCAGGATTATATCTAAAATTGTTAATAAAACTGGAGGTGAGTTTTCGATACTGGGTAACACGGCTCGTGACGAGCCGTGTGAAACCCGCATTAGCACAAAGATTATAAAACTCATCCTTGATTCCCGCAGCTTCAAGGAATGCATCACATGGAAATGTCATCGCACGTGCTGGACTTGTATCTTCCAGCAACTCCAGGGGCACATGATCTTCATTATAGCTCACCCTAGCAGTTGAGGGTGAAGCTGCGGCTCTAGTAACTCGATCGGAGTGTGCTGGCCTCCTCTTCTCAAGCCACCCTTTTGCCCTTCCTAGCAAACTCATTTCTGAATATTTTTTGCAATTTACAAAAACGAGGATTAAAACAAAGTGAGTGAAGGCAAACTACTCAACTCACTTGCCCAAGGCATAAACTTGCATCAAAACTTGGAAAATAACTTTCTACACATGCATGCAAGCTCATCTCTACAGCATCAAGAACTACTAAATACTCACAAATGAGGCCACCAATCAAAAATCTAATTGGAGGGGTGGAGGAGTCACATACCAGGGAGTATTTGCTCAAAATTTCAGCTCAAATGATGGGCTGTAGAGAGAGATCGAAGAATCGCCTCCAAGAACAGCAAGAACACAAGAACAAGTGCAGAACTCACGTTTTTGGAGAAAGAGAGAAAGGGAGGAAGAAGACATACCTGGAGGGGGGTCCTGTGGGCCCCAGGCGCCATGTGGGCGCGGCCAGGGGCTGGGCCGCGCCAGCTGGCCGCCTGCGCCAGCTGGTGGCCCCCCCTGGCTGGCCCCAGGTCCCTCTGGGTCTCTCCCATCATGGAAATTTTTATTTAAATTTTTCTGGAATTTTTCTGAAAACTTCACTGTTGAAAATTTTTCGAAGTTCAAAAAGCTGCGAAACTCTCTGAAAACTTGAAGTAGTGAGTAGTATTGTGAAGCTTCAAAACATAAATACTTGGTACAGCAAGTAGGACAAAAACTAAAAACAAATGAAAACATAACAAGCTCAACTTTTTATCTATATAAAACATGTTTATTAGTAAGGTTGATCAAGTCTTACCAACAAACAGGCGATATGTAGAGCAAAAAGTCTCACCTCTTATGAAGTAATCATTGAACTTTTACCTTGATGGACATTGTCCCCACCATGATAGTTTTGTATTTGTGAGGCACATGTAGTGGACAGTCCCATTCTCCAATTTTCACGGTCTCGATATTTTCTATAGAGTTGAGGCCATGCCTCCTGTCGATCTTCTTTGGAAAATATACCGTATGTTCTTTATCATTCACGTGGAAGGTAACCTTCCCTTTATTGCAATCAATAATAGCACCTGCGGTGTTAAGAAAAGGTCTACCAAGAATAATGGACATGCTCCCATCCTCGGGCATGTCAAGCACAACAAAATCAGTAAGAATTAAAAAATTAGCAACTTCTACGGGAACATCCTCACAAATACCTATCGGGACGGCGGTTGACTTGTCAGCCATCTGAAGGGAGATATCTGTAGGAATTAGTTTCTCTAAACAAAGCCTCTCGTAAAGAGAGAGAGGCATAACACTCACTCCTGCTCCAAGATCACATAAAGCAGTTTTGACATAATTATTCATTATGGAGCAAGGAATGGTGGGTATACCTGGATCACCGAGCTTCTCAAGAATCTTGCCACTGAAAGAGTAGTTAGCAAGCATAGTAGATATTGCTTCATTAGGAACTTTTCTTTTATTAGTGACAATATCTTTCATATATTTTGAATAAGGAAGTAACTTAATAGCATCAGTCAAAGGGATTTGAAGAAAAAGAGGTTTAATCCACTCACAAAACTTATTGTAATGCTCTTCTTCTTTAGATTTGATGGACTTACCAGGAAAGGGCATGGGTTTCTGTACCCATGGTTCTCTTTCCTTCCCATGTTTTCTTGCAATGAAGTCTTCTTTAGTGTACCTCTTACGCTTGTCAGGTGCTTCTTCTTCTCGAACTTCAGGCGGGTCATTCTTCTCATTATCCTTACCTTCAGGTTCAGCACTGTCCTCAGTCTCAGCATCGGAGATAGATACACTGTTTGGATCAATAGTTGGCTCTTCATCTGCAATAGGATCATTAGAATTGTCAGCCTCCTTATGTTTCTTCTTCTTCTTTGGAGAGCCAACAATTTCTTCTTCGTGCATTTGAGAATATTGCTCGATTCTCTTCGGATGCCCCTCTGGATAGAGAGGATCTTGAGTGCTAGTTCCTCCTCGGGTCTTAATCCCGAAAGCCTGCAAATTATCTTGTTTGGCATTGTTAGCAAGAAAATCTCTTTGCACATTAGAAATTTGGTCAAGCTAAGTTTGAACCATATGAAAATGCTTCACAAGACATTGAACATCATTAACTGTTCTATCTAAAACATCAAGCAGTCTTTTGATAGCAAGGGAATTATCATGCAATTGACTTTGTATCCTCTCATTAAAACGATTTTGTTTCATAATAAAATTATCAAACTCATCTAAACATTGATCAGGAGGCTTACCATGAGGGATGTCACTTGCGTTGAAATCTAAAAGAGAGTGTACCTCTACCATAGGAGGGTGAGTAGTAGGCTCACACAGCTTCTCAATAGGGGGTAGATTCTTCACGTCTTCAGCTTTAATACCTTTCTCTTTAATAGACTTCTTTGCTTTTCGCATATCTTCGGGGCTTAGAACAAACATGCCCCTCTTCTTTGGTGGTGGAGGTGGTTCAGGGACGGACCAATCTTCATGGTTTTTGGCAATCCTGCCCATCAAATCTTCCGCATCGTCCGGTGTTCTTTTCCTGAAAACACAACCAGCACAACTGTCCAAATAGGACCTGGATTCATCTGTTAGACCAGCATAGAATATATCGATTAATTCATTCTTAGGGATGTCGTGTCCTGGTCTAGCCCGTATCAGACCGCAGTACCTCCCCCAAGATTTAGGGAGGGACTCATCCTGCAACTGTTTAAAGTTATAAATACTGTGTAAAGTAGCATGTTGCATGTGAGCAGGAAAGTACTTATCAACAAAAAAGTGAGCTAGGTCATGAGGACTCTTAATGGAACCGCATGGAAGTGAATCATACCATGCTTTAGCACCTTCCTTCAAGGAGAAAGGAAGAAGCTTGGTGATATAAAAGTATCGTATCTTCTCATCTGTGGTAAACAGGCCACCCAACTCACCGAGTTTAGTCAGGTGTGCAATAGCATCATCATTTTCTCTGCCATAAAAGGGGTCAGCTTCAACCATAGGTATAAGTGAAAGATCAACAGAGAAATCATAATCAGGATCATCAATGCATATAGGAGAGGTAGCAAATTCAGGATCAGGAACTGTTTTATTCTTCAAAGAGTGTTTTTCAAATAGTTTCTTAATAACTTCAGGGTCAGAGCCAGAAAACTCTGTCAGTTCCCTGCATAAATCTTCATCAAGCATATAGTAATTATCATCAAGGAGCCTCTCTTTGAGTTTACTCAAATCAGGATAATCATAAGTTTCACCAATAGGGTAGCGAGTAACAGGCAGTTCAATTCCAGACTTTCTAGCAGCAGCAGCAATTTGTTTCTCAAGAGCATAACCAAGGGAACTAGTATCATCAACAGTAGTAGAAGCATCATCAATAGTATCGGACACAGTAACAGATTCAGTAGGAGCATCATGTGGTGGTGGTGAGGCAAACTTACTCATAACAGAAGGCGAATCAAGCGTAGCACTAGTGCTCAGAACAGTACCTCTTCTTGTAGTAGATAGTAAGATCGGAACCTTGGGGTCTCCTTTCTTACCCATAGTGGATGAAGTGTAGCAGGTAGGATACCTCAAGTAGACTTGTAAATATTGCTATGCTCCCCGGCAACGGCGCCAGAAAACGGTACTTGATAACCCTCAACCGTAAGGGATCGAGATAGTCTTTGCGGGTAAGAATAACCCAATTTATTGATTCGACACACGGGGAGCCAAAGAGTATTTATAAGCTTTGACAGTTGAGTTGTCAATTCAACCGCACCTGAAATATACTTACTTGCAACAAAAGATAAGTGGTAACAGTGATATGATAGTGATGATAGTGATAGTAAAAGTAAACAATACAAGTAAATATCAAAAGTAAATGGCAAAAATAGCAACTAGTAACCAGTAGGATATAAAACACTGTAGGCTAGGGAGACGGATGGTCGGGCGCTGCATGGATGAGATATATCATGATTCTAACTTGGGGCACGACACACGGAAAAGTAATGATCATCTAGGCAAATATCAAACATTAGGCATGTATCCTGTAGGTAGTTGTACGTGCTTGCAATAAGAACTTGCACAACATCTTTTGTCCTACCATCCCGCTACGAACGGGGCCAAAAGGAACTTATGGAGATTAAGGTGCTCCTGTCAAAGAGCACCGGAACAAAGCAATGAACTCAATGGATACATGTAATCCTCAAACTACGGACCATCCCCTTTGGTGTCCCAAGCTGTCACTTTTGGGATCGCCGGTTCCGAACCGTAACAGGTGCAAACAACTCATAGATAGGATCACGAACACAAATATATTCATGCAAACACATATGGTTCAGATCTGAAATCATGGCACTCGGGCCCTAAGTGTCCAGCATTAAGAATAACAAGTTGAAGCAAAGATGATAAACACCATAGTAGATGATAGGCAACATGCCCCCAACGATCTGACAAACTATTACATGATCTAACTCATCCAATCCCTACCATCCCCTTCGCCTACAGCAGGGGAATTACTCACACATGGACGGAGAAGTCATGGAGGGATGATGGAGTGGTGAAGATGATGACGATGGCGACGATCTCCCCTCTCCGGAGGCCAATTCAGCATCCAGATTAGCCCTCCCGAGGAAGAACAGAGGGTGGCGGCGGCTCCGCGACGGAAAACTGCGAAAGAACTTCTGATCTGGGGTTTCCGCGTCGCGAGTAAAAATATGAGTCAAAGTAGGGCACCAGGGGGAGTGGGCCCCACCCAGGCGACCCCCGGCCCGGCCCGGGGGGGGGGGGGGCGCCCACAGGGCGCCTGGGCACCCCGTGGCCCCCCTCTGGCTCCCCTTCTTGCTCCTGGTTCCTTCGGGTGCGTGGATTTTCTGTGATTTTTCGTGGATTTTTCTGATATACCTAAAAATCCGTTTTCCTGCGCACAATAAAACCATACAGGCAGCTTTGCTGAAAACAGCGTCAGTCCGGGTTAGTTTAGTTCAGATCATGCAAGAATGAGGTCAAAACAATATCAAAAGTGTTTGGAAAAGTAGATACGTTTGAGACATATCAATAACACGCTTAACGAGTTTGGATATTTGATCTGAGGCTGGCCATTGGCCTATACGCACTAACCAGCTACGTGGGAATAGTTATGGGCACTCGACGTCGTGGTATCAGCCGAAGCCTTCTTGACGTCAGCGACTGAGCGGCGCGCGCCGGGTTGGACCATGGAATGTAACTTCCTTAGTAATGGAGGTTGCTAGGTCTGCTGACCGGCCGCGTACGCTACGTGCAGGTGTGCGTTGGGCGATGGGCCCGGACCCCTGCGTGCCTAGGATTTAGACCGGCGTGTTGACCTCTCTGTTGATACTCCGACCTCATGACAACTAGAACTGGATACTTAATAAAACACACCCAGACAAGTTCCAGATATAACTCGGTGGTTGCTCTCTCACAGGGTGATGTGCGGGAGGATCGCCGGGTAGGATTATGCTATACATTGTTACTTGGTGAACTTACCATCTATTCTATTCTACTGCTGCAAGACGGAGGCTGCCAGAAGCGAGGAAACTTGTTACTTCCAGCTACTCTTTTCTTCTGCTACAAGATGGACGTTGCTAGAAGCGTAGTCTTTGATTGGATTAGCTACCCCCCTCTTATTCTGGCATTCTACAGTTTAGCCCACATATATTGCCCCATTACACATATACCATTGCATACGTAGTGTAGATCCTTGCTTGCGAGTACTTTGGATGAGTACTCACGGTTGCTTTGCTCCCCCTTTCCCCCCTTCTTTCTTCTTTCTGGTTGATGGAACCAGATGGTGGAGTCCAGGAGCCAGAAGATCCCGATGAGGTTTCTACATGGAGTTCGGCTTCGAGGAGTAGTTAGGAGGTCCCAGGCAGGAGGCCTTGCCTTTTCGATCGTTGTTACATTTGTGCTAGCCTTCTTAAGGCAAACTTGTTTAACTTATGTCTGTACTCAGATATTATTGCTTCCGCTGAATCTTGTGTTTTCGAGCTTATGTATTCAAGCCCTCGAGGCCCCTGGCTTGTAATATAAAGCTTGTATTATTTTAATTTGTGTCTAGAGTTGTGTTGTGATATCTTCCAGTGAGTCCCCGATCTTGGTCGTACACATTTGCGTGCATGATTAGTGTACGAACAAATCGGGGGCGCCACAAGTTGGTATCAGAGCCGACTGCCTGTAGGAATTCCCCTTTCCAACTCCTTGGCCGAAGTTGAGTCTAATCTTTGAAAAACAAATTTACTAACTTGTTGTGTGGCTTACGGGCCCACAGCACCAATGGGTGGTGTTAGGATCTTTTATTCCTCGTCTATGCTCTGGGACTCTGATTTTTCTTCTATTCGGGTTAAAAGATTTTACTAACTCTGACTCTAGGTTCTCGTAACTATTTCTCCCGGAGAGCCCTCATTCCAAAAGATCACCTGCTTCGGCAGAAGATTATGAGGATATCCCTCGATATTTTCCCGAGGCCCTTGTGGTCATCGCCTTTGCAATTCACTGCCACCGATATATCCCTAAGGATATCTGCATGCACTTTTCATTCTCATGATCATTTCTTGTCACTCTTGTTGTTACAAGGTGCCTCGAAATATTCTTCGTTGTCCCAAGAATCCTTTGAGTTTACCGTCTTGCAGTTTTATTTCGCATGAAAACCCTTACGGTTATTTCCTCACATTTATCGAGGACCCGTTCTTCTCAATTGTTCATGTGTCTCACAAAATTCTTCGGAATACTTTTCAATCTTTCGAAAATCCTCTGCAGCCAGTTACTCTTGAAATTCTTGCCTTCTTGCATTATGGTTAATTCCATATGACAAGTAGTCTTCGTTATCATCCCTTATCTTAGCCATTTTGAGCCTATTGATTCAATGTGTGCGTATGCACACAGACATCATGTTATCCATTTTAAAATTATCTTTCCGGCTCAGACGTCATTCCGGACATGGGTTGCTTCTCGGCAATTCAAACATTTATTGGTTGTCCAACTAAGTGTTTTCAACTTATCCATCCTTGATCAGAGCGCCTGCTTCTGATCCTTCGTTTTGGAAACCATAATTTCTTTCTATTTAAGCATCAGGTTAATAAGGTGATTCTTGGATCTGATGCCTCTGCATTCCTTCTTCCTTTGAGTGAGTACCGTTACTCACATCAGCTCCGTTGTGGATCGCCCGATCCATTGTTGGATTGTTATTGGACAGTGTCCATCATATTCAATCACCTTGTGAGTTCTTCCCCTGATACATAATGCCTTTCGTAAATTGTATCCTCTACTTGGCCAACCATGCTCTGCTTTCGAGCTGGTATATTTACTTTTGAAACTTGTGGTATATGTTACTAAGATGCCCGGTGAGATGAACCTATGCCTTCCCCTAATCCGTGAGAAACCGAAAGTTCTCACAAGTCTTACTCTTCCGGTGTTCTACCAGATAAAATTCGAAAACTACAATTTTATCAAAGCGAGAGGTGAATGAAATGATATGCATTAAAGAAGTGGGAGTCGACCTTGAACTTTGTGTTCATGCCCATGAAAATGATGTAGACCGTCTCGGAAACTTCTTACAAAATGATTATCTAGCTGTATGATTCTTTCGGTATCCTTGAATTGATTCCTTACAATTATGGTTCCGACCATGTTGTCTCGATCTGATATATCTGATGGGAATTCATTCCAGTGCCTCGTCTATTTTTGGCAAGGTTGAAGTATCTACTATCATAGGTCAATGACCCGGTTCTACTTCTATCATGTTCTACCTTCGAGTATTACCCCCTGGTATCTCGAAGATGTCTTGCCATTGCTCCACATCTTACTAGCTTTGTTGAAGTAATGTCTTTCCTTGTCGTAATCACCCTGCGGGTTCTGGGTTGTTGTCAACCGAGGACACCGACTAGTGAAATTATTCCGCACTACCAATCAAATACCCCTAGTATTTTACTGGGAAATTCTGCACTCAATCTGCTCATTCCCAGACTATCGGCTACATCCTGGTCTTGCTATCTTTGACTGTGCTACCTTGTCCTTCTCTGGTGCACAAATTCTTCAGTGTGTGAGCATGACTTACGTCGGGCTTTCAACATCATGTTGCTTGTCTTGAAAGGCAACGTTGGTTCCGAGCTTGCATCTTATATATTGATCCTATAACTTGCCACTTCGTCATTCCCTTGCTTGTTGCCATTGTTGTTTGATTGCATCCTCTTGAAACCTCCCGGCAAATGTGTCGGATCACCTTCAACACTTTGACTTCTTCCAAGATGTCAACTGCGTTCATGATGAGAAATACCATCCTTGGCCTCGATGATTTTTATTATCATCGACAACACCCTTGACTTCCTTTCATCGCGAACTTGTCCACATTATGATTACAACTTGCTCTCCGGCTAGTGTTGTGTTCTGCATTGAAGTATTACTGTCTTTTATGTCGAGATTGTCGCGAGGATTGCCCAACCTCTTAGAAATTCTCGGTATGAAGATACTTCTCATCATCGCCATTCTTCCTTGGTCCCCGTGTTGGTTTTAACCGGGATACCAATATGCTAACGATGCTGCTTGAGTTTTGTACTTCTAGCAACCCTATTGCTTTGAAGTTAACGATCGACAGTTCGTTCTTAGACTGTTGGTTATTGAATCGTCACTCTAACATTGATCTTGCTGCCTAAGGCCATATATCGGGCACACCTTTCGACTAATAATTAATGGTGTATGTTTTCCTCGAGCATACAACATTATATCCTTGAATTAACAAGTGTCATCTTATTGTTCACCTTATTATGGAAATCCCTCCGTTTGAAATTCTCGATGGATTGTCGCTGAGCCCATCAGCCACCTCCTCATCCTCTCCTTGGTTTAATGATGAACTATTGTTTCAGGAACCCGCTCCAATAGTTCATTTCCCGAGAATTTTGCAATGTCATTTCGTCGATTAATGTTGCACCTTTTCTTCTCGAACATCCCGTGTCTGAGGTATCATGACACCGATCGGATCTGAATCTCGATCAGATATGATGGCTGGGACAACTTTCGAGGAGTTATAATATGGGTCCTTTGATGACTCGGTAATATGTTGTCATGCCTAGCACCCATGGCTTGAGGACCTATCATTATAATCTCTTTTGCATGGATAACCATTCTTCCAGGAGGAAATTGTAAGACTTATTCTATAAGTTGTTCCTGATCAATCCTTTGTGTATCCAAGTCCGACCTTTGCTTCAAGACCATGTCAGTACTATCTCGAAGCATGTCTGTGGTACTCCGATTTTCAGCAAGAGCATTTGAAGGCCAATGCTAAATGTTTCTTGGTCGGTTATCCAAACACCGTTGTATGGGTAACATCTTGATTAATCCTTGCCTCTTTATCTAAATGGTTGGGTACTTGCTCTTCTACCCTGTATGCCATGTTTTGCTTGTCCATGGGAATGGTATACTCCTATTAATGGTGTGTAATCACAATTTTTCCTTTCCATTTGTTTGTTTAAGCTTTCTTTGATCTACATATAATCTAAGCAGTAATAATTTTCTGCTTACGTAAACACCTTGGTGTACAACTCTGTCAGTAAGATCTAGTTACTATTGTGGTAACGTTTCATTAACCACCGGTGAATGAGAACTTTGCCTATTGGTCCGCCTCGTTACAACGAGCGGGAAAATGGTTCTCTTCGTTCCCCGTCCTTGGTACAGACATTGTTGCCGACATAGCTGACAAGCTATCCACTGACATGCCTCCCTGTCGAGGCTATGCAAGACGTCATCGCCCTTCATACTTTTGACCCACCTGGTTGGCCCATAACCCAAAGTTCCACAAGATCAAAACTTGACTCTCGTGTACACCCCCCCCCGTTCCCAAGGTTATTCCTCACGCTTGGCTTCTTGTGCGATTCGCAAGCCACCTTCCTAATTATCTATTCTGGTATCAGACGCAATACTTATTCTCGTTACTCTGGACCCCTTTCGCACCTTGTTTCAGACATCCAACAATTCTTTATCCGTTTGAAACTTCTTATTGTACCATATTACTTTAATCTCGGCTTGTTTTATTCGTTCAATTTGAGAGATACTTTCCACCACATCCCTGGAGTTATCTACCAGATAATCAACTTCGTAGAGGTTTGTCCTTCTGAATTTACCCCTTACCCTTTCCGTAAGTACGATGAAGATCCCGAAGAAAGGTTGACGACTTCATCATGATGAATTGAAGAAGAGAAATGAAGACATCAACCTAATAGATATACTTCTTCAAGAAGAGGAACCAAGACCGAGAAGACTCATTAGAATTTCATAACCAAATCATTTTCCCTTACTCGACCTCCTAAATCTCGGGACGAGATTTCTTGTAGTGGAGGAGATTTGTAACACCCCCTATGTCCTGCTACAGTAATCTCATGCCTAATGATGCTATGGCAGCATAAAGGTTTTGATAATCCTCACTTTGCTTCAAACCAAACTAAAATCCAAATTGAATGCCAAGTCAAATTATAATTTTATAAAACCGTAAATTAAAAATGTTCCTTAGGTTGGAAATATTCACTACATAATTGTCTTCGATTGGATTAGCTATCCCCCTCTTATTCTGGCATTCTGCAGTTTAGCCCACAGATATTGCCCCATTACACATATACCATTGCATATGTAGTGTAGATCCTTGCTTGCGAGTACTTTGGATGAGTACTCACGGTTGCTTTGCTCCCCCTTTTCCCCTTTCTTTCTTCTTTCTGGTTGACGCAACCAGATGGTGGAGTCCAGGAGCCAGAAGATCCCGATGAGGTTTCTACATGGAGTACGGCTTCGAGGAGTAGTTAGGAGGTCCCAGGCAGGAGGCCTTGCCTTTTCGATCGTTGTTACATTTGTGCTAGCCTTCTTAAGGCAAACTTGTTTAACTTATGTTTGTACTCAGATATTATTGCTTTCGCTGACTCTTGTGTTTTCGAGCTTATGTATTCGAGCCCTCGAGGCCTCTGGCTTGTAATATAAAGCTTGTATAATTTTAATTTGTGTCTAGAGTTGTGTTGTGATATCTTCCAATGAGTCCCTGATCTTGGTCGTACACATTTGCGTGCATGATTAGTGTACGGACAAATTGGGGGCGCCACAACAACATCTCTTATCCTTTTGGAAGCTTCACATTTGAGCTGAGCTGCCTCTTGCTTGAGAGCCATGTTGTAGAATTGATCAAATTCATCTGGCTCGAACAGAGTGAGTGCAAGTTGGAGTTCGTCTTTCAGACCACCTCGGAACTGGTAGATTTTGCTCTTGGCATCGGGAATGTCTTGCTTCGCATAACGGGCAAGATTCTGGAACTTGACATTTTATTGGTAGACAGACATGGTGCCTTGCTTCAGATTGTGGAATTGCTCACGCATGCCTTCAATGACACTGGTAGGAATGTGACGAGAACGGAAATCACGGCAAAAATCAGTCCACGAGATCTCACGACCCGCTCTGGAGTCTTTGTACTGTTGCCAGCAATCTGCAGCTTGATCTTTGAGTTGGAAAGCGGCAAACTTGACATAATCCTCAGGTCTGATGTTACTACACTCGAAATGCTTCTTAATGTCTGTGATCCAATCTTCAGCATCCAGCGAATCAACACAATAACTGAAAGACTTGGGCTGATTTGCCAGGAATTGGTTCAGAATCGCAAAGTGAGGTTGATTGAAAAGATTTCCTTGGCCTTGGTTCCCTTGATTGCCTTGATTTTCTTGGAAAGTCTTCATCATCTGCATGAGCATCTGGGTGTTTTGATTGGTTGCCTGCATAATCTCTCTCCATGCCTTAGACGGAGGAGGAGGCGAAGGTGGACGCTCTTCTTCACCCTCTGGGTTTTGGCTGGGAACTTTCTTAGGTGCCATCCTGAAGATGATGACAACTATTAGCCATTGAAGCAAATAATAGATAAGCTAAGTCAACAGCTAGATATTTGCAACATATAGTCTTCACAATGAACATATGGACAAAACTGAACGAATGAATTCCATAGCTTAATGATACATCAACTTGTCGAGAAGCCACTTGGGAGAACAAAATGATAGAATAAAACAACAAGGTACATATGGAGCAAATACATAATAGAGGTTTCGCCCCACATGATCGTGCGGAATGCCCCATGGCACGTGTTACAAAGGGCCTTGCAATCCCCGAATCAGCATAGCCAAGGATCCTTTAAGATGCAACCCCCAAGTGCAACAACGCCCATGATAGCCTCTCCACTAGATGTTGAACCCCAACCTCATATCATGCACCCGTTGGAAGATTACCTAAGAGCTACTTGAATCCCACCTATTAATTCCCGAAGCTTTCTGGTTATGCAATCTGGTGTTGGGGATACAGGGGAAGCACCTCATATCACTCAACTAATAAATCCTATATCCAGCTGTATCCATCCGTCAACACATAACCAGGCACCTTCAGAAACTGCTTACCTCGGACCTTTGAAACGCATCCGCTATACTAGCTGTGGCAATACTCCCGAACTATCCCCCAGTACTGGGTGACGTTGGGGTTATCTCACCACCAGTCATGCATAGAAGAGTTTTCGATGTCGGCCACCTCTGGTATTCTAGAACCGCAATGATACATTTGTGACGACAACACCTCGGAGCTCCTCTCCCCGGGACACTGCCACAACCCCTAAATGACAAGAGGCACCAAGAATAATGTTCTCGTCACAAAGATATCAAAACAATCCAAACAATACCCGCGTGATCCTAAAAAAAATTTGGGTGAAATTTTGAGAATAGTGAAGGTAAAACAACGTCAGGAGTCCTCACCAGAGCGACGAAGGGGATGAGGAGTAAAAAGAAATCCTACTCTCCGATATATATAGGACTCAAAAAATTTTTGTGTGTGTGCCTAGACTCAACCATCAGCGGTTCGGTCAATCAGGGGGCTCCTAGGTCGGAGAAGGCTCTGAATACCAACTTGTAATGCCCAGGATGTGACTATATCTCCTATGTGTCGAGGCACGACTTAGAGACATAAGCGCATTCTGGAGTGATCGCAAGCATGGTATCTTTGCACAACTCATGTAAAAGAACAGGGATGAAAGAGTAAAATAGTTGGCTTACACTCGCCACATCACACAATGAATATGATAGCATACATTCATCCAAGTAACACAGGGTCCAACTAAGGACGAAATCCAAACGAGAAAAGATACCACAAAAACAAGTCCTGATCTCCCCTAGTAGGAACCACTACTGATCGTCGGGATACGTAACATAGAAACGACCATGCTCTACATCGAACTTCCAGTGAAGTTCTGATCCATCTCCTGCATCGTACTCAGCTGTACCTGCATCTGGTGTGTGTTGTAATCTATGAGCCACAAGGACTTACCAATCCCATTCCCAGGTATCAAAACTAACAAAGCCTTGAGGTGTGGAGAGGCAATAAAGTGTTTGCTGCAAGTACTAAGCAACTAGCTTACGAGTTCAGAGCAAGAGGAGAATATGTGCCAATGGTCACCAAGTTGATCAAGAAGTGATCCTAGCTACTCACGTTCATGCATAACCCCACTGTGTTCACTTTCCGAAAAACCCCTTCGAAAAGAGACCATCACGGTACTCACATAGGTAGTGTATTCTTAAGGATATGGTGTCAAGTTATCTACAACCGGATATTAACAAATTCCCATTTGCCACATAACCGCGGGCACGGCTTTCGAAAGTTCCAAACCCTGCAGGGGTGTCCCAACCTAGCCCATCACAAGCTCACGATCTGTGGAGTCGCAACTCCAAATTGGGAAGACTCGAGTATTCTCGGAATCCCGTGCTCAAGATATTTCGACAAAGGTAAAACTAATCCAGCAAGACCTCCCGGCGTGCCGACACCTTGATAGTAGCCGTGCGTATCTCGTCTCAGGCCATGACCGGGTGGGACAGCCTACAGGAAAATACCAGATACCTCGGGTTTCCCCAAGGCGGCCATGCAGTCCGCCCAGTTGGACCAACACTCATGAGGAGCACTGGCCCGGGTTGTTGATTAAGAACTCGGGTTTATAACTCCCTATGCAAGTTTTAGTTGTTAGGCAAATGTAGTACCAATGTTGGGCCTTGCTGGAAAAGCTTTAAGCAGAGCGAATTATCAAGGGGGGCCCATAAACCCCAACCATGTTAGGAATGCAAAATCAAGGAACATAACACCGGTTTATCGGGTCCTAAGGTGGCATGAGTGGAACAAAACACCAAGCAGAAGGCCAAGCCTTCGAACCATTACCAATATATATGTGGATTAATTTAATTAAGATATATATATTGTGTTATCCCAATAAACAAGTCCAAACATGAAGCAATCTTCAAACTTCACCTGCAACTAGCAACGCTATAAGAGGGGCTGACCAAAAGCGTACTTAGCCAATCAATGGTTTGCTAGGAAGGCGGTTAGAGTGTTTCATGGCAACATAGGAGGCTGTCAAGACAAGAATAGGCATCGAGGCATAGCTAAAGAGCGAGACAACTAGCAAGGCAAAGATAGAGGTGATATCGGGGAACAGTCATCTTGCCTGTTAAGTCCTCGGTGGGATGGTAAGAAAGCTCCTCAAACTCAGTCTCGACAAGATCCTTGAACTCGGTATCGGCTGCCAGCTCTACTCAACACAAGAGCAAAACAATGGTACAAGATCAATCACGGTGCAATGCGCAAACAACATGTTGCAAGACATGTCATGGAATGCAAGTCATGATGTGCGTATGCATGAGGATGCTCTCGAACCTAAAGGAGAAGATGGTGGAAAAGGCATAATCTTGGGAAACCAAGCAAGCCACTGGATAGAGGGGAAGATTTCAATCGAAATCGATATAAAGATCATGGGAAATGGATGCACGATTTGCAAAAGACAAAAAAATACTACACGATGCAAGCTGGCAAAAACAGTAAGTTTCCCACTAAGTGACCAAGTTTAAGTATGCTACAACACTCCAACAAGCAAGAAAAAGGCATGGCAATAACATACATAACATTCTATTCAAGACTAACCACATGGCTACTTCTGCAACATACTAGAACATGTCACAAACAGCATGGCAAAAGTGCAAAAGTTTATCTAGACTTAGTGAAATCTGGGCATGGCAGCAACAACGACAAGTAGGCATGTTTGCAAGCTTGTGCAACTCATCTGAAAGCATAGCATGACATGTGAATGTAACCAACAGCAAGAAGACATGTTTATGAAGCTACTCATGGCAAGAACATGGTCATAGGATGCAAAGAACACTAGCTATTCACATGGCAAAATTGAACTTGCTGATAACTGGCTGAGAGAAACATTTTATAGCAACTTGAGAGCATGAAAACAACAAGCTACAACAAGCTATCATGGCAAACAAGAGCATGGATAGCTAGAGCATAACATATACATCAAGGAACACCCACTGGACAACTCTAACCATGCACGACAATGACGGGAGCCTCATGGAAACATGGCATAAAAATTAACTGATTCACCCTTGGCTGAAATTTGATATCACGATGGCATGTTAACAAGCTTGTTGCACTCATCTCAAGACATATCATGGCATGAGAATAAATATATCATATAGAGCACATACCAATGAGCAAAACTCATGTTTACACCTAGCTCATATGACACATGGATTAATTCACACGAGAAAGACAAAACATCATCTCATAACAATTTCCGAAACTTATCAGCCACATGCACTTTTGCAACAGGGTTAAACATGGCATAATGCAACCTAATATGCATGCAAATGCATCCACCTTGAAGAGCATCACAAGACGAACATTTTGACATATCATACACTCCATTTGGACCAACATGCACCAAGTTACGACCTCACGAACATGCCAACATATTGTTAACAGACAACTATGCTGAAACAGTAACATCATGAAGCACTCTTGCCACTAAGATGAAGGCATCTAGATGAACCTTATCATGCATGGAACTGATGCCAACATGTAGATCACTTCGAGACGAACATTTTGATATATCATATGCGCAAAATGGAGCACCGAGCACCAAGTTAAGACATGATGAAGAGGGCATGAAAATTAACGGATCCAGGGACTTAGTGGAATTTTACCCCTCCGAAAAAGTCAACTCGAGATGGAACGGAGCGGGACGAGGAGATCCGGGCAGACGAGGCGGCGTTTGGATCGTTGGACGGGTGGATCTCATCCACCCGCCCAGATCTGGATTGGCACCGGCCGGAGCTCACCGAAGTTGGGGAAGACGACGGTGGGGTGGCGGTGAAGCGGGGCCGGCAGTGGCAGCAGTGGCCGGCGGCGATGTAGGACCGGCGACGGGGTGCGAGCTCGACGAAGATGGCGGAGCCTGGCGGCGGCGTGCGAGCTCGGCGGGGTGTGCGAGCTCGCTGGCGGCGGTCAGATGCGCAGGCCGGCGACGGGGCGGATGCGCGAGCCGGTCGGTGGCGGCGCTCGCGCCGGAACGGCGGCGGAAGCGCCTGAAGATAGTGGGACAACGCGCGGGCTCCCGCGGGCTCGCGCGGGTCTGCCTCGGGCCGCGCGGGCGGCGGCGGTGAGAGGAGGCGGGCGGCGGCAGAAGCGACATGTGGCGCGCGACGATTGGACGCGGTGGGCGGCGGACGCATCCGGCGGCGTCCGGCGTGGAGAGGGAGTTGGATCTACGGTTTTTGACCCGAAATGGACGGGGGAGGTGTAGTTTTATAGGTAGAGGGAGCTAGGAGAGTCCAAATGAGGTGCGGTTTTCGCCCACACGATCACGATCCAACGACCAAGAGGATAGAGGTGGTTGTGCTGGGCTAGTGGGCTATTGTGGAGGGGTGTTGGGCTAAAAGAGATAGGGGTTTTCGGCACACGTGGTTAACCGTTGGAGTATCAAACGACCTCCAAATGAGACGAAACATGACATGCGGTCTACCGGTGATATACCAAGACCACTTGACAACTCTCGGCCGATTCCGAGGATGTTTTTAACCCACTCACGAAACAAAGACTTGAGAGGTGCGACGGGCACGTGTGTGAGAGTTGAAAACCAAAACAGACAACCGAGACGATGCAACTACACACGGATGCAAGTGAGACTATGCGAATGCAATGCACATAATGAAAATGACATGGTGACATGCAACACACGCACAAGGCAAAAACGAAGAAACCCTAAATGAAGGAAGAGCCGAGAATGGAATTGATTAAGTCAACAATGAATATATTGCCATATTGGAAATCCGGGGGGTTAACTATCCTAGAGTTCGTACTAGAATAACACCTTAAGACACACATCAACCAAAACCCTAATGTCACCTAGATACTCCATTTTCACCTCAAGTATCCATGGGCATGATTATACGATATGCATAACACAATCTCAGATTCATATATTCAACAAACACAAAGAACTTCAAAGAGTGCCCCAAAGTTTCTACCGTAGAGTCAAGACGAAAACGTGTGCAAACCCCTATGCATAAGTTCACAAGGTCACTGAACCCGCAAGTTGATCACCAAAACATACATCAAGTAGATCACGTGAATAACCCATTGTCACCACAAATAAGCACATGCAAGACATACACCAAGTGTTCTCAAATCCTTAAAGACTCAATCCCATAAGATAACTTCAAAGCGAAAACTCAATCCATTATAAGAAGGTAGAGGGGGAGAAGCATCATAAGGTCCAACTATAATAGAAAAGTTCGCGATACATCAAGATTGTGCCATATCAAGAACACGAGAGAGAGAGAGAGAGAGAGAGAGAGAGAGATCAAACACATAGCTACTAGTACATACCCTCAGCCCCGAGGGTGAACTACTCCCTCCTCGTCATGGAGAGCGCCGGGATGATGAGGATGGCCACCGGTGATGGATCCCCACTCTGGCAGGGTGCTGGAACAGGGCCCCGATTGGTTTTTGGGGGCTGTAGAGGCTTGCGGCGGCGGAACACCTGATCTAGGTTTCTTTTCTGGGGTTTCTGTATTTATAGGAAATTTTGGCGCCGGTCTCACGTCAGGGGGGTTCTCCGAGTCGTCCACGAGATAGGGGCGCGCGCCTAGGGGGGTAGGGCTCACCCTCCACCCTCGTGGACGGCCCGGGACTCTTCTGGCCCAACACTTTTACTCCGGGGGCTTCTTTTGGTCCATAAAAAATCATCAAAAATTGGCACGTCAATTGGACTCCGTTTGGTATTCCTTTTGTGTAAAACTCAAAAACAAGGAAAAAACAGAAACTGACACTGGGCTATAGGTTAATTGGTTAGTCCCAAATATATATATAAAATAGCATATAAATGCATATAAAACATCCAAGATGGATAATATAATAGCATCGAACAACCAAAAAATTTAGATACGTTGGAGACATATCAGTTTGTCACGATGGCTCAAGAAAATACCAAATTATGTGACTATTCTAACACCAATCATAATGACTTTATTTGCACTCCGATTGCTCCCGCTACTAATGCGGAATCTTGTGAAATCAATGTTGCTTTATTTAATCTAGTCATGAAAGATCAATTTTCTGGCCTTCCTAGTGAAGATGTCGCATCTCATCTGAATAATTTTGTTGATTTATGCGATATGCAAAAGAAGAGAGATGTAGATAATGATGTTGTTAAATTAAAACTATTCCCTTTCTCACTGCGAGATCGGGCCAAAACTTGGTTTTCTTCTTTGCCTAAAAATAGTATTGGTTCATAGAATAAGTGCAAAGATTGTTTTATTGCCAAGTATTTTCGTCCCGCTAAGATCATCTCCCTTAGGAACGATATTATGAATTTCAACAAACTTGATCATGAGCATGTAGAACAATTTTGGGAGAGGATGAAACTTATGATAAGAAATTGTCCCACACATGGTTTGAATCTATGGATGGTTATACAATTTTTTTATGCCGGTTTGAACTTTGCTTCTAGAAATCTTTTAGATTCGCCTGCGGGAGGTACTTTTATGGAAATCACTTTAGGAGAAGCTACTAAACTCCTAGATAATATAATGGTTAACTATTCTCAATGGCACACCGAGAGATCTTCCACAAGTAAAAAAGTGCATGCAATTGAAGAAATTAATGTTTTGAGTGGAAAGATGGATGAACTTATGAAATTGTTTGCTAGCAAGGGTGCTAATGTTGATCCTAATGATATACCCTTATCCACTTTGATTGATAATACTAATGAATCTATGGATGTGAATTTTGTTGGTAGGAATAATTTTGGTAATAATGCTTATAGAGGAAACTTTAATCCTAGGCCTTTTCCTAGTAATTCCTCAAATAATTATGGAAATTCCTACAACAATTCCTATGGAAATTATAATAAGATGCCCTCTAATTTTGAGAATAGTGTTAAGGAATGTATGCTTTCACAAAAGAGTTTTAATGCTATGATTGAAGAAAAATTGCTTAAGATTGATGATTTGGCTAGGAACGTGGATACAATTTCTCTTGACGTTGATTCTTTGAAACTTAGATCTATCCCACCTAAGCATTACATCAATGAGTCTCTCAAAGCCATGAGAATTTCCATTAATGAGTGCAAAGAAAGAATCGCTAGGATGCGTGCTAAAAAAGATTGCTTTGTGAAAGCGTGTTCTTCTAGTTTTCATTATAATAATGATGAAGATCTAAAAGTGATTGATCTATCTCCCATTAATTGTTTGTTTTCCAATATGAATCTTGATAAATACGGGACTGGAGATGAGTCAACTTTAGTTAAAAGGCATCCCAATGATTCGGAGTTTTTAGATCTTGATGCTAAAATTAATAAAAGTGAGATTGAAGAGGTCAAAACTTTACATAGCAATGAACCCACTATTTTGGATTTCAAGGAATTTAATTATGATAATTGCTCTTTGATAGATTGTATTTCCTTGTCACAATCCGTGTTAAAATCTCCTCATGCTTATAATCAAAATAAAGCTTTTACTAAACATATCGTTGATGCTTTAATCCAATCTTATGAATAAAAGCTTGAATTAGAAGTTTCTATCCCTAAAAGACTTTATGATGAGTGGGAACCTACTATTAAAATGAAGATTAAAGATCATGAATTCTATGCTTTATGTGATTTGGGTGCTAGTGTTTCCACGATTCCAAAAACTTTGTGTGATGTGTTAGGTTTTCGTGAATTTGATGATTGTTCTTTAAATTTGCATCTTGCACATTCCACCACTAAGAAACCTATGGGAAGGATTAATGATTTTCTTATTGTTTCAAATAGTAATTATGTGCCCATAGATTTCATCATTCTTGATATAGATTGCAATCCTACATGTCCTATTATTCTTGGTAGACCTTTCCTTAGAACGATTGGTGCAATTATTGACATGACAGAAGGAAATATTAGATTCCAATTTCCGTTAAGGAAAGGTATGGAACACTTTCCTAGAAAGAAAATTAAATTGCTTTATGAATCTATTATGAGAGCCACTTATGGATTGCATACCGAAGATGATAATACCTAGATCTATTCTAGTTTTTATGCCTAGCTAGGGGCGTTAAACGATAGCGCTTGTTGGGAGGCAACCCAATTTTATTTTTGTTCCTTGCTTTTTGTTCCTGTTTAGTAATAAATAATTCATCATGCTACTGCTATGATTGTGTTTTTGTGTTTTCATTAGTGTTTGTGCCAAGTAGAACCTTTGGGAAGACTAAGGTGAAGTCTTTGTGATCTTGCTGTAAAAAACAGAAACTTTCGCGCTCACGAGATTAGCCGCCATTTTTTACTGGAGGGTAATTTTAGGTTGATTCTTTTTGCAGATGATTAATAGAAAAATTCTTCCCGTCCACCAATTTATTTAAGAATTTTTAGAGTTGCATAACTATTGGAAAGTTACATATTGCTACAGACTGTTCTGTTTTTCACAGATTCTGTATTTCGTGTGTTGTTTGCTTATTTTGATGAATCTATGAGTAGTATCGGGGGGTATGTACCATAGAGAAGTTGGAATACAATAGGTTTAGCACCAATATAAATAAAGAATGAGTTCAATACAGTACCTTAAAGTGGTGGTTTTGTTTTCTTATACTAACGGAGCTCACGAGATTTTCTGTTAAGTTTTGTGTTGTGAAGTTTTCAAGTTTTTGGATAAGGATTTGATGGACTATGGAATAAAGAGTGGCAAGAGCCTAAGCTTTGGGATTCCCAAGGCACCCCAAGGTAAAATTCAAGGACAACCAAAAGCCTAAGCTTGGGGATGCCCCGAGAAGGCATCCCCTCTTTTGTCTTCGTCTATCGGTAACTTTACTTGAGACTATATTTTTATTCACCACATGATATGTGTTTTGCTTGGAGCGTCTTGTATGATTTGAGTCTTTGATTTTTAGGTCACCACAATCATCCTTGCTGTACACACCTTTTGGGAGAGACACACATGAATCGGAATTCATTAGAATACTCTCAATGCTTCACTTATATTATTTTGAGAGTCTTTTAGAACAGCATGGTAATTTGCATTGGTTATGAATTTAGTCCTAATATGATGGGCATCCAAGAGGGATATAATAAAAAACTTTCATATAAAGTTCATTGAATACTATGAGAAGTTTGATTCCTTATGATTGTTTTGAGATATGAAGATGGTGATATTAGAGTCATGCCAGTGAGTAGTTGTGAATTTGAGAGATACTTGTGTTAAAGGTTGTGATTACCGTAGCATGCACGTATGGTGAAACGATATGTGATGAAGTTGGAGCATGATTTATTTATTGTTGTCTTCCTTATGAGTGGAGGTCGGGATCGCGTGATGGTTAACTCCGACCAACCCTTCCCATAGGAACATGCGTGTAGTGCTTGGTTTTTGATGACTTGTAGATTTTTGCAATAAGTATGTGAGTTCTTTATGACTTATGTTGAGTCCATGGATTATACGCACTCTCACCCTTCCACCATTGCTAGCCTCTCTTGTGCCGCGCAATTTTCTCCGGTACCATACACCCACCATATACCTTCCTCAAAACAGCCACCATACCTACCTATTATGGTATTTCCATAGCTATTCTGAGATATATTGCCATGCAACTTTCCACCGTTCCGTTTATTATGACACACTCCATCATTGTCATATTGCCTTGCATGATCATGTAGTTAACATTGTATTTGTGGCTAAGCCACCCTTCATAATTTTTTCATACATGTCACTCTTGATTCATTGCACATCCCGGTACACCGCCAAAGGCATTCACATAGAGTAATATTTTGTTCTAAGCATCGAGTTGTAATTCTTGAGTTGTAAGTAAATAAAAGTGTGATGATCATCATTATTAGAGCATTGTCCCCGTCTGGAGAGAGGATGATGGAGACTATGATCCCCCAACAAGTCGGGATGAGACCCCGGACGAAATATAAGAAAAAAAAAGAGGCCATAAAAAGAGAGAAAAGAAAGGGCCCAAAATAAAAAAATGAGAGAAAAAGAGAGAAGAGGCAATGCTACTATCCTTTTCAACACTTGTGCTTCAAAGTAGCACCATGATCTTCATGATAGAGAGTCTCTTGTTTTGTCACTTTCATATACTAGTGGCAATTTTCATTATAGAACTTGGCTTGTATATTCGAATAATGGGCTTCCTCAAAATTCCCTAGGTCTTCGTGACCAAGCGAGTTGGATGTACACCCACTTAGTTTCTTTAGTTGAGCTTTCATACATTTATAGCTCTAGTGCATCCGTTGCATGACAATCCCTACTCACTCACATTGATATCTATTGATGGGCCTCTCCATAGCCCATTGATACACCTAGTTGATGTGAGACCATTTTCCTCTTTTTGTCTTCTCCACAACCACCACCCTATTCCACCTATAGTGCTATGTCTATGGCTCACGCTCATGTATTGCTTGAAAGTTGAAAAAGTTTGAGAATACTAAAGTATGAAACAATTGCTTGGCTGAAACCGGGGTTGTGCATGATTTGAATATTTTGTGTGATGAAGATGGAGCATAGCCAAACTATATGATTTTGTAAGGATGAACTTTCTTTGGCCATGTTATTTTGAGAAGACATGATTACTTTGTTAGTATGCTTGAAGTATTATTATTTTTATGTCAATATTAAACTTTTGTCTTGAATCTTTTGGATCTGAACATTCATGCCACAATAAAGAAAATTACATTGAAAATTATGTTAGGTAGCATTCCACATGAAAAATTCTGTTTTTATCATTTACCTACTCGAGGACGAGCAAGAACTAAGCTTGGGGATGCTTGATACGTCTCCAACGTATCTATAAATTTTGATTGTTCCATGCTATTATATTATTTGTTTTGGATGTTTAATAGGCTTTAATATGCACTTTTATATTATTTTTGGGACTAACCTATTAACCGGAGGCCCGGTGCGAGTTGCTATTTTTTTTGCCTATTTTAGTGTTTCGCAGAAATGGAATATCAAACAGAGTCCAAATGGAACGAAACCTTCGTGAGGATCTTTTTTGGAACAAACACAATCCACGAGACTTGGAGTGGAAGTCCAGGAAGCAACGAGGCGGCCACGAGGTAGGAGGGCGCGCCTAGGGGGTAGGCGCCCCCACCCTCGTGGGCCCCTCATAGCTCCACCGACCTACTTCTTTTGCCTATATATACTCTTATACCCTGAAAACATCTAGGAGAGCCACG
The DNA here is from genome assembly GCA_902687465.1 of Secale cereale. Classification (NCBI taxonomy): domain Eukaryota; kingdom Viridiplantae; phylum Streptophyta; class Magnoliopsida; order Poales; family Poaceae; genus Secale; species Secale cereale. The sequence goes on from LR738711.1 coordinate 602,659,166, forward strand.
AAACCACTTTTCCACCGTCGCAACCTTCTGTACCCATGAGATCCCATCTTGGGGCCTTTTCCGGCGCTCCGCCGAAGGGGGAATTGATCACGGAGGGCTTGTACATCAACACCATAGCCTCTCCGATGATGTGTGAGTAGTTTACCACGGACCTTCGGGTCCATAGTTATTAGCTAGATGGCTTCTTCTCTCTCTTTGGTTCTCAATACAAAGTTCTCCTCGATGTTCTTGGAGATCTATTCGATGTAACTCTTTTTGCGGTGTGTTTGTCGAGATCTGATGAATTGTGGGTTTATGATCAAGATTATCTATGAACAATATTTGGTTCTTCTCTGAATTCTTATATACATGATTTAATATCTTTGCAAGTCTCTTCGAATTATTAGTTTGGTTTGGCCTACTAGATTGATCTTTCTTGCAATGGGAGAAGTGCTTAGCTTTGGGTTCAATCATGCGGTGTCCTTTCCCAGTGACAGCAGGGGCAGCAAGGCACGTATTGTATTGTTGCCATCGAGGATAAAAAGATGGGGTTTATATCATTTTGCTTGAGTATATCCCTCTACATCATGTCATCTTGCTTAAGGCGTTACTCCGTTCCTATGAACTTAATACTCTAGATGCATGCTGGATAGCGGTCGATGTGTGGAGTAATAGTAGTAGATGCAGAATCGTTTTGGTCTACTTGACACGGACGTGATGCCTATGTTCATGATCATGCCTAGATATCTATACCTATACTAATTACAGACTCCTTAGAAATTGCCACGTTAATTAGATTTTATGAGCCGTTAATATGGTGGGCCCGTATTTTTACGGTGTAGATGGACTCTCAGAGAAAAAATCAATGGAAAAGAAAACTCACGTATATCTCTCTCCTGACCTTAATCTCTCAATCTCTCACGTCTCACCTTTTATCTCTCCAATGAGAAATAAAAATCATGCGTCTCTCTCTCCCGTGACCCAACTCACAATCTCTCACGTATCTCTACTAAACTCACGTAAAAAGCACTCACGTATCTCTCCCATGGCTAAACTCTCTCGATCTCTCACCTTAGTCTGTATCTTCACCCCTTCACCCTAAACTCTCTCATATCAGATCATCTCTTCCTAGCGTGCAATTGTGCAAGAAGTGCAAGATCCATCAACATCTCTTCAAAGGGTGCGATTCTTCTTCTTCTCTCCGAGATTCAAGTGGTGATTATTCGGGTGTTGACAGATGCACGTGCACAGATCGACCAACCAAAGGCAAGATTCAAATAGTTACTTTTTTGCAATATATATGCTCAGATCAATTCCATATTACTCCTAATGTATTTTGTATCTTCACCACATCATCACTATCACCTAAGCGGGGTTTAATCTCTGTGATAACAGTTCATCTCTTCCTAGGGTACCATCCTGCAAGAAGTGGAACATCCTCAAGGTCATGGAACCTATTCACGAATCATGATCCAGAAATCCCACGTTTCTACCCCTCCTATATTCTCTCTCCAATGACGCCATGCCCTAAGTGCCTCCCGATCTGATACAGAAATCACACAGAACGCTATACATGAGAGCAATCTATCAGCCTCCACTTCCATTGCCAGCATCCTCGCCCGTCAATCCCCTCCTTCATATTATCCTCGATGTTATCTCCATGTGTCGTTCGGACACCGCCGCCAACCATCTGGTTCCGCCTTCTGTTCAATCCTCCATATCAGGCTCCTCCGCTGCTCTCGCAAGTCACAAGTTTGTAGGTTGCTGCCTACCAGTTGGTGCTGCCACCATCCCTATCTTGACGATGTCTTAACGAGTTCTGTTATTGTTAGGATTCCTATACGTTGATGTCTGCCAGCTGGTGTTGCCACCATCCCTATCTTGACGATGCCTCAATGGCTGCTCTTATTTGTACACTTCCTAATAGCAGCAACATGATTGCTTTTGCTTTTGGCAAACACCAGCAGTGTCATCTATGAGAGAAGGGCCAGTTTATGCAAACAATAGAGGATGGGGCTTGGACATGGCTATGAGAGAAGGCATAAAAAACATTGTGATCAAAAGGATTAGTAACAGTAACCTGGAGGTCGCTCGCCAATTCCAGCGTTCTATTTTAAGTTTATTAGCTCTTCATTTATCGGTTTCCCCTTATATATCCCTGATTTGATCGAAAGAAATTTTGTCCGGTTTGTAAGGTAATTAGTGTAGTTTTATGTTTGAAGAATATGTGTGCAGATATTTAATTTGTTGGAGAACTACTACTCTAAGTTACAGATCCTAATTCAATTGTATGACCATAGATTAATAATTTATGGCGCATCATAGATCCCTTGTTGTAACGTGTAGTGTCTAATCCACGTTTATGACAGGGTTGTGTCTTCTCCCCGATCAGCACATCTTTGACGATTCCAGCGAACAAGAAAATCTTCATCATAGCCAGAGATGAACGCCTCAATCAATATATATAGCTTCCTGATGCTACTGGACTAACACATCAATGGTGGTCTTGGTGCACCGTACATCAGGTATGCAACCCTTTTCTCAGTTTAATTGCTATCCACTCTTGCATTTTTTCCTGCAAGTTTGCCGTCTCCTTAATGAGATCTCACATATCCGTTTGATCTAAATGTATTCCGGTTCTCTATCCTGTATTTATGGCTTGCTGGACAATATGTCAACTGATGATCTGCCTTTGGACGTTCAACAAATTCACCATCATCCATGAATCAATCATCTTAAAGACACATAATTACCAGTTTTTATATTACACGGTGCTAAACATATGTCGATGCATTAGATTTCACGGGTGAGGGGCTGACTGTATTAAGGTATTTAATCTCTTATGGCTCTTAATTACAATTGGAAACCTTAATTAAGACTACATCGTACACCCATATTTTTGCACAGCGGAGGAAACCATAATCTGGCCCACAAGTAATTGCCGATGCAAAAAGTTTAATTTAGTGTTAAAACAACAATACATTTATTGGCTGCTTCTTAGTGTTGTCTAACTAATAACTGAACTCAGAATATTGTTTGGAAAAAACTGGACTCAGAATATTTATCCCTTTTCTCAGTTCAGTGGTTATCCATTACTTCCAATCTCTTCTGTTTATTTTTCCTGTATTTTTAACTTTTCCATAATGAGGTCGCACATGTCCTTTTGATCTAAATTTATTCACATTCACTTTCCAGTATGCATGGTTTGCCGAACAACATGTCAGCGGATGAACTACCTTTGGACGTTGGGCAGATCCACCAGTGTCGATGAATCCATGACATTAAAGACAAATAATTAGAAGTTTTGCATTAGACAGTTCTGAGCATCTAAAGGATATCCTCCTGTGTTACAAAAAGATCACCTCCAATGCTAGAGTTGTCGATCTTTCTTCGTACAAATAACAACACCGGCTATAGCTCATGTGATAAGCTAATTAAAGATATTATTCACAAAATAATAAATTAATGACATAGTCATTTTTGGATAAAAGTATATGATTTTTTATTCCAAGGATGACCTATTAGAAGTTTCTGACTTAGCTTTTGCTTTAATTTTCTTTGTAATAACACAAACTCTAGCATTCTACATTGATTGTATTGACAAGATATAGATTGGAGTACTGCTGCATGTTGACCATGTCATTTTCAATGTGTTCATAAGGTATTCTTTTTGCAGCTATACATGCATCATGCATGCTGGTCAAAGCCTAGGTTGGATTGTTTTATAAATTTCCATGTAGCAACCTTGCAATATAGCGTTTGGAGTTTTCGAAAACAAATTTTTTTCTTTTTTTGATTGAGAAACCAACAACTGATATAACTATTGAAGCTTTTTTTTCTTCTTGACGCATCCGTTCTTATGTGCAGGTAGGGATCAATAAAAAAATTAGTCATTTTTTCGCAATGTTACATAAATTATTTGTTTGAAAAATTAAACATAATATTGAATGTAAATATAAAAAATGGGGAGTATATGTCTATGTACATGCCACCTCAAGTAATATGCCAAGTGATGAAACACTTGTTGCAAGTAAAGTACAATAGATTAGTTTATGCACCCACTATGATATAGATAGAATAACAGATTATTCTATTAAATGAATTTAAAATGTTACAACCCTATGATATTTGAATTATTTTCTTGTTTTTTTTTGCAAATATAAAAACACACATCTAACTCATGTATTAACTAAACACAAAGCATGGACTATGCCAATTATTTACAACATCTTAAGGACTAGCCCGTGCGAATGCACGGGTTGACGGCTAGTTCTCGTAACTATGCGTTTTTCTCTCAATTGCTCGACGGTAATTTGTTCACCCACCGTAATATATGCTATCATGAGAGAAGCCACTAGTGAAACCTATGGCCCCCGGGTCTACTTTACATAATATAAGTTTCCGATCTACAATTCTAGTTTACTATTTATTTTGCAATCTTTATTTTCCAATCTACACAACAAAAATACCAAAAATACTTATCTTATTATCTTTATCAGATCTCACTTTTGCAAGGGCCGTGAAGGGATTGACAACCCCTTTATCGCGTTGGTTGCAAGGTTCTTGATTGTTTGTGCAGGTACTAGGCTACTTGCGTGTAGTCTCCTACTGGATTGATACCTTGGTTCTCAAAAACTGAGGGAAATACTTACGCTACTTTGCTGCATCACCCTTTCCTCTTCAAGGGAAAACCAACGCATGCTCAAGAGGTAGCAGGTTACAAGAGTTGATCTACCTCGAGATTGCAATGGCTAAACCCTTAAAGTCTAGCCTATGTGATTGCTATGATTCTGGTATTCTCTCTACGGACTAAACCCTCTGGTTTATATATGCACCGTAGGGATCTAGGGTTTGTACATGATCACCTTGCAAAGGAAGGAAAGTATACACCCGGACTCCAAACTTGCTATTTTACACATATGGGAGTCCAATCCGGATACGGGATATAGTCTTCATTGATTCACAACCCACCAATCTGGCCCATAATTAATGATCTGGCCACCTGAGGACCCCTTAATCCAGGACTCCCTCAGTAGCCCCGGAACCAGTCTTCAATGACGATGAGTTCGGCTGGCGCACTGTCTTCGACATTACAAGGCGGGTTCCTCCTCCCGAACATATTGAAGCAATATTCCCTACAAAAATGTACTTTGTCTGGCTCTGAATAGTTAGTACAACCCTTAGCCTCGAAGGCATGGTATTAAATAATGGATACTGTGTCTTTACTGACAACCTTCATCGAAGCGTCATGTCTATCCCTTTAATATATATCGAACCGTTTTGTTGGCCCTGGTTTCGGGTTTCGAGGTATAGCCTCATTGACACGTCTTGTCAAAGCAAAGATCATGCTCGCTTATTACGAGATCCTTATCAATGTGATGTGAACATCTTAATCGCACCTTACACATGACCTCGTTGGGAACCAGCAAGGTTTACGGCTGGAATGGGGGCCGTTTAGTATTCACCGCTTATAAAAGGACTCAAATCTTTACCCTTTATTCCCACGCTCTCCACAAGCCCTAGTTCTCCAATATCTCCAGCCCCATCACCCACATCTCTTGCGCCCTCAATCCTCAACTCCTCCACCACCGCCGCCTTTCCCAGCAATGGCTGGCTCTGCCTCTAAAGGCAAGTGGGAGGCATCTACGGTCACTGAGAAGACTGTGAAGAGCCTCTGGAGCGCGAGCTACCTCGCTGACGATGTGGCGCATCGAGTCCCTGAGAAGGCCCAAGTGATCCCCATCCCTAAGGCGGGTGAGAGGGTTGTATTCCTCTCGCACTTCATTCGGGAGCTGGGATTTCCTCTCCACCCCTTTGTACGGGGCCTCTTGTTTTTCTATGGCCTAGATTTCCATGATCTAGTCCCGAATTAAATTCTACACATATCCGCTTTCATAGTGGTATGTGAGGCATTCCTCCGATTCCCCCCACACTTCGGCCTATGGCTAAAAACCTTCAATTTGAAGCCGAAGGTGGTCGACGGGCAGCACGCGGTGTGCGGAAGTGCTATGATAAGCAAACTCCCCAACGCCACCTGGCCAAAGGGGGCGTTTGCGGAGATGAACAAAATTTGACAGTAGGAGTGGTTTTATATCACCGAGCCTTGCGACACCAAGTGGGCGGCATCTCCCACATTCAGATCTGGACCCCCGAAGAAGCTAACCTCTTGGAACGACAAGAGTCCGGATTGGGGGTCTCGGGCGGAGGTACTGGCGCTCCAAAGCCGCATCTCCGGCATGATCTCCAAGGGCACCCAACTCACAAACATGGTTCAGGTAATACTCGTCCGCCTCGTCCTTCCCTGCCAACGCCGGGACTCCTATCGGTGGGAGTTCAATCTGGAAGGGTCCCGGCCCTTGAAGCACCTCTTCAGCACTACGCACAAAGACATCTGGAAGACCTCTTCAAGGCCCAGAAGGGGTGGCCAGCGGAGCCGGAGGATAGGGGCTTCAGCACCGCACTCACCGCATCAGAGGTAATTGATATTTCTGTCGAATATATACTCCTTCCCCTCTTTAATTATAACAGGAGTTAGAGTTCCTGCATTCTATCTAGGTCTGGATGAAAAAGGCACAGCGGATAAAGAGTCCGTCTCCCCTACCAGAGGACCCAAAGATGTCTCGGGTGACGGCGATGGTAATCCCGACGCCATACAAGGCACTAGAGAAGAAGGCCAAGAATAAGGGCAAGGAGGTCAAGAGCGACCCCCGCCCTGCAGGCCCTGCAGACACAAGGTCCGAGGAAAGGGGCTCCCAGCTCTCTCCCAAAGAAGAAGAGGAGGACGAAGAAGAAGAAGAGGAGGACGAAGAAGAAGAAGACTCCCCGTCCTAGCAAAGGGGAGGAAGAGAGCGGCCCCTGCTGACACAGGGAAGGACGTGCCCAGGAAGAAGCTGACTCTTCTTGTTAGTTCGGACTCATCGTCTGAACAAAGCTATCGGGTTCAGCCCAGGATCAAGCCCCTGGCTGAACCATAAGTATTTGAACTACTTATATTCTGATATTTTTCCTTTTCAACATCTAATATTCATTTTACCTTTGTATAGCCCTCCTCATGACATCCCTTTGGCTTCACTGTCCCCGGGGAATTCTCTAGCGTCCGGAGAGACGAAGAGCGATACGCCTCCTCGGGGCTCGTCGCCCACCTTAGGGGATACTGAGGTATTCTCTTTGCAAACTCCCCATGTTCCAGCAGGTGGGACTGGGGCGGACGAAAGGGTGGCCGAGGTGAATCCCTCGGCCGCGGTCGACCAAGTGGGAGCAATCCCCATGGTGACCGAAGGGGGGAAGGGGGCCCAAACAATCCGAGGCCCCACCGAACACTGTTTCGGAGTCTAGTGCGGCTCTGGAATCAAGAGACCAGCCCCCCACGATGAGGGAGGGAGCCGCTGCTCCTGCGGCGCCTACCGTCAATACGGAGGCGCCGAACACTCTGGAGGGAGCACTGCAAAGTGCTTCCATCGTAGAGGAACACCACACTCCGATGAGTGCGGTCATGGGGAAGATTCAGTCCATCAAAGGCGGACTGAACGAAGCCTTGAACAACCTACAAACAGGCTTTGAGGTATGCGATGTAATGTTCTTTAAAGAGATTTTTTATTATATATACAATAGCCCCTGATCCTTTGTTTGATTATATACAGAATCAGACGAAGTATCCATGTTATAGCATATTAGAGAGCTGAACTATGCACTTTGTGTTTTGAACAGGCTTCCTTAGTGGCGGCAACTGCCCAAGCCGCAGAAGTTTCCGAGTTAAATCGGAAGCTTAAAATAGACGATGAAGATCTCGATCGCGTCAACAAACATTTTGATGAAATGCAAGGTATGTGGGTTTAGGAAATCTAAGTTTTAACACACTATATGTGTGATTGTGAGCTAACTTTTGTTATGTGTTCTCATGAAACTGCTGATGCAGCTATTGTCGAGGCTCTGAAGGGCGAGCTTGCGATAGCCATGGAAGAGGCCAGAGCGAGCAAGGCACCCGCTGACAAAGTGGCAGCCGACCTGGAGGCCGAGAAGGCCTTGCGTTAACAGCATGAGGCTCGAGTGACCGAAGTTGAGGTCGAGCTGCAAGATGCGATTCTCAAATGCGATGCATTGGAGTAGGCGAATTCAGAACAAACATCCGAACTCGCTGTGGCAGTTAATGCTGCCAAGGAGGCGCAGACTGAATCGCACAATGCTTAGGAGGAGATAAAACAAGCATGTCAAATAGCAGCTGGTAAGGTTTTTCTCTTACAGAGCATCTTCAGAGGTCAGAGGTATCTTGGGCTGACACGCTTGTGGAGTTCTCCAGGCGTGTTTGAGGATCTCCCGAGGAGCATCACCGAGGCCGCCCAATACTTCCGAGCTCAAGAGGGGGACAACACAGAGAAGCTATTTTGGTCGCAGTTCCTTGCGCCAAACCATCCGGTGCCCCTCAATGACTAGATGAAGCAGCTGGTCGAGCTGGACAACATGGCGAGTACGGCCATGAAGGACTTGATAGTCCGGCTACGGCCCGCCGATCCAATCCCATGTAGCTAGTTTGGATTGGTGAAGAAGCCCATCGAAGCGAGTCCGCGGGTGGACGCTATTAAGCGCTCGGCCTGCATAGAGGGTGCTTGGATGTTCTTTGCCCGTGTGAAGGTGCATTGGGCAAAGATGAAGGCCACGGAGATAGCCACAGCTGGCCCTCTAGAGGGCAAGGATCACCGCAAGCCGGAAAGGTACTTTGGCGACGTCCTAGAAGGAGCCCGCCCTGTAGAGGGCCAATGCTCAAAGGATAAATTTTTGAGTGATTGTATGCGGGTGGGAAGGACTAAGCCTAGGGGCCAATGTATATAAATTTTGCGCTTCTATATTTGTGAGCGACTTTGTCCTCCTTGTCGGTGTACAAAAAGAGGGGTGCACTTTTTGTACCCCTATGACTGTGCACGGGCAGTCTGAGCCACGGCGCCATCCCACCAAGCAAGGAAAGGGAGGCAAGCCGGGGCAAGACTGAAGCTCGGTGAAGACTGGAGCGACACCAAGAACAAGACCACGAAGAGCAAGGGGGGCGAAGCGGTTTTCCCCGGCAAGATCCTTGCCGGGGCCGGCTCTGGCAGCCCCGGCAAGGCCCTTGCCGCGGCAGCTCGCCCCCCCCCCCCGCCTACGGAGCGAATCGCCCTTGAGTCCGCCACCCCCATGGGGGGAGGATTCGGGAGATGTCCCCGTGGTGGCATGCAGATCTTTGTGAAGACCTTCAAGATCAGATACAAGGTAAGAAGACGACCCTTGGCGGGATCCCAGCCAAGGGGATGCACAAGGCCCCCGGCAAGCCCCTTGCCGGGGATGACAGCAGGCGCCGCGGTAAGACCCTTGTCGGGGCCCCGGCAAGGTCCTTGCCAAGGACACCCACGGGGCCACCATCAGGCCCGCGCCAACTGGATCTCCACCGACCCACGCAGCTGCCGACCCAACCAGCTGGACAGGCTCCTGCGTGGCAACCCACAGGTCTTCGTGGAGGCCCGCCGTTGCGCCACCTCAGCTGCCTGTCTGCCTACATGGCACCTCAGGCACCGCTGGCCAGGGCGCGTGTCGACACGAGGAGGAGCGGCGACGGACAAGACAGGCGTCTCCCCTCGTCCCCGATAAAGCAAGGACACCTAAGCAGGGCGCATTAAATGCACCTTGTCCTGTAATGTGAGGGATAACCTCGCATTACTGTACACTTTCCACCTCCTGTGTGCCACTGTGGCGACCCCTTTTTCCCTATAAAAGGAGGCCCGAGGCGACCAGGAGAAGGATTCGGCTTTTCGGAACCCCTCATGACTCTTTTGGAGCTCCTCGTTAGGTGAAGAACACCATATATAATCCACCAAAGCAAGAGTAGGGTTTTACGCATCCTTGCGGCCCGAACCTGGGTAAATGAACCGTGTCCCGATCGTTAGATCCGCTCTTCTCTCAACCCCGCGCCTCGCAACCGTAGTAGGGATTCTTGTGATCCCATAGGTGTCGATCCAAATACACCGACACTCCTGTGCGGCTGTTTATTTAAATTTGTAAGTTTCCAATCATCGGCTTCAGCCCCCATGTAAATATTACAGGGGTGTTCGGTTAATACGCATGAACACTCTTTATCCAACGTCTTGGTCCGTATAGGAGGTGTATGCAGAGCGAACTAGGCATTCAGACTATGCGGCTTTATTGCTTTCACTTAGCCATAGGAGCTTGACTAGTGGGACAAGGTACTAGCCCCTGGTGCATACATGGATTTTCGAACTATAGTGCATGTTTGACGTGGCTGGCCGACCAGCCCCTCGTATAACACGGAGTGGATCGCTATCGATCGTAGTATAACACTAGGTCACCGGATTGCTTGACCGGCTCTCGCCTCATCATGACAGTCAATTTTCGGCTTTCTCTACCGAGGTACTTAACCGGACGAACCAGAAGTACAATCATAGTAGTTCTCCCTTTACTACCTTAGCCGAACAAAGTGGAACGTAAGGTGGCAAGCACAGGAGTCGGGCAACCCAACTATAGACCAAAGACATGATTCGGAGCCAATGCATATAATGCAATATCCAGGACGTCAAACAATTCCCTATAGGTGTTCAGACTTTTAGGGAGGCGTGCCAGGCTAGGTACAGCCCCTGGTGTTAAGTCCACGTATTAAGGCATATGCGGTGATCTAACTTGGGGGTGGAGAATACATGTGGTAAAAATAGAAAAACTCCAAGTGAGTTGGAACCAAACTGCTTCTTTTATATCCCGTTTAATACGGTGAGCCGTGAGGTTACAGGTAACGCCGATAACAGCCTCGGGCATTTGACATGCCAAAAAGTAAAAGACAAAAAAGAGAAAAAAGTTTTACACTGAGCCTGAATCTAAAGGAAAGAAATTTCAGCAAGTGGCCCTACCGCACGTCTGCGCCTTTTTGTCCTTTGTAATGTGTCCTTGAGCAGGAGAATTATGATGGCCGCTTGTAAAAAATAAAAAGGAAAAGGCATGATGCTGGAAAACTATATCCTAAACAATGTAGGTTCTTCTGATAAAGAAGATGTATTTTAGATTCCGAATAGGGTCAAGCCGAACTGTGGACTATTTATATACTATGTGCCCCCAGCGCCGCCCAAGGTATTTTAAGGGCATAATTGTGCATGCGAGGTACATATGCTACCACCTTATGGGGCAGTCGACAGGGGCGCAATTGCTAATCGAGCTCAGGTTCATCTGAGCTGCTGCATTGTAGTGCGGTCCGGACACGTTTAGCCATGTGTGTGGTCTTGACGACCAATGAGCTATTCGGCCTAAATAGGCCGCTTTGAACCTCGACTGCTAGGGCCACAGTGTCTTCTTCCATACGGAGTGAGCACTCTATGTTTCCATTGACCGTGATGACGCCGCGTGGTCCAGGCATTTTGAGCTTTAAGTAGGCATAATGCGGGACCGCATTGAAGCGGGCGAATGTCGTTCTTCCAAGTAGTGTGTGATAAACACTTCGAAACGGAGGGATGTCGAAGATTAACTCTTCGCTTCGGAAGTTATCGCGGGAGCCGAACACCACTTCCAATGTTAATGAGCTCGTGTAGCGGGCTTCTACGCCTAGTATCACTCCTTTAAAGGTAGTGCCGCTGGGCTTAATTCTTGATGGGTCGTTCCCCATCTTGTGGACAATGTCTTGGTATATCAGATTGAGACTGCTGCCGTCGTCCATAAGGACTCGAGTGAGATGGTATCCATCAATTATGGGGTCAAGCACTAATGCCGTCGAACCTCCGTGACAGATACTGGGTGGATGATCCATACGATCAAAGGTGATTGGACAAGCCGACCATGGGTTGAATTTTGGGGCGACAGGCTCGACGATTTATACGTCCCGGAGTGCGCGCTTGCGCTCCCTCTTGGGGATGTGGGTGGCATAGATCATGTTCATGGTTTTTATCTCTGGTGGAAATTTCTTTTGCCCCCCTGTGTTCGGCTAGCGAGGTTCATCCTAGTCTTTGCTCTGAGGTCCTTTTCCCTTGTGTTCGGCGTTTAGCTTGCCGGTCTGCTTAAAGAGCCAACAATTACGGTTGGTATGATTTGTAGGTTTATCAGGGGTGCCATGGATTTGGCAGGACATGTTTAGGATTTTGTCCAAACTGGATGGACTATCTCTATTGCCTTTGAATGGCTTCTTCTGTTGACCGGTCCTGGAGCCACTAAATCCGGCATTTACCGCCATGTCATCTGTGTTTCCACAATTGTTTCAACGCTTGTTTTTATTGCGCCGTGGCTTGCCATTGACGTCCCTGACTTCAGATGTGCCAGGGTCATTGGTGTTGTTGCTGCTACGAGTCGGCCAGCTGTCCTTGCCCGCGCAAAAGCGGGTCATGAGAGTAGTTAAGGCCGCCATTGTTCTCGGCTTCTCCTGGCTGAGGTGTCTAGCCAGCCATTCGTCCTGGACGCTTTGTTTGAATGCCGCTAAGGCTTCGGCGTCCGGACAGTCAACAATTTGGTTCTTTTTAGTTAAGAACCGATTCCAAAGCTTATGGGCTGAATCCCTGAGTTGCTGGATTATATGACTTAAATCATTAGTATCCGGGGCCCGGACATAATTCCCCTGAAAGTTGGCCCGAAAAGCATCCTCAAGTTCTTCCCAGCTTCCGATAGAGTTCTCTGGCAGGCTGTTTAGCCAGTGCCGAGCTGGTCCTTTCAGCTTGAGAGGTTCTCACTCTGTTCCAAATTACTCGTCGGGGTTTTAGGTAAAATTTCAACTAAAAACCATGACGAGTAATTTGGAATGGAGGGAGTAAGTATTTAATGGTGTGGAGATCATCTCCACGAGCCATGTGTATGTGAAGAATAAAGTCTTCTATCCATACAGCTGGGTCCATTGGTCCATCGTACGCCTCAATGTTTACGAGTTTAAACCCTTCTGGAAATTCATGATCCATCACCTCACTAGTGAAGCACAAAGGGTGTGAGGAACCCCTATATTTTGTGATTTCGTGGTGTAGTTCGGACGGTAATGCTGTTCTGTGTTGACTCCGAACTGGAATATGACCGGTCTGTTTGGCTTGAGAGCCACCACCCCGTGTGTAGGTACGTTCCCTTGGTCCGTAGATTGATCTGGTCTAGCCAGCTTTTTATTCAGGTCCTAACATAGGTCGTACTTATGGCCCTGAGCTGTTGTATCCTTGCCTTTATGGTGAGGATGTGTGGGCTTGTGTACAATGTTGCTGGCCGCTTTGTCCCGTCCACCGGGTGGTCAGTCCGATTGATCGGACTGATCATACTTCGGCGAAATTGGCGATGGGGCCTCGTCGTCGAATTGGGCAGTAGTTTGCGCTTGGGATAGCTCTTTGTCTCGCCTTTATAGGCGTATCGTTCTTCAGCGTCTAGCCCACCGTTCCATCTGTTGTTGAGCATATCTTGCTCGGCTCTAAGCCACTGCTACTGCTTCTTCAGGCTCCTTGCCGTGGCAATCAGTTGTTGAAAACGCTTCTATTCGAGCGGTTCTTCGGGGACGATGTATTATTCGTCTCCCAGGCTGATGTCCTCTTCGGAGACAGGTTGATAACTACTGTCATCTGCGTCGCTGTGATCGGCCAGCGGTTCCTTTGGACTGTGTTCACCATCCTCCCGCTCGTCCTGCTCTACCGCTGGCTCCGCGGGGTCATCGGCTTGTTCCGGAATGTCATCGTCTTCAGTGATAGTGTTGCTCTCTTTCCCTTTACAGGGTCGAGATCGACGCTTCTAATGCCGGCGTTTGGGAGGTTCATCAACGGGTGAGGTAGTCCTGGATTATGGGGTCCTCGGGCGTTAGGGCTACGTAACGTGGGCCGGACTAATGAGCCGTGAAGATACAAGATGGAAGACTTTCCCTCGTGTCTGGATGGGACTCTCCTTGGTGTGGAAGGCAAGCTTCGCATGCAGATATGAAGATTCCTTTCTCTGTAAACTGACTCTGTACAACCCTAGCCCCCTCCGGTATCTATATAAACCGGAGGGTTTAGTCCGTAGAGGCAATCATAATCATACATACTAGACATCTAGGGCTTAGCCATTACGATCTCGAGGTAGATCAACTCTTGTAACCCCTATACTCATCAAAGTCAATCAAGCAGGAAGTAGGGTATTACCTCCATCAAGAAGGCCCGAACCTGGGTAAACATCGTGTCCCCTGCCTCCTGTTACCTTCGATCCTTGGACGCATAGTTCGGGACCCCCTACCGAAGATCTGCCGGTTTTGACACCGACATTGGTGCTTTCATTGAGAGTTCCACTGTGCCATATTCGAAAAGGCTCGATGGCTCCATCGATCATCCACAACAATGCTGCTGGGAAGGAGATTTTTTCTCCCTGGCCAGATCTTCGTATTTGGCAGCTTCGCACTGCATGATAACTCACTTGGCCACCTGGAGTAGATCGACAGCTACGCCCCTGGTCACCAGATCAGTTTTGGAAATCTGAACTATGTCGCTGATATCCGAGGAGACTTGATCTTCCAAGGGTTTGCGACTCCAACCACCGCTCCCGCTTAGATCCAGAGCGCGTCACTAGGTCCGAAGACGGGAGTCTAGAGCCCGCCGGACTATCTGCGGCTATAAAGCTCAACACCAGAGAACCGGGGAGGATAGCGCCACCGACAGTTATCACAAAGCCGGACTCTTCTCCGGACACTAGCTCCGAACCCTCACAGTCCGTGTCTTATGAGCTCGGCCGAGGAACTTCGGTCCCCATCCTAACCTCGCTCTTAAACGAGGCTCTAGACCTAATGCGATCCCTTGCCATCACAGAGGAACCACTTCCGAATTGCACCCAGCCCGGACTAAGGGCTGAAAATAGGGAATTTTACCTCCGACCCACCACCCACTTTATAGCCACTGTTGAGGATCTAACTGACATGCTCGACTACACCTCCGAAGACATCGACGGTATGGACTATGATGCCAGAGAGGAGCAGGCCCAAAACCCGCCGTTCACCGAACGCTGGACGGCCACTTCCTCATACAACGTGTACATGGTGGACATACCTAAAGAAGGCGATAGCGATAATAAGAAGGATCCAGTCGAGGATGAACCTCCTGAGATACTACTAAAGCGTCAACGTCAGCGGTGGCGCTCTAAATCACGGTGCGGAAAAGACAGCAATACCGGCACTGGAGACAATGATACTCCGGAGAACGCCGAAGAACAAGAAGACCCCATCGAACCAACATCCGAACAGGATGTTAGGGACGAGGGGCAAGTCGACTCTGACGAGCAAGCAGGGAACAAAGACTCGGAGGATAGCAACTATCTACCACTCTCCGAGGGCGATGTGAGCCTCGGTGACGAAGATTTTATCGGGCCAGAGGAACCCCTTGAACAAGAGCGCCTTTAAGCGCCGGCTAATAGCCACGGCAAGAAGCCTAAAAAAGAAGCAGCAACAGCTTCAAGCTGACCAAGATCTTCTCAATGACAGATGGAATAATGTCCTGGCAGCCGAAGAATACGGCCTTGAGCTCCCAACAAAGAGTTACCCGAAGCGTAAGCTGCTAACCCAATTTGACAATGAAGCGCTGGAGCCCATACCACCTATGCATAATGAGACTAACGGACCTGACCAACCGCCACGTGGTCGGGACAGAACGGCAACCCAAGTCGAACACCAGCCTACAACACCTCATCGTAAAAGCGGAGAAACAACAGCTCGGGGATACACATATGACCTACGATAGGACATAGAAAATTGAGCAGGTCAGACCAGATCTATCTACGGATCGCGGCGGCGTGACCCGATGCGAGAGGACGGTTACCAATCCTGGCGCGACAAGCACAACCACGCCTGGGCTAAAATCCGCATACAGACTTCATCGGAACTACGTTGTGACGCAGCCCAATATAGAGGCGCCACACACCCCCTATGCTTCACCGATGAGGTAATGGAGCACCAGTTCCCAGAAGGGTTTAAACCCGTGAACATCGAATCATACAATGACACAATAGATCCCGCAGTATGGATTGAAGATTTTCTTCTATACATTCACATGGCTCGCGGTGACGATCTACATGCCATCAAATTCCTTCCCCTCAAACTTAAGCGACCAGCACGGCACTGGCTGAATAGCTTACCAGAAAACTCTATTGGTAGCCGGGAAGACTTAGAGGACGCACTCAAAGACAACTTCCAAGGTACCTATTTTCGGCCCCAAATGCCGATGACCTTAGTCATATAATCCAGCAACCCGGGGAATCGGCCCTGCAAATCTGGACTAGGTTCCTAATAAAAAAGAACCAGATTGTGGATTGTACGAACGCCGAAGCCCTCGCAGCCTTCAAACATAGCATTCGAGATGAGTGGCTCGCCTGACACCTCGGCCAAGAAAAGCCGAAGTCCATGGCAGCCCTCACCACACTTATGACCCGTTTTTGCGCGGGAGAGGATAGCTGGCTTGCTCGTAGAAGCAATAGCACCAGCGACCCTGGCACCTCCGGAACCAGGGACGGCAATGGTTAGCCACGACGCGACAAACACAAGCGTCGAAACAATAATGATGGAACCCAAGACACGGCGGTCAACGCTAGATTCAGCGGCTCCAAACCTGGTCAACGGAAGAAGCCATTCAAGCCAAACAGAGATGGCCCATCCAGTTCTGACAGAATCCTTGATCGGCCTTGCCAGATTCATGGCACCCCCGATAAACCCGCCAATCATACCAACAGAAATTGTTGGGTCTTTAAACAGGCCGGTGTAGGCGTTCTGGGAACGTGGGTACCTAGACTTGCCTCCCTGCGGCCCAGCGCGTGGCTCATCTAGCGGCCAGGTACGGCCCAACCTCGTTAGCAACCACTCAAGATCCTCGCGAGGGGCCAAGCCTCGCGAGGTGGGTGACACAAGGCCTCCCCTGGGCGGTATCGCTTGGCTGGCTCCCGAGGAGCGGAGATACCAAGGCAAGGGGCACCTCGCAAGGTCCTCATGACGTGAGCCATGACGACCAAGGCCAGGCGGGCGCCAGCGGGCGTAGGGTTCCAGTTTCCTCTTTGGTACTAAAGGGGCAGGCGCATGCGAGGAGTCCCGAGGCATCATGCAAAGGTTTCCATATCGGTGCAATAAGACCAAGACCAGCAGGACGACAGAGTGGAGGTCATCGCGGAGCCCACGACGGCGTCACTACCAGAGCCTTTGGCAAGCGAAGATCACCTTTTGTCAGGATAGCTTGTACTAGCTGCCCCCTTCAAATTTGGCTATTGTGGGATCCCTTCCCGCTCAATATTTGGGAAGAGGACCCGGGCCTCTATAAATAGGACTAGCCACCACCATACCGGGATCATCTCATCTTGAGCTGACCCAACTTATACGGCCTCTGATCAAGAGCAAACTACACACACCAGCAAGCTCACCCGAGCACAAGAACACCTCTCCTCAGAAGGTTGTTCTTCCCTTGTACCAGTTCTTTCTCAGCCTACAAGGCAATCCACCACACCACACTGGATTAGGGTATTACACCACAACTGTGGCCCGAACCAGTATAAACCTTTGTGTCCCTTGTTCTTTGAGCTTGACGAGCTAGGCTATGGAATCAGCGCGTAGGCGAGCTAGGGCGGAAGGAGAGATCTTCGTTCGCACCGCAGTGTTCGAACCACAAGGGTTTCGTCGGAACCCAAGATCTAACATTTGGTGCGCCAGGTAGGGATGCGCCAATGTTTCACCCCTACACCGACCCTGCTCTCCATCCGCCAGGCTCTCATGGCGGGGGCCTCTTCTTCGACTAGCTCGGTGGGCGCGCGCGGCAGCATAGCGGGCCGCAGAGCCTTCACCCCCATCTTTGGATAGGTGCAGTGCAACCCAGGTTCAAGCCAGATCTACCGCCCCGTTATGACGGGGCGGCAGATCTGATCGTCTTCCTCGAGGCCTACGAGGAGGCCGTCTCGGCGGGCGGTGGAGGCAGCAAGGTCATGGCCAACTCGTTCCCCTTGGCGCTCACTAGAGTTCCGCGTGCCTGGTTTCTTGGCTTGCCAGAGTCATCTGTGGCATCCTGGGAGGAGATGCGCGGCCTCTTCATCGCGCGGTTCAGGGCGCCGGTGCCCCACATCGTCACAACCCTCCTCGGCGGCTCCCAGCGCCACTCTCGGACCGCCACGTCAAGAAGTTCTTCCACCAGATCAGCGCCGTCTCCGTACGCCGAGGGGCCCTCCCGGATGGGCGGCGCCCAAGATTGACCTCACCTTCGACTCAGGCGACCATCCCGCTTCCGCTGCGGGCTCAGGCGCTCTCCCGATGCTCTGCACACCCACCATCTGCAACGTGGCAGTCACCAAGACCCTCGTCGACGGTGGGGCTGGCCTCAACGTGCTCTTAGTAGAAGCTTTTATCCTGCTCCACGTGCCGCTCGAGTGGCTGCGCCCCACCCAGCCCTTCTCCGGAGTCGGCAGCGGTTCTGCCAGCCTTCTGGGGCAGATCCGCCTCCCGGTTACCTTCGGCACCCGCGACAACTACCACACCGAGCTGATCGACTTTGACATCGCCCGTATCGGCCTCCGGTACAACACCATCCTCGGGTACCCCACGCTGGCTCAGTTCATGGCCGCGACCCATCCGGCCTACAACCTCATGAAGATAACGGAGAATAGCGGCGTGCTCACCGCGGTGGGGGACACCAAGGAAGCTCTGGTAGCCCTCAAGCTCGCCTGCCAGGCCGCTGCTATGGCACATCTGGCCGACGGGGATGCCCCTGGAGGCAAGGGGGCTGCACCGGCAAAGAAGATGCAACTTTTATCCCAAGACCGAGCCAAGACAAAGCAGGTACTGGTAGATGAAGACGGGACGTCAGGCGCCACCTTCACCATAGGTGCCGGCCTTCCCCTAGCTCAAGAAAAGGCGCTGGTCAGATTCCTGCACGCTAACAAGGAGGTGTTCGTGTGGGAACCCAAGGACGTGGTAGGAGTCCCGAGGGGAGTGATTTAACATCACTTGAACGTATGCCCCAACGTGCGCCCTGTGAAGCAGAAGGCCCGGCGCCAGTCCACAGAGAAGCTGTCCTTCATCATATAAGAGACTCACAAGCTAGAAGCGACGGGTGTCATCCGCGAGGTCTGGTACCCGGAGTGGCTGGCAAACCCCGTCGTCGTACCCAAGAAAGGCGAAAAAGAGGGCATGTGCGTCGACTTCACCAACCTCAAAAAGGCTTGCCCACAAGACCCGTGTCCTCGACCCCGCATCGACCAGATTGTCGAATCTACTGCCGAGTGTGACCTACTGTGCTTCCTGGATGCCTTCTCAGGCTACCACCAAATCAAGATGGTAGTGCAAGATGTCAAGAAGACTGCCTTCCTCACCCCGTGCGGAGTATACAGCTACACTTGTATGCCGTTCGGGTTGCGGAATGCGGCAGCAACCTTCCACTGATTGATGCATATCGCTCTGGGAGAGCAGCTCGGGAGGAACGCTGAGGCATACGTTGATGACATCGTGGTAAATTCTCAGGAGGCCAAGACCCTCATCAAAGATCTAGAAGAAACTTTCGCCAGCCTGCATAAGGTAGACCTGCGACTCAACCCGGAAAAGTGCGTGTTCGGCGTCCCGTCGGGTAAGCTTTTGGACTTCCTAGTGTCGCATAGAGGGATCGAGGCTAACCCCGAGAAGGTCAAGGCCATAGAGAAGATGAGTCCGCCCAAGACCCTCAAGGAGATGCAGAAGCTGGCCGGCTATGTAACATCACTCGGGCGTTTCATCTCCAAGCTGGGGGAGCGAGCCCTTCCCTTCTTTAGACTGATGAAAAGGAAGGGCCTATCGGATTATGGGCTCCGCAAACCAAAGAAGTTTGAACACAGGGGCATGAACGAAGATCTCTCCCGCTCACGTCTTCCTAGCGCCTCGCCCTTGTCCGGTGAAGATATTCAAGCGAACAACAAGTAAAGCACACACGAATTTACCCAGGTTCAGGCCACCTTGCGGTGTAAAACCCTACTTCCTGCTTTTGTGGATTAGCCTCGGGAGGGCTTGAGTATGAATGAATACAGTGCTTCCTAAGCTCAGGAGGGGAGCTTAGGAGGGTCAGGAGGCAAGGGTGCTCCTTTGTGTGTGGGCGGAGTCTCTGGATCTGATCGGCCTCCTCCTCATAGTGGAGGCCCTAGCTACTTATATAGGCGGCCAGGGTCCTCTTCCCTCGAAATGTTTAGGCGGGAAGGGATCCCACAACGGCCATTTTGAGAGGGAACACAAGGACGTTCCTATCCCGACAAAAGTGGTCTTCGCCTACAAAGGCATCAGGCGGCGACGCGGTGGTGGGATCGGTGGTGACATCCTCCCTATCATCCTTGCGGTCTTCGGTCTTGTTGCACCAATAGGGAAACCTTTGCCCTCCTCCTCGGGAACCTACACCTGCGCTGTCTCCTTTGCTCCAAAACGGCAACTGCGACGCTGGCACACGCTGGCACCCGCTGGTGTGGTGCATCATTACTTTCGTCACTGCCTCCTCCTGAGGCAGGCTTGGCCTTGGATTCTCCGCCCCTCCGGAGCAACCTAGCCAAGGCCGCTCCTGAGGGGGTCTTGGCGTCATTCTCCTCGCGACGTCTAGCCCCCTCGTGAGGGTCTTAAGCAGCTGGTCGATCAGCTGGGCCATACCAGGCTGTAGTAGGAGCGCGTCGCGGCCCGCAGACAGGAAAGTCTGGTTACCCTGGTTCCCAGGATGCCGACAGTAGCCCTCGGGCCCAAGGCGTGCGCGGAGTTGGCTTCTGGGCGAAGCCTTAGTCGAGGAAGAAGCGCCGCGGGCCCCAAAAGGCTGCGGGCTAGGCTAGCGCGTGATGATTGGATGGGACGTGGCGACTCCACTACCCATGCAGTCTTGGTAACCGTGCAAATTGACAACTCCCCGGCGCGGATGACGGGGTCATTATGGCTGTGACGCCAGTGACTGGCGGTTGGGCTCCTCCGTCCTATAAATGGGACTAGGGGGGAGCCCCCAAGCCATCTTCAAGCCAGCGCCGTCTGCCTCCTTGTTCGCTCCCCGCTCTTCTTCTAGCTGCGAGGTCTTCATGGCGCCACCGAGGAAGCCGTCCGCTGCGGAGAAGGGGAAGGCCCCGAAGGATTTGGCTTCACCGCCGTTGAAGAGGGGCCGCGGCCGCCCCGCAAGTATGCCGCTGCGCCCGCGACGGCTCCTCGAGGGCGCGGACTTCCGGGTCCCGACGCGGTCACCGTAGAGAGGTGCGATGCCTCTTCTCGCGGCGAAGGTGGTCGTGGCCACGGTGGGGCAGGAGGTGCGAGGCGGCGTTTGGGGGTCACGCGTCCTCCGCACCCGCAGCTCCACTCCTTTGATGTATCGTCGGAGTTCGTGGTGTGGTCGGAGAAGCCTGGCGGCTTGTGGCTCCGGCTCCCCCGTTCGTTCGGCAATGTGCTACCAGCCGAAGGCCCCGGCGGCCTCCGGCTGCAGATCAACGGTTGCTGCAGTCGTGCATCCTGGGTGGAGGTCGACGTTGCTCCCTCGGGCGACGTGTTCCTGGAGCGCGGCTGGCAGTCGTTTGCACGCGCGCGCCGGCTGCAGGGGAGGTGCACGCTCCACTTCAGGTATGATGGTGCCTCAACGCTGTTTGTCAGGGTCTTCTCGGAGGAAGGAAGGCGCCTTGGGTGTTGTCCTGAGGCTGACGACAAAGAGGATGGCGAGGACGGCGTCCGGAGGAGCAGCTCCTCCTCAGGAGACGAGCTTGGCCCTGGAGGGCACCACGGGTCCCCCCTCTGTGGCAGCAGCTGCTCCTCCAGCAGCGGCGGCTGCAATGAGCCACCGCGCTGGCGAGCTTGGCTCAACGAGGGGAGGGTTCGTCGCGCCGCTGTGGCTCGGTGAAGCGGGAGGAGCTGGGAGACTCCGACTGAGTGGGGGCAACGGCACTGAGCTCAAGCCGCGACTTGGTGGGTCGGCCTCTGCTTCTTTTTTTCTTCATTTCCTTCCTGTGTCAAAATTTTAAGTTGCCTCGGGACGACGTGTAATGGACTATGACATATGTATGAAGCGAGAACTTGCTATCATGTTTTTGGTCTGGGTGAGACTACTTAGCTTATGTGCTGCGACGTCTTGAGGCGAAGTGCTCCTGACTCACCTGCGTCATGAGCCCCCGACGGGCCATGAGGATGGCTGAATTCGGGGGGTCCTGACCTGCGCAGCCCCCGAGTATGAGTGAGCCGCTATGAGCTGCTGAGGGCTTGCGCCCTTGGGACCGCTTGAGAGCGCCGAGCATGAATTGAGGCGCCAAGGCCTGGGCTGGCTCGGCAGAACAAGTTGCGTGGACTGAGAAGACCGACGCCGGAGCCTGAGCAGGCTCGGCCAGGCGAGGTCACGGGACCGTGGCAGACGAGAGCCGGGGCCGACCGTGTCCCAGCCCCCACGCGCGAGGCACGCGAAGGAGAGCACGCGGCGCAGTCCGTGCTTAACAAGCAGAACTTAAAACCGACGAGAAAATTCCAAGCAAGACTTCCAACCAGATGCTAGAAACACGAGAACTTCATAGCATGGGGTAGAGGAAGGGCTGATAGCCAAGGAAGTAGAAAAGGCTGACAGCCAAACACCAAGCCAAAAAAGGAAAAAGGTCGCGTCCAACCCCTCCACTACGTCTTCTTCCCAGCGCGGAGCTAAGGACTGCCACTGGGACGTGGGTGGGAGCCATGTCTGATGGCCCATAGGCAACACTCAGGAGACTCCGAGGCATGTACAGCCCCAACTCATTATTACGTGAGAGTGTCACGAGCGGAGACCTTCACAGGCACGGAGGCTTGATTACGGATAGAACCTCCTGAGGTACTCAATGTTCCAGGAATTCTGGATGGGTACCCCATCCTGCGTCTCTAGGCGCACATCACCAGGCCTAGAGACACGGGCGATTTTGAACGGGCCCTCCCACATGGGCGAGAGCTTGTGTAACCCCTCCCTGGAGAGGACCCGCCTCAGGACCAAGTCACCAACTTCAAGTGTTCTTGTGCGGACGCTGTGGCAGTGGTACCACCGCAGCACCTGCTGATATCGCGCCGCCCTGAGGGCAGCTCGGCGGCGGCCCTCCTCGCCGAGCACGAGGTCCATCCGCCAGGCGGTGTCCTGGCATTCCTCGTTGAAAGCCAAGATCCGTGGGGAGCGATGCTTGACCTCGTGAGGGAGGACCGCATCCGCCCCATAAACGAGAAAGATAGGAGTTTCTCCCATGGGTTTGGTAGCAGTGGTTCGGATCGACCACAACACAGACTGGAGCTCGTCGATCCAGCCCCTGCCGCAAGCCTCGAGTTTCTTCTTAAAGCTGCGTGTCTTGAGGCCACGCAAGACTTCCGCATTGGCGCGTTCGGCCTGACCGTTGCTCCTGGAGTGAACCACCGAGACGTAGCAGATCTGTGTTCCAAGGTTAGCACAATATGACCTGAAAAGATTGCTTGTGAACTGCGAACCGTTATCCGTGATGATGCGGCTGGGGACCCCTAATCGCCTCACGAGGCCCTGGATGAACTTGACGGCCGACCCGGCTGGGACCGCACGAACTGGCTCCACCTGTGCCCACTTGGTGAATTTGTCGATGGCAACGTACATGAAGCGGTAGCCCCCCACTGCTCGAGGAAATGGACCCTGGATGTCCAATCCCGAGACCGAGAAGGGCCAGGAGAGAGGGATCGTCTGGAGGCCCTGCGCTGGTTGGTGGATCTGCTTGGCGTGAAACTAGCACGCCTCGCAAGCCTGCACAAGCTCCGTGCCGTCGTTAAGCGCCGTGGGCCAATAGAAGCCGCTACGGAAGGCCTTTCCCACGAGGGTGCGGGACGACGAATGGTGACCGCAGTCCCCCCCGTGGATGTCAGCCAACAACTCACGTCCTAGTTTCCTCGAGATGCACTTTAGTGAGACGTCATTGGGGCATCTCCTGTAGAGTTTGCCATCTTAGATGCAGTAAGCCGAGGCCTGTCAGACCATGCGCTCCGCGTCTACCTCCTTGTCTGGAAAGGTGTCATGTTGCAGGTACATCTTGAGTTCTTGGGTCCAGCAACCCTCCTTGGGCTCCACGGCGAGTAGAAGGCGGGCTCCGGAGGCCGGTCCACAAGGCGGGGCTCCGTCTGCAGGTGCCGTAGGTAGCCCCTGCTGAGGGGACGCCGACTCAGGAACGGGCGGTGTTGCCGATGGCTTGAGCAATCGCTCCTCGAAGACGCCCGGCCTCTAAGGCTCCCGCCTGGAGGCTCGTCTGGCGATGTCATCCGCTTCCTTGTTCGTGCCTCTTGGCACGTGCTGCACCTCCTGCCCTCGGAATGGCTTTTCCATCTTACGGACCTCCTCCAGATATGCCTCCATGTGCTCATCCTTGGTCTTGTATTTCCTGTTGGAGAAGTTGACGAGGAGCTGCGAATCGCCTCGGATGGTGAGGGACTTGACCCCCAGCGTAGTGGCGGCCTTGAGCCTAGCAATCAGGCCCTCATACTCTGCGATGTTGTTGGAGACCTTCTCGCCTTGCTGGAAGCAAAGCTGCATGGCGTAGTACAACTTGTCTTGAGTGGGAGATACCAACACAGCGCCAGCTCCCGTGCGAAGGCGCGAGATGGCGCCGTCGAAGTATACCACCCATCCGTCCGTGGCTTCATCGCCGGGGGCCAGCGAGTGAACCTCGCCAGCCCCCTGCTCCGGCGCGTTGGTCCATTCTGCCACAAAGTCTACCAGAGCTGCTCCTTTGATCACTTGCATGGTGCTGAACTCCAACTGGAACGCCTGGAGCTCGATGTTCCACTCGGCGACGCTCCCGACGATATTCGGGCCCCGGAGCACCTTCTCGAGAGGGTATGTGATGGGCCTCAAACCCCTCGTTGGATTACCCCAAGTGGAAGGTGTAAGATGCAGTAAGTAGAAGTGTTTTCCCTTAGCAAAGATGCCAAGGATCGAATCCCCAGAGACTCCTAGGTTCAACAGGTAGGTGTCAACTGCTAACGGCGCAATTAGCAATCAACGTGGACCTGCACACAGATACAAATAACTTTGCTCCCAACGAGTACAGAGAGGTTGTCAATCTCTCCGGCCTTGTAGTTCACAAAGGGTTAGAAGCAATATGATAGTAGTGATAGATAGTATTTTGCAATAGTAAATAAAATAGCGGAAAGTAAATAGTGTATGTGATCAATGATGGTAATATGGACCGGAGTCACATGATGTTCACTAGTGATGTCTCTCTCCCAAAAGACGATAAAACAGCTATGTGAGGTAAACAAATTACAGCTGGGCAATTGACAGGACCACGAACGCAAACCAATGCTGACTACATTGCAAGAAAGGTTGAGGTTCAAAGCATGGGAGGTACGCCAAAGTAAGTAGACCGAAATCCATCAATATCTACTACTAATCATCCACCTTGAGATATCTATCCAGAACATCTCGCTGGTATTAAGTTGCGAGTCCCACCCATAGTGTAAACTCAATGCAACAGACAACTGCATTAAAAGAACTTTGCGTAAAGTAAACAATCCTTGCACCCGCGGGCACAAGCACCGTTGTTTTCCCCCTTGTGGCAACAGCACATCCCCTAGACTCATGTTTTTGTCACTCAAGCTAGTCATCGAGGGGCATGAACCCACAATCGAGCATAACGTTCCCTCTTGGAGTCACTACTTACTACTCGGCCAAAGCAATAAATAACAACGGAGAACATGCAAGAATTACTTATGAACTAAAATATAAAAGAGGTGAATCAAATATATTACTCAAGATCAATCTGAACATAATCTCATAATCCATCGGATCCCAGCAAACTCAACATAGCAACAGCATAAGGATTACATAGGTGCCTCGATCATGTAGGGCAGCTCACGAGGACTAATTAGTGAAGCACAAGAACGGGAGGAGAACATCACATAGCTACTGGTCATGGACTCATGGTCCAAGGGAGACTACTCACGAGTCATCCGGGAGGCGTCCATGGTGGTGGAGAAGCTCCCGGTGGTGATCCTCCCCTCCGGCAGGGTGCCGGGAAGAGTTCTCCTGGTGCTCCCGATCTTGGAAGCGGCGGCGGCAGCGGAACAGAGATGGGATCGCGAAAAGAAGTCCCGTTTCAAGGGTTACGGGGAACCCTTTAAATATCTGCCAAAGTAGGGCACCGGGGGGCTCTCGGGGGGCCGAGGCTCCCCCCCGGCGCGGCCCAGGGGGGGGGGGCCCACAGGGCGCCTGGAGCCCCTGTGGCCCCCCCAGGCTCCCCTTCGGAAGTAGTGTCGTTCCCGGATCGCTGATTTTTTATATAATTTTTCTGTATTTTTCTGGACAGTTCTCGAAACGTGAAAACCTGAAATACAAAAACAGCCGAAAACAGAAACTGGCACTGGGGTGCACTGGATTAGTAAGTTAGTCCAAATATGATCAAAAGTGTATGGAAGTGTATGAATATCATAGCAATATCACCCAAAAGTGGCATGGAGCAAGCAGAAATTATAGAAACGTTTTGGACGTATCAGTATGACAAGACAACCTTGATAGGGTGGCCCTGGAAGTAATGGTGTAGCTTCCTGGAGGCAACAAGGAGCGCCAAGAGCAGCTTTTGAGGCATCAGGTAGAGTGAGCGCGCGTCGCGCAGTACGATGCTGACGAAGTACACTGGGTGCTCCACGAGGGTCGGCGCCGCAGGATCCTCATGCGCTTTAGGAATCTTGGGTGCTTCTTGCTAGATGGCAATCTACCCCTGGAGCTACGTCAGGGGGCGACGGGGGTCCTCAGGATGCCAAACTACTCCGGGGCCTCGCGCTTTGGGGCCTCTCCTGGCGCTCCACCACTAACACTGCACTGTCGAAGTGAGGCTTAGCGGCGAGATAGAGAGTCATGGGTTCCAGGGGTTGTGGTGCCACCATAACCGACAGGCTAGAGAGGTATTCCTTGAGATCCCGGAAGGCGGCATCGGCCTCCGAAGTCCATTCAGAGGGCCCCTTCATCTTCATGAGCTTGAAGAACGGGAGGGCGCGTTCACAGACCTTAGAGATGAAGCGCCCCAGGGACATTACGCATCCCGCAAGCTTCTACATCTCCTTCAGGGTTGTGGGCGGCTTCATTCTTTCGATGGCCTTGATCTTCTCCGGATTAGCTTCAATGCCCCAGTGTGAAACCAGGAACCCTACCAACTTGCCAGAGGGTACACCAAACACGCACTTCTCCGGATTGAGGCACAGCTTTACCTTGCGCATGTTGGCGAACGTTTCTTCTAGGTCATGGATGAGAGTCCTAGCCTCTTTGGTCTTGACCACGATGTAGGCCTCCGCATTCCTCCCGAGCTGAGGGCCGATAGTGATGTGAATCAGGTGCTGGAAGGTGGCGCCCGCGTTTCTCAGCCCGAAAGGCATGCAGGTGTAGCAGTAGACCCCGCAAGGGGTCAGGAATGCCGTTTTCTCCACATCCTCCACCGCCATCTTAATTTGGTGGTAGCCCGAGAAGGCGTCGAGGAAGCAGAGCAGTTCACACTCAGCCGTTGAATCCACGATATGGTCGATGCGCGGGAGATGGAACTGTTCTTGCGGGCAGATTTTGTTGAGGCTCATAAAGTTGATGCACATGCGCTCCTTGCCTCCCTTCTTCGGGACTATGACGGGGTTGGCCAACCACTCTGGGTGCCGTACCTCCCGTACGACGCATGCTTCCTCTAGCTTCCGAACCTCCAGAACGATGAAGGCCTGCTTCTCCGGGGCCTACCTGCGTGCTTTCTGCTTGATAGGGCGCGCATTGGGGCACACCGTGAGGTGATGCTCGATGACATGCCTAGGCACCCCTACCAAGTCAGCGGCTTTCCAAGCAAACACATCCTTGTTAGCCCTGAGGAAGCTAACCAACGCTGTTTCTTGCTCAGGGTCCATGCCCGTGCCGATGGCGAAGGTGGCTCCTGAGCCCTCCTTGTCAGCGGGCAGCAGCTTCGTCTCGGCCGGGTCCTGAGAGAAGAATTGCTTCTTCTTGGCAGGCGCGACTTCTGGTGTCTCCGGAGCCCCCTTCGTATCTGAATGAGCAGCGGCGGCAGCCCTGTAAGCACGCCCGAGGACCTGAAGGGAGGCCTTGGGGTCCCCTTTGATAGTGATGACGCCGCTGCTCCCGGGCATCTTGATGGTGTTGTAGCTCGCGTGAGTCGCCGACATGAATTCCGCCAAGGCTGGGAAGCCGAGGACGACGTTGTAGGGCAGGTTGATGGGCGCAATGTCGAAGTTGATGAGCTGTGTCCTGTAGTTAGCGGGTGTGGCGAAGGTGACCGGGAGACGGATCTGGCCGAGCGGGACGGCTGAACCCGCAACCCCTGAGAAGGGCTTGGAGGGGAGGAGCTGTCTATAGGACATGGGCAGATGACCAAAGGCCTCGAGGGAGAGGATGTTGAGCCTGACGCCGCCGTTGATGAGGGTCCTCGAGACGGCCACCCCGCAGATGGTGGGAGTGCATACCGTGGGGAGGACGCTCGTGCCAGCTACAACTGTGGCGCGGTCGCCAGGGCGGAAGGTGATGACGTGCCCCTGCGCACCCTGTGCCCGTGGGGCCTCCTGCGGCTGGGCAGCGGCCCCGATCCGCCGAAAGTGTGAATTGACGTGTCGGGCCGACGCCAGTGCTTGGGATCCTCCGAGGATGCAGGCGACTCCGTGGCAGGGCAACCCCCCACCGGCAGCGCCCCGTGGTTCGTCGACGCGGGCCGTTCAAACGCCGAGCTCCTCCGTGGGTGGCTGTTGCCGGGGCAGCCTCTGCGTCACTAAGAGCACCGCCCGCGAGGCCACGGGGAGCGGAAGTGGCGGTGTAGGCTGCTCTCCGGTGGCCCGGCCGGCGAGAATGTCGTCGGGGAAGGAGGCGGAGCGCCCATGGGTGGCGCGGTCCACCGATGCCGCTTGGACGACGGGGACAGCACCAGCCTCCACGCGGATGCTTCAGGCCGCGGTCATCATGGCAGCGCGGAGCAGGAGAGGGGAGGCAAGGTCGTCGGAGAGGCGAGATTTCGACACGCACCCTACTTGGCGCGCCAAATGTCGGATTACGGGCTCCGCAAACCAAAGAAGTTCGAACACAGGGGCGTGAACGAAGATCTCTCCCGCTCACGTCTACCTAGCGCCTCGCCCTCGTCCGGTGAAGAGATTCAAGCGAACGACAAGTAAAGCACACACGAATTTACCAGGGTTCAGGCCACCTTTTGGTGTAAAACCCTACTTCCTGCTTTTGTGGATTAGCCTCGGGAGGGCTTGAGTATGAATGAATACAGTGGTTCCTGAGCTCAGGAGGGGAACTAAAGGTCATGGGGCAAGGGTTCTTGCTCCTTTGCATGTGGGCGGAGTCTCTGGATCTGATCGGCCTCCTCCTCATAGTGGAGGCCCTAGCTACTTATATAGGCGGCTAGGGTCCTCTTCCCCCGAAATGTTTAGGCGGGAAGGGATCCCACAACGGCCATTTTGAGCAGAAACACAAGGACGTTCCTATCCTGACAAAAGCGGTCTTCGGTTGCAAAGGGATCAGGCGATGATGCGATGGTGGGCTCGGTGGTGACATCCTCCCTGTCGTCCTTGCGGTCTTCGGTCTTGTTGCACCAATAGGGAAACCTTTGCCCTGCTCCTCGGGAACCTACGCCTCCGCTGTCTCCTTTGCACCAAAACGGCAACTGCGCCACTGGCACGCGCTGGCGCCCGCTGGTGCGGTGCGTCACTGCCTCCTCCTGAGGCAGGCTTGGCCTTGGATTTTCTGCCCCTCCAGAGCAACCTAGCCGAGGCCGCTCCTGAGGGGGTCTTGGCATCGTTCTCCTCGCGAGGTCTAGCCCCCTCGCGAGGGTCTTGAGCAGCTGGTCGATCAGCTGGGCCTTACCAGGCCGTAGTAGGAGCGCTTCGCAGCCTGCAGACAGGCAAGCCTGGGTACCCTGGTTCCGAGGACGTCGATAGGGCCCATTCGAATGGACCCCTGAGGCCGATGCAGCGTTCAAAGACCTCAAGAGATACCTCACCAGCCCTCCGGTAATGGTGGCACCCAAACCTCAAGAGCCCCTGGTGCTTTATCTGGCCTCTACGCTGCATTCTTCCAGGGCGGCGTTAGTGGCAGTCTGGGAGGAGCACCAGGACAAGACCCTACAACCCCGGAGCGATGCCCCTGAGGCTCCCGCAGGGCCGGCAAGCGACCGGGCCCAGCAAGATGACATTCCTGAGGTCTCGGCTACCCCTTTTGGCGACAAAGCTCCTGAAGCTCCTTTACCCAATCAGGCTCCATAGCCGCAGGCGAGCCAGGGCTTCACCCTCGTCGAGCACCCGGTGTACTTCGTCAGCACGATGCTCCGTGATGCTCGGGCATGCTATCCCATGGCACAGAAGCTTCTGCTTGCACTCCTCGTTACTTCGCGCAAGCTGTGCCCCTACTTCCAAGGCCATCCGATCAAGGTCATCTCATCCTATCCGCTGGGGAGAGTACTCCGTAGCCCCAACACGGTGGGAAGAGTCACAGAGTGGAATATCGAGCTGTAGGCGTTCCATTTGGAATTCATTCCGACCAGAGTCATCAAAGGAGCCGCGCTTGCTGACTTCATGGCAGAATGGACTGACGCCCCAGAGCCGGAAGCAGGCCAAAACTGATCCCTCTCGCCGGGAAGTGAAGCACCGGACGGCTAGGTCATGTACTTCAACGACACGTTCACGCGTCAGGGCACGGGGCTAGAGCTGTGCTCATCTCGCCCACTCAAGGAAAACTCTACTACGCCGTGCAGCTCTGCTTTTAGCCTGGCGATAAGGTCTCTAACAACATCGCGGAGTACGAGGGCCTCATTGCTGGTCTTAAGGCTACGTTGGCCCTGGGAGTGAAACGCCTCGTCATCAGGGGCGACTCACAGCTCCTCATCAACTTCTCCAACAAGGTGTACGAACCAAAGGACGAGCATATGGACGCGTACTTGCGGAGGTACGCAAGATGGAGAAGCAGTTCTTAGGCCTCGAGCTGCAACACGTGCCCCGTGGCACAAAAAAGGAAGCCGACGACATCGCCAAGAGAGCGTCCATGGGCCTACCCCAGGGGCCAGGCGTCTTAGAGGAGCGGCTCCTCAGGCCTTCGGCGTCACCCCCAGGAGAGGAGCCCGCAAGGCCTCAGGAAGAACTCCCTCAACCACCGACCTCGGGAGCTCCCGCCTGCGGCCCAACCTCAGGAGCCCGCCTACTGCTAGCGCTCGAGCCTCAGGAAGGATGCTGGATCGAGAAGCTCAAGGTGTACCTGGTGCAAGGAGTGCTGCCAATGAAGGAGGAGTATGCCAAACGCGTGGCCCAACAGGCTACGGCATACTGCATCCAATACGGTGAGCTTTACAGGAAACGACCGAATGATGTTTCTTTGCAATGCATCTCCAGGAAGCAGGGAGGCGAGCTGCTAGCTGACATCCACGCCGGGGACTGCGGGCATCACTCATCGTCGCGCACCTTGGTCGGCAAGGTGTTCCGCAGTAGTTTCTACTGGCCCACGGCGCTCAATGATGCCGCGAGGTGGTGAAATCCTACAAGGCTTGCCAATTCCATGCCAAGCAAATCCACCAACCGGCTTAGGGCCTCCAAACCATCCCACTCTCCTGGTCATTCGCGGTCTGGGGTCTGGACATCCTGGGCCCTTTCCCTCGAGCGCCCGGGGGCTACCGCTACCTCTACATCATCGTCGAAAGTTCACCAAATGGGCGGAGGTGGAAGCCGTCCGAACCATCCCAGCCGGCTCCGCACTCAAGTTCATCAAGGGTCTTGTAAACCGGTTCGGGGTCCCCAACCGCATCATCACCGACAACGGCTCATAGTTTACTAGCAACCTTTTCAAGACATATTGTGCTAACCTTGGAACGCAAATTTGCTACGCTTCGGTAGCGCACCCCAGAAGCAATGGCCAGGCCGAGCGCGCCAACGCAGAGGTTTTAAGAGTCCTCAAGACCAGGTCCTTCAGGAAGAAGCTCGAAGCTTGCAGAAGGGGTTGGCACGATGAGCTCCAGTCCGTGCTGTGGTCGATTCGCACCGCAGCCACCAAGCCTACAGACAAGACCCTGTTCTTCCTCGTCTACGAAGCCGAAGCGGCTCTCCCTCACGAAGTCAGGCACCACTCCACGCGAGTCCTAGCGTTTGATGAAGCGCAGCAAGACGCCATGCGGGGGACGAACCTCGTGCTGGGAGAGGAACGCCGGTGGGACGCTTCGCTCTGAGCGGCAAGGTACCAGCAGGCGTTGCGGCGGTACCATTGTCGCAACATCCGCCTCAGGACACTCGAGGTAGGCGACCTCGTCCTAAGGCGAGTCCTCTCCAGGGAAGGGCTGCACAAGCTTTCACCCATGTGGTAGGGCCCGTTCAAGATCAACCATGTCTCCAGGCTTGGCGTCGTGCGCCTGGAAACGAGGGATGACATCCCTGTCTAGAACGCATGGAACATCCGGCATCTCTAGAAGTTCTACCTGTGAAGCAAGGCCCCGTGCCTGAGAAGACAAGGCCCTGTTCCTGCGAAGCAAGGCCCCGTACCTGTGAAGACAAGGCCCTGTGCCTGCGAACCAAGGCCCCGTGCCTGTGAAGACAAGGCCATGTGCCTGCGAAGCAAGGCCCCGTGCCTGAGAAGACAAGGCTCTGTGCCTGAGAAGCCAAGGCCCAGTGCCTGTGAATCAAGGCTCACGCGTGTGAAGGTCTCCGCTCGTGACACTCTCACGTAATAATGAGTGTGGCTGTACACGCCCCGGAGTCTCCGGAGTACCGCCCTCGGGCCTCGGGGGCACCCTCCCACGTCCTAGTGGCAGAACTTAGCTCTGCATTGGTGAGAAGACTAGATTAGGTTCCGGACGCGGCTGTTCATTTGCTTTCTGGAGTTGACTTGGCCCTTCCTTCCTTTTAATGGATTTTGAAAGTTCTGGCGTTCCTCGAATTGCTTGATTTAATCTCTCTCTCTCTCTTTGGTTCTTCCCTCGATTTTGGGCCTCGCCCCAGAGGGAGCGGCAGTTGCCCGACGCTCTCCCTAGCGCGCCTCCCTTAGCCTCCGCGAGGCGTCCATGTTTGGGCTTGTGATTGATGCGCCCCTCTCCTTATGTCCGTGCCCCACAGGCACCGCGACAGGGTGTCTTCGACCATGCTCAGCCCACGCCAGGACCTCGTGCGGAGAAGGATAACAACCACCTAACGAGTTTTTTGCAGCCTCCCAAAGGGCCACACGTCACGAGAAGAGGGCTATTCCGATCACGTCAAGATAAGTCTCCTCACCCTATGGGCGCATAATGCACAGAACCCGCAAGGCACCATTAAAACCACAGTTCATTACATGCCCTTCCGGGGCCCCATATTCGTTTGCTTAGATAATGCAGGAAGAAAGGGAGAGCGAGAACAGGCAATGAGAGCTCCTGAGATGTGGCTGCTAGTGAGGGCCTGCTCCCCGAGCTCAGCAGGAGCCCCCCTCATGCTTCACCTGGGCGTGACGGCGAGACGACCTAGCACCACCCTCAAGGCGAGCGCGACGGCTGGTCGTAGCCACCACTGCTGGAGCTACTGCTGAAGGAGGAGCCGCCATAGCTGGACGAACTGCGACCATCGCCAAGGCCAAGCATCTCACCGCCTTCATTGTCCTCGGGGCAGCACCCGGTGCGGCGGCCGTCTTCCCCGAACACCCTCACGAAGAGGGTCAAGTCACCATCATACCTGAAGTGAAGGGTGCACCGCCTGCCCAGGCCGCACGCACGGGCAAACGTCTGCCATCCCTGAGGCAGGGTCATGGCGCCAGTGGCAAAGACCTCCACCGCGACCCATGAAGCCCTACTGCAGCACACGTCCACCTGCAGCCAAAGGCCGCCGGAGCTCGCGGCCAGGAGTTCACCAGCTTGGGAGCACAGGAGCTGGAGCCGAGTACCAGCCAGACTCTCCGACCACATGACGAACTCCAGCATCACCTCCGACGAATGAAAGCACGACCGGGGAGGCCAGGCGACACCGGCGCGCCTCTTCACGTTCACATGACTGCAACGGCCTCGGCGATCCCCACCACTGAAGGAACCACCGCCGGGGCTGCCGAGGGCGGCGCCGAGCACCGTGGAGGTCCGCCCGCGCCCGTGAGGGGCCGCGGCAGGATTAGCAGCATACTTACGGGGGCGGCCTCGTCTCCTCTAGTGTGGCGGTGAGCCGAGCCTCTCCTGATGGGTCTTCCCCTTCTCCGTGAACGAAAACCTCCATGTTGGCGCCATGGGCGGCTCAGCTAGGCAAGGAGCAGGGAAGAAGAAGAAGCAATGGGAATGAAGGGAGAAGATGAGCAACAAGGGCTCCGCCAGCCGCCTTATTTATAGCTAGGAGAAGGCCAACCGCCGGCCTCCATAATCGCAGGTAATGTTGGTCTTTTGTGCATGCTGGGACTTGTCGAGTTGCGCAATTGCCGAGGCTACGTGGGGAAGTCGAGATGCCCATGTCCCAACAATCGCCTCGCATCAATCGAGGCTGTAGGCTTTTGGGGCCCACGGCGCTCCACACTTGACCCTTGGCTTCACCGCGAAGCCAAGCCCGAGCGCGCCTTGGGCCCGGGGGCTACTGTTAGTGTTCTGGGAACGTGGGCACCCAGACTTGCCTGCCTGCGGCCCATGGGGTGGCTCATATAGCGGCCTGGTACGGCCCAACCTTGTCAGCAACCACTCAAGACCCTCGCGAGAGGCCAAGCCTCGTGAGGTGGGTGACACAAGGCGTCCCTAGGGGTGGTATCGCTAGGCTGGCTCCCAAGGAGCGGAGATACCAAGGCAAGGGGCACCTCACGAGGTCCTCGTGATGTGAGCCATGACGACCAAGGCCAGGCGGGCGCCAGCAGGCGCAGGGTGCCAGTTTCCTCTTTGGTGCTAAAGGGGCAGGCGTAGGTGAGGAGTCCCGAGGCATCAGACAAAGGTTTCTATATCGGTGCAACAATACCAAGACCAGCAGGACGGTAGAGCGGAGGTCATCACGGAGCCCACGACGATGTCACCACCATAGCCTTTGGCAGGCGAAGACCACCTTTAGTCAATATGGCTTGTACTAGCTGCCCCACTTCACATTTGGTTGTTGTGGGATCCCTTCCTGCTCAATATTTGGGAAGACGACCTGGGCCTCTATAAATAGGACTAGCCACCACCATACGGGGATCATCTCATCTTAGAGGGCCTCTGATCAAGAGCCAACTACACACACCAGCAAGCTCACGCGAGCACAAGAACACCGCTCCTCAGGAGGCTGTTCTTCTCTTGTACCAGTTCTTTCTCAGCCTACAAGGCAATCCACCACACCACACTGGATTAGGGTATTACACCACAACGGTGGCCCGAACCAGTATAAACCTTTGTGTCCCTTGTTCTGTGAGCTTGACGAGCTAGGCTTAGGAATCGGCGTGTAGGCGAGCTAGGGAAGAAGGAGAGATCTTCGTGCACACCCCAGTGTTCGAACCACAAGGGTTTTGCTGGAACCCAATATCCGACAGCCGGCAAACTCAACGCCGAACACAAGGAGAAGGGATCTCCCAGCGACGATGATGACCAAGAGCCTCGTCAACCAAACAAAGGGGGACAGAAGCAATTTCCCCCGAGGTAAAAATAGTGAATATAATATATGTCACACATATCCCTAAGAGGGAACGCAAGCGCGCCCTACGGGACGTCTACGCCATAGAGCCGGTCGCCCCAAATTCAACCCATGGTCGGCTTGTCCGATCACCTTCGATCGAAAGGACCACCCAATCAGTATCGATCATGGAGGTTCGGCAGCTCTGGTCCTCGATCCAATTATTGATGGATTCCACCTCACGCGAGTCCTCATGGACGGCGGCAGCAGTCTTAATCTACTTTATCAAGACATTGCCCTCAAAATGGGCATCGATCCGACAAGAGTGAAGCCCACTAAAACTACCTTCAAGGGAGTAATACCTGGTGTAGAGGCCCGCTATACGGGCTCAATCACACTGGAAGTCGTCTTCGATTAGCCGGACAACTTCCGAAGCGAAGACTTGACCTTCGATATCGTCCCCTTCCGCGGCGTCTATCACGTACTGCTCGGACGAACCGCTTTCGCCCGCTTTAATGCGGTTCCGCACTACGCCTACCTAAAGCTCAAGATGCTCGGTCCACGTGACATTATTCCAATCAACAGAAACACAAAGCGTTCGCTTCGCACGGAGGATCATAGCGCGGCCATCGCGGCCGATGTACAAAGCGGCCCTGTCAAGCCGCACACCTCATCGGATACCAAGCCGCTGGACTTCATTGCGCAAGGCCAGTCAGTCCTGCATGCCGGCAGCCCGACAATCCCACTGCTGGATTAGCAGTTTCGCCTCCGTCGATCACCACATACATCAGCGAAATTCATACCGCGCATGCACAACTATGCACTTAAAATACCTTGGGCATCAGCGGAGGCAATACACGGACAGGCCTATAGCACAGTTCGACCTTATACGGCCTTCCCCTTTCTTTAATCATCTTTTGGTTTTTTACCACAGGTGGAATCAAAACCTACTCATCCTACGGAATCACAAAAGACTCTCTCCGAGCTCGGTTCCGAAGACCATTCCCCTCAAGGAATCTTTCTTACTTGGGCGAAAGTGGCGCAGACGTGCGGCAGGAAGGTGCAAGGGATTTTGTAGACCACAACTTCCCTCGAGAACCTGTATAGAGCTTTTCCCTTAGCCCTAGACCCCCGGCATGTAAAATTACCTTGGTGATTATGGTACCCTCTGTAAAACTACACTTTGACGTATCAATCAGATTCCAGTGAACCAAATTCTTATTCGGCATCATCTTTACTCATAGACTTTATGCCGTCTGTTCAGCTGTCTCACAAACACACCTCAGCAAAAATTGCCAGGGGCTCTATAGGGCAACATATCTGTTGCCAAACCAAAAGTCCGAACATCTTCATAGCACAATTCAGCGTCCCAAGCTCGACACTATATGCATCAGCTCCAAATCATGTCTTTGGTCAATAGTTGGGTTGCCCGGCTCCTGTGTTTGCTACCTTACGTTCGGTCTGATCGGCTAGGGTAGTAAAGGGAGAACTACTATTATTGTGTTTCTGGTTCGTCCGGTTATGCACCTCAGTAGAGAAAGCCGAAAACTGACTACCATGATGTGGCTTGAGCTGGTCAGCCACTCGGTGACTTATTACAATCTTTAGCGATTTTTTCTGTATTACACGAAGGATTGTTTCCCGGTCACATATGTAACGCATCCACATTGGGGGCAGTCGCGTACATACTAGGGGCTACTTTGTAGACCCATCGTTAAACTCCTACGACTAAGTGAGAGCAACAAAACCGAATAGTCTGATTGCCTGGTTCGCCGCACTGATACCTCCTTCATGGACCAAGACGTTGGGTTAAGTGTATTCATGTGCAATTTCGAACACCCTCGTAGTATGTACATGGGAGTTGAAGCCGACGACTGGAAACTCTCAGATATAAAAATGGCCACACAGGAGGATAAAACTCTTCATAAAGGAAGGAATATATTACAAAAGACTTAGTTCATAATACAAACTCCCAAATAGTTTGGACTCGTTCATTCGAACACTACATCCTTAGAGCATTGACCTTCTATAAGGCGGGCACGTTATAGAACGTCCTCAACATAGCGCTCTGGTGTGCGGTGGTCCTTGCTTTCGGGTGGACCCTCAACTACACCTTTTTAGACTTCATCGGCCAGTGCATCTTGACATGGGCGAAGGCCATTCGCGCCACTTCTATACAAGACCACCTCTTGACATTATCAATTCGGGGCAGCACATCAGCGAGACGCCGCACGAGGCCGAAGTAGTTGTCCGGAATATTCTCGGCCGGCCACAACCAGACTATGACATTCTTCATGGCCGCGCTGGACATCTTATGTAGCTCCGCCCATTGTGCCATCTGGTCATTTAGTAGTCCGGGACGCTTCTGCCCCACAAACTACGACCAGAAGAGCTTCTCCATCGCGTACCCCTCCTGGGCCTGGAAGAATTGGGTGGCGTCCGGAGAACTCCACAGTCGATCAAGTAAGGCATACTTCCGGTCCCCAAATTAAGCCTGTAAAAGGAAGGGAATACTGTCACACCCTGCATTTTGTAACATGTTATTTGTACCTTCGAAGCATGAAAATTTGGACCAGCAAATTTTTTTAGCATCATTTGGCTTTTATTTGGAATTGAGTTTTCTTCATGTGCTTTTTCATGTGCTCATTAAAGTCAACTATGACCTCTTGTAGAATTCATCTCCATACCCAAAACTTCTGCCCAATGATCATGCCAAGTGTTATATAACAGTATAGTATTTTCCTACAAAATTAATTTGGCCAAAAAGTATTTTATAAATTTAGTTTTCCAAAAACCCCTGAATTGAGATTTGCACTGAAGTACTTGATTTAGGGTGAGAAAATTATTTCAAAAGGTTTATTTGAGACCTAGCAGTCATAGGACTTCCAGAAACCACAAAGGTATAATTTTAAAAGTTATTTTCCTATTTTATTTAAAAGCTTTTTCTTAACGCCAGAAATGGTCTTTAATAGGGGAAAATTATTTAACTATTTCAAAAATATTTGCCAAAATTCAGAGAGACTCAGAGGACATATATTGTCCATATATAAGAGTTTCAACACTTGGCCATGTTCAAAATAATGGGCTAAACCCTCTAAAACCCTTTCTGGATATTTCAAGCTTTTGAAATATTTACAAAGGAAAAATTCTCCAAAAATTCCATGGAAATTCTATCATGTCATATATGACATATTTGATGATCTTGCCAAGTCCCATGCCTTGGGAAGCAAGAAAACATCCTCAAACCCCTTCATAACCATTCTGTCCATATTTGAAGTTTGAGCAACTTTACATTGCCAAACTTTTCCAAATGCTCTCAAACTTGGTGCACATGCTAGAATGACCTAATAAGGCATCTAGACCAAATGGCACAAGATTTGGAATAGAGCAACTTGATCAGATCACCTCAAAACCCTTTCTGTTCAAATGCAAATTTGAACAACTTTACATTACCAACTTTTTATCTGGAGCTTCAAACTTTGTGGGCATGGTCAATACCCCAAATGATGATGCTACACCAAGTGGTGTATCAAGGGGAGATGATTAGCTTGACTCAAACAAGATGAAGCTATTTCTGTTGATTTCTAGGGTTCACCAAAGTTACATTGGCTAGTTTCTTCAAATGAGCCCAAATTTGGTGAAGCACCCTATTTTCTCATGTCTTTCAACCCTGTTAAGTGCCATGTCAAGTGGAGGTCATTTACTTGACCAAACACTGATCAAACACCTTTTGGCTTTTTACTAAAACCTCCAACTTGATCACTTTTACTCTTCTCCATGGCCTCAACTTTTTACCACCTGATCATTGAGTTACTAGCTACCTCCAGTAACTTCCCCAGCACCCCAGCTCCATGATTGAGGGGTAAGAACCCTGTTTTACCTTGCTGGACAGCAGGTTTTCACCAAGTCACCAGCATCTTCCCTCTCTCTCAGCATCTCCAGGGCATCCAAGGCCTCAGGCCATTTCTTTACTCCTCCCTCAACCTGCTAGACACTCTGTGGCACGTTGGTTTTGACCAGGACGGCGAGAGCGCGGCGATGCCAGCCAAACGCGCGCTCTGGAGCACGTAACAGTGCAGACACGCACTGTAGCTCAAGCCAATCAGCCTCCCCCGACAGCCTCGGGCCT
Organism: Secale cereale; assembly: GCA_902687465.1. Classification (NCBI taxonomy): domain Eukaryota; kingdom Viridiplantae; phylum Streptophyta; class Magnoliopsida; order Poales; family Poaceae; genus Secale; species Secale cereale. The sequence continues at coordinate 602,698,678 of LR738711.1, forward strand.
CCCCTTCGCGCTAGTCGAGGCCTCTCGACGTCCGCAACCTCCCCGGCACTGTCCCCCCTCCTCCTGCGCCCTCCAGTGGTCGTCGTCGCACGCGCGCTGGCCGCCCGCGACGGCCACTCTGCTGCTTCACACGCGCGCGTGCTCCAGACGCTCCCCCGCTCCTCCTCTCACTTCTACTGGATGTGGAGATCGTCCAGGAACTCCATGGACTCATCCCCTTGGCCTCCCATGCGCTGTAGCCTCGAGCCGGATCTCGCCGGCGCACTGGACCACGGGCCTCCGTCGACCTCCTATAAATAGCCCCCCC
>LR738711.1:602699019-602784660 GCA_902687465.1 Secale cereale
ACCACCAGCCTCACTCCACTCCACTGAGCCCCCCAGCACCTTCAGTTCGACCCCAAGAGGTCCCAGTACTCGGGATCGACCGGAGCGCCGCCGCGTCGGGCCGCCGGTGATCTCGCGGTACGGGCCTCCCCTGCCCTTCCTTTCGCCTGATTCGGAACCCCCTCGCCTCACTGACCCTTTCCCCCTTGTTTCCCCCTCCGTTTGCAGTCGGAAACAACCACAGCAACCACCTCCCGACGAGCCTCCGCCGTCCCACCTCGCTGCCGGCAAACCTGACCTCCCCGGCGTGCCGCACCACCACCACTGCAACCGCCACTTGACGCTGAGTCCATCCCTGGCCTCCGTTGCCGTCGCCGTGGCCGGAAACCTCGCCGGTGAGCTCGCCGTCGCTGTGGCCGCAAGGTTGGAGATGACAGGCGGGCCCCGCCTGTCATCCCCACACCTCTCTCCCCCTCCTCTCTGTCACTGACCCATGGGCCCCGCCCGTCAGGTTCAAAAACCAGACGTGCGCGCGCAGGCTCCCGTGTGGCTGGGCTGGACCGCCCTGGGCCGTGCACTGTGGCCTCCTCTGGCCCAGTGCACAGGACACATTTTTCTTTTTCTTTTCTGTAAATGTTTTAAACATTTCTACAGAAAAGAATAATGGTCCAAATTAAATAATTCCAACTCCTAAAATCTTGTAATATTCCAACCTATTTAATGGTACCACTTTCACTCAAATCCGTAAAACTTTTCTGTTCTGTTCAAATTTAAATTCAAATTTGAGCAGTAATACTCCTATTCAAAAATCAATAAATTCCATTCTGTTACTCCAAAACTCCAACTAAGATTTTTCCCCATCTTAGAAATTCCTCTAGTATTTTACAAAAATGAGTTGACATTTTTTCTGAGCACTTTGATTTTTCTGTTTTGTTTGTATTCTTATTTTCCCGTGGTTATTATGCGACGTATAGATCCCGTATTTGACGAAGTTGCTGTGGAAGGAGAAGGAGAAGGATTTGAAGACTTTGAAGACCAAGCCAATCCAGGCAAGCATCCCTTTGACCATGATACACTTGTTCTTCGGAACCCGTATGTTTCCGATGCATGATGTTAGGGTTACGATAGTGACCTAGTTGATTCCACCATATGATGCATGCCATGATCTTGATCTTGCTATGTGCTAGATGACATGCATGTGGGTAGTAGTAATGAATAGTGATGCATGTGTGACATGAACCTTCGTGGTTGAAGTCTTTACATAAAACACCGTCGGGTGCCATTCATGCCCGAGGGAGATGATGATGAGTTAGGTGACCACTTGATGAAGAAGTGGTGTACCGAGGCAAGTGTGTGTGTTTTTCAAACGGATTGGTTTAAGTTGCGACCGTTATTCCAACCATACATGTGCAACCACACTACCCCTTATGGGACAGGGCTTTATTGATTACTTAGGTCGATACTAGCATGGTGCCCGCATTACTAGTGACGGGAAGACTTGAGGTCTTTCCCGGGACGGGGTCGTGCTTGGATAGACGACCATGACTGTTTTCACAGGGCACCGGACACACCGTTGGTCCCTTCGGGTACGCGTGACATTGAAATTAAGTCAAGTCCCGTGATCTATTGTTTGTACCCGAAGGCCGTGTACCAACGAGTGGACTCTATGTTAGTGTCGTCTAAGGAAAGATAATGACCGGGTGCTTACCCCGGGTACTTGAGGTACCGCGGGTCGTGGATGACACGGAAGTTCCCCGGATCTTGTGGGTAAAGTGTACAACCTCTGCAGAGTGTCAAACTATTCAAATAGCCGTGTCCACGGTCATGGACAGTTGGGTAACCGCTCTTGGGCTACGTCCAATGTTTGTGAAACCATGCGTGTGTATGTGAGTCAAGGTGGTGACTTGACTCGATGAGTTGAATCATATTCATGTTGATATCGGTAACCTGTCTTCGAGGTTACGCGAGTTTATTGATGCATTAACTTGATGGTAGAATATTTGTTCTAGCCTTGCTAGATTGATCATTATTATTCAAATGCACTGTTACTTTGAACCACATCATGGGTTGCTTGCGAGTACATTCAAAGTACACATTGGCTTGCCACTGGTTATTTAATTGGCCAGGCTTGGAAGAACAGGAATATGAGGAAGAATTCTTTGGAGACGAACATGCGAACTAGGACGCTGTCCCAGTCAGAATGCCTGTAGGGTTAAGGCAGATGGCATGGGTTCTACCCGTTATCGAAGACTTCCGCTATTTGAGTTATTTGCTATTCAGCCCGTGAGGCTCTATCTATGTAAGACTTGGCCATAATGGCCATAATTCGTGTAAGACTATTTGTATGGATGTAAGACTCTTGTTATTCAGCTTCTGTGTGTTCAGTGAGCATTGATCTCTGGGATCACTGTACACGTGCATTCGGTGATCTCGACTTCTAAGTCGGGGTCCCCACACATACCAGCCGCTATCTGTCCGGCTTGACGGATTTCTTCGCGCGCTGCGCGGGATTCAGACCACGCCTCTGAAGCGTCTTGAAGGGCCTTGGCAAGTTTGGTCCCCTTCGCCTTATTTTATTTTTCTAAGGACTTGCACTTGGCGGCGGTGTCCTTGAGCTTTTGCTCCATATCGATCACCCGTTCCTTAAAACGGTGCCGAGCGGCCTGTTCGGCCGTTAAATCCGCAGCCACTTTATCAGCAACCGCTTGGCTTACCCTTGCTCTCTCCTTGGCTTGGGCAAGCTCACCCCGAGGGTCTCCACCGTGGTGGCACCATCTGTACAAACACGCACATTGCAGCTCTTGAAATTCTACAAAACACGAACATAAACAGGCGCACAGTAAGATGTATCTTATACCTTGCGCCTAGTCGAGCCGTGTGTTAACAAGTACTAGGTCCTCATCGGCTTGTTCCAGTTTCCGTTTGAGTTCAGAAACTTCCGCTGACTAGGAATTTGCCGCTAATAGCGAAGCCTGTTTTAGACCAGATAAAAAGTATGTTACCACCTGACAACTGATTATTGGTCCTCTGCTCGCTTTTCTTTCAAAAAAAAACAAATAGAGTCTCAGGGGCTACAATCAATATATAGGCATATTTCTCATAAAAACGATCAACAACATTACATTGCGTACCTCGAAGCCTACTAGCAGGCTAGAGAAGGCTTCGCCAAGCCCGCTCTTGGCGGACTGAATCTTCTCAGACACCATACCCATCAGGATGCAGTGTTCGTCTAGGACGGATGCACTTTGGAGTGCCTCCCCCGTGGTATTTGGCGCCTCCGGATTAGCAGAGGTCGTTGCCCCCTCTTCTCCTGCAGGGGGTCGCTCATTAGACTCCGGAGCCTTGTGGATCTCCGGAGTAGTGTGCGGCTAGGGTCGGATTGACCAGGGCCCCGTCGCCGGTCTTCATGGGGATGTACCCCGCAGTCCTTCGGCAGCCGAGGCATTACCCTTTGGTGCTATTAAATCGCCCCCCGCGTCCCTTCAAGGCTCGGGGAGGGCCTATGAGATGACACCTCAGCGACATCCGCCCTAGGCGGCGGAGAAGCTAATGGAGGCGACTCACTCTCCATCATCTCCGGCGGGAGATCCCCCGAGGATGAGGATAGCTGGGGAAGATCGCAGGCCGGTCTAAAAGATAGAACTTAGAGTTATCATCACAGTTCATAGAGATTGGGTAAGTGTGAACAATCCCGGGCTACTTACGAGTCAGCTTGGGGCTTGGTCCGACGAGGATGTTTCGGGTTGGCCTTGGCATCTGACTCCGAGTCATCGGGGAGGGTAATTTTGTCCCTCTTGGAGGCTTGGACCTCCAGGTCTTCGGAGGCCGCCCTCTTCTTGCACTTGCGGGGAGGATCTTCTTCTTCCTCCTCCTCCTCATCGTCGTCATCACCCTCGTGAGAGGATTGGGCATCAGCTTCTCCGGACATTGCGTCCAAAGTGCCCTCCTCTTTCTTCTTCTTATTCTTGTCCTTCTTAACCGGCACCTAGTATGCCGCCGGGACAAGCATCCTCATTAGTAGAGGATTGGCTGGGTCTTCAGGGAGCAGAGCCGGACACCGGATCTGCTCCGCCTTCTTGATCCAAACATGTTTGGGGATGGACTACTCAATACTTCTCCTTCGAAGCGACGAACCTATTGGTGTTTGGAGGTGTAATAATTTACCTCGGTGGCCGGATGGTTGCAGTCGAGGCCGGTGTCGTCTGATGACTTCGGCCACATTTTCTGCTTCTTAAAAAGCAGCTTCCAGATCCCCTTATGCGTCGTGACGTAGAACCGTTGTACGGTCTGCGGCCCTTCCGGATTGACCTCCCACATCTCGAGGGGCCACCGCTGGCAGGGAAGTGCGCGGTGGATCGGCATCACTTGGATTACATGAGCAAGGGTAGTGTCCTTCGCTATCATGCTCTTGACGCGTTTATGCAGTAGCAGCGCCTCAGGGACCGACCCCCAATCCGGACCCTTGTCGGTCTAAGATGTGAGCCTCAGCAGGGGTCCGGATCTAAAGGCTGGAGCGGCTGCCCACTTGGAGCCGCGTGGTTGTGTGATATAGAACCATTCCTATTGCCATATTTTGATGGTGTCCACAAAGACCCCCTTTGGCCAATTGGCTTGGGGATCTTGCTCACCATGGCGCCACCACAGTCCGTGTGTTGCCCGTCAACCACCTTCGACTTCACATTAAAAATCTTGAGCCATAAGCCGAAGTGTGGAGGGACGCGGAGGAAGGCCTCACATACAACAATGAACGCCGAGATGTTAAGGAACAAATTTGGGTCCAGATTGTGAAAATCCAGCCCATAGTAGAACATGAGACCCCTTACAAAGGGGTGAAGGGCGAATCCGAGTTTGCGGAGGAAGTGGGGGATGAACACCACTCTCTCGCCTGGCTCCGGAGTAGGGATGACCTGCGCCGGACCAGGAAGCATGTGCTTGATTTCCGTGGTTAGATACCGCGCTTCCCGCAGCTCCTTGATGTTCTCCTCCATGACGGGGGAGGCCATCCACTTGTCTTGAGAGCCAGCCATAGTCGGAGGAGTTGCAGAGGGGAGAAAAGCTTGGAACTTGGGTGCTAGAGCTCGAGGATGGAGAGGCAGAGAAAGAATGAGGGGCGGGGCGGAAGAGTTGGATTATATCCACTTATATGGACTGCGAATATGAAGCACCCCCTCCCTCAAGCCTTAAAACTCGTCTGTTCCCGAGGGGTTGTACGAACAGCGGGTTTAGATTACCAAAACTCATATTGATGAGAATCCTGCAATAAGGGGACATGATCTCTGCTTTGACAAGACGTGTCAATGGGAGTTGCATATTGAAATGCAAGGTGGGAGGCCCAAAAAATGGTTTGAAATGATAGCAGAGCCAAACGTGATGTTTCGCCGGAAAAAGTTGTCGCTAGATATATTTTGAGTATTATGCTTTTCTGGTTGGAAGGTTAACCTATTTTACAGAGCCGGATATAGATCTCTTGTTCGTAGGATTACTTTGGAGTATTCAGAGGAGGAACCCGCCTTGCGATGCCGAAGACAACTTGCGGGCCGAACTTATTGTCATCGGAAGACTGGTTCAGGGGCTACTGAGGGAGTCCTGGATTACATGCTCCTTGGGCGTGTGGGCTACGTAACGTGGGCCGGACTAATGGGCCGTGAAGATACAAGACAGAAGAGTTTCCCCCGTGTCCGGATGGGACTGTCCTTGGCGTGGAAGGCAAGCTTGGCGTATGGATATGAAGATTCCTTTCTCTGTAAACCGACTCGGTACAACCCTAGCCCCCTCCAGTATCTATATAAACAGGAGGGTTTAGTTTGTAGAGGTAATCATAATCATACATGCTAGACATCTAGGGCTTAGCCATTATGATCTCGAGGTAGATCAACTCTTGTAACCCCTACACTCATCAAAGGCAATCAAGTAGGAAGTAGGGTATTACCTCCATCAAGAGGGCCCAAACCAGGGTAAACATCATGTCCCCTGCCTCCTGTTACCTTCGATCCTTGGACGCACAGTTCAGGACCCCCTAGCCGAGATCTTCCGATTTTGACACCGACAACGGGCTTGTCCTCCTCCGGATTGATATCACCGTCGCCCTCCTCTTCGTTGGGTGTGTCCACCATGTATACGTCGTATGTAGAAGTAGCCGTCCATCGCCCGGTTGCGGGCGGGTTTGCACTTAGATCGGCTTCGGCAGTGGTCCTGCTTCGGTTTTGACACCGACAACGGGCTTGTCTTGCTCCGGATTTATATCACCGCCGCCCTCCTCTTCGTTGGGTGTGTCCACCATGTATATGTCGTATGTAGAAGTAGTCGTCCATCGCCCGGTTGCGGGCGGGTTTGCACTTAGATCGGCTTCGGCATCGTGGTCCATCCCGTCGATGTCTTCGGAAGCGTAATCAAATAGGTCGGTTAAGTCCTCGACTATGGCTACCAAGTGGTTGGTGGGTGGGAAGCAAAATTCCCTGTCCTCAGCTCCCAATTCGAACTGGGCACAATTCGGCTGGGAATCCTCCGCTAGGGAGAGAGATTTTAGTAAGTATAGTGCTTCGTCTAAGGGCGAGTGTCAGACAAGTGTTCGGATATCTGTAGGGTTGAGTTCGGTAATAGCCGCTTGATCTAGCCCAAAAGATGCATACCCTAAAAGTTCGGAACTTGTAGACGGAGACGAGTCTGGAGTTCTAGTGAGGGGAGTCCCGCTCAAGGCCGGGCCTGTGTGCAGCTCAAGCGCCGCTGAGTCTGTGATCTCCGTGGCGGGGTTGATCTTCCCATCATTGGATGAAGCAATTTGCCCCGGATCTAAGGCCAGAGCTGTTGCAAGTGTTACCCCCTGGACGGGGACCGATGACAGATCTAGGTCATGTTCATTATGGTGGCAGTGAGCAGCTGCCATGGGTGCGAATCCGTCGAAGATGAAATGTCTGCGGACGTCAGCAACGTGGTTTAAGCTTCCAAATCTGATGTGGTGACCAGGGCCATAGCTGTCAACCTTCTCGAGGTGGCCTTCAGTGTTGGCACAAAGCGCGAAGCCGCCAAACACGAAAAGCTGACATGGGAGGAAAACTTCCTCAGCGGTGGCGCCGTCCTTGGTGACGAACCGAGCTATTAATCCTTCAGTTGACGACACAGTGGAACTCTCAATGAAAGCACCAACGTCGGTGTGAAAACCGGTAGATCTCGGGTAGTGGGTCCCGAATTATGCGTCTCAGGATCGATGGTAATAGGAGACTCGGGACACGATGTTTACCCAGGTTCGAGCCCTCTCGATCGAGGTAATACCTTACTTCTTGCTTGATTGATCTTGATGAATATGGGTTACAAGAGTTGATCTACCTCAAGATCGTAATAGCTAAACCCTAAAGTCTAGCCTATGTGATTGCTATGATTTTGTTGTTGTCTCTACGGACTAAACCCTCCCGTTTATATATCCACCGGAGGGATCTAGGGTTTGTACATGATCACCTTGTAGAGGAAGGAAAGTATTACACCCGGACTCTAAACTTGCTATTTTACACATATGGGAGTCCTATCCGGATACGGGAGATAGTCTTCATTGATAATCTTCATGGCCCACCAATCCGGCCCATAATGAACAATCCGGCCACCTGAGGACCCCTTAATCCAGGACTCCCTCAGTGGGGGCAAGCAATACCGTGCGCTTTGCAAGATAGGTGCCACATTGAAGTTGCATTTGGTATTTGAAAATCAAACCACCCTTTTCATACATAAATTTGGTCCACATGCAAGTGTGTTCGTGTTCTGACCCTCTCCCGCGTCATTTTTCACCAAATTTATGAACATTAGACAAGTCGGATGACGCAACAGACACGGTTCACTCAAACTAACCGTGTGCATTGGGCTCCATGAGGCTTCCCCTCTCAAAAATATTTACTTGCCTGCAGCTTTTTCTATTTTATAACTGATACGCCTTCGTCGTATCTATAATTTTTGATTGTTTCAAGCCAATATTATACAACTTTTACATATTTTTGGCAACAATTTGTATGATTTATTTGGACTAAGTTACTGATCCAATGCCCAGTGCCAGTTCCTGTTTTTTGCATGTTTTTTTGTATCGCAGAAAAGCCATATCAAACAAAGTCCAAATGCGATAAAAATTGGCGAAGAATTATTTTGGAATACATGTGATTTTTAGGAGGTGGAAGCAAAGCAAATGGGGGCCCACGGTGCCCACAACCCACCCGGGCACGCCACCAGGCCCAGGCGCGCCCTGGTGTCTTACGCTCACCTCAAACGTCAGTTGGGGCCCTTCTTCTGGTGCACGAAAGCTAATTTATGGATAAAAATCGTGTTAAAATCTCAGCGCAATCGGAGCTACGGATCTCCGAGAATTTAAGAAACGGTGAAGGGCCGGATCTGGGGGATGCGAAACAGAGAGAGATAGAGAGACATATCCAATCTCGGAGGGGCTCTCGCCCCTCCCATGCCATGGAGACCAAGGACCATAGGGGAACCCTTCTCCCACCTAGGGAGGAGGCCAAGGAAGAAAAATAAGGAGGGGGGCTCTCCCCCCTCGCTTCCGGTGGCGCCGGAGTGCCACCGGGGCAACGATCAGGACACCGATCTAGATCAACAATCTTGCTACCGTCAACACCAAATTTCTCCTCCTCTATGCAGCGGTGTAAGCTCTCTATTCCCGCTGTAATTCTCTACTTGAACATGGTGCTAAACTCCATATATTATTTCCCAATGATATTTGGCTATCCTATGATGTTTGAGTATATCTGTTTTTTTCCTATGGCATAATCATGAACTTGGTTGGTATGATTGTATATTTTATTTTTGTGAGGTCCTACAGTGCCCTCTGTTCTCGCGCAAACGTGAGGGACCCCTGTTGTAGGGTGTTCCAATATCACTACAAAAAAAGACACATCCGTGACATTTTGGGCCGAACGAATTTTTTTCTGTCATACTTATGTCACTTCTATGACAATAATTGTGACAAAACCCGGTATCATCATAGATGTGGTGGGGTCCTACTTCTATGACAAAAAATCATGACAGAAAATGGGCTTTTCATCCTTGGCGGGCCGGAAACGCAGCTGCATGACATTCTTTGGGCCGTCCATGACGGAAAAAACCGTGGTAGAAGCGAGGGCGAGGAAAATATCGGGGTGCTCCCGGTTACGGTGGGTGGTCGGGGACGAGCGACGCGCGTTTCTCTCGTACACGCACGCGCGTGAATGCGAGGCGTTGGGCTCTAACTGAACCCGAGTGATTACACTGCAGGCTATGCGTTACTGAACCCGAGCGATCGATCGATGGCTGTTAACTGAACCCGATCGAGCGATTCCTTCGCTACTACTGCTAACTGAAGCCGATCGATGCTGCCTCTTGATGAACAGTGAGCGTTGCTGGGGGGGTTGGATGAACAGTTCCCGATGGGGGTGGATGAACAGGACCCCATGGTGTTGCCTCTGGATGAAGAGGACCCCGATCGGTCGAGCCGGTTGGGGCTGGATGAACAAGACTCCGTGGAGGGCAGGATGAACAGGACCACCCCGTGGAGGGTAGGATGAACAATAGACGGTGGAGGGCTGGATGAACAGTAGCCCGTGGAGGGATGGTTGAACAGGAGCCCGTGGAGAGGGCTGGTTGAACAGTAGCCGGTGGAGTAGCGCACGGTGGAGGCAGGATGAACAGGAGCCTGTGGATGAACAGTCGCAGGTGGAGGTTGGATGAGGTCGATGGTGGATGAACGGTAGCCCGTGGAGGCTGGAGGGGGTCAACGGTACGCCACAACCCTCTCGATGAACAGGACCCCCGTTTCGACCGTAGCGCTCCAACACAAGTCTGTTTCCTCTGTTTTGCGGTACGCCACACCCCTCCCGATCAACAGTACCCCCGTTTCGACCGTAGGAGGTCTGTTTCCTCCGTTTTGCGGTACGCCAGACCCCTCCCGATGAACAGTATCCCATTTTGAACGTGGCCAGTCGAACACAAGGCCGTTTCCTCTGTTCTGCGGTATGCTAGGCCTCGTTTCCATCGAATGTTTTGTCCAAGCCCTCCTGATGAACACGACGACGCATTCCGTTCTGACCCAGCCGGTTGGCTCCCCATGAACACGACGACGACGTTATTTCTCCGTTCCGACCCAGCCATGTACATGAGCCCTGGCCGTATGTATGCGCGAGTAGGCGTTCGAGACCCTGCCCGTATGTACGTACGTGGCCGTATTTTCTTTCTTGCACACTGGCTGCTGTACGTATGTGTACATGCTACGTGACCGCCTCTACTACGACACGTGCGTGCCTCTACATCGACCAGTATGTAAGTACATGTTCGCGACCAGAATGACAAAGCTACGTATGCTTCGACCAGGTGGGTCCTGACTGTCAGGCACTTCCTTGCCTACGAAGAAGTAGCTAGTGGGTCCCAGCAGTCAGGGGGGCTAATCGTTTTTTGCCCGGACGCACTTCCTTGCGTGCAAAGATGTAGCAGGTGGGTCCCAGCAGTCAGGGGGAAATGTTTTTTTCGCGAAATACGGTGGCCCATCCGGTGGGTCCCCGCTGTCAGGTGGAGGAGTAATTATTTTGCGTGATAAGGAGGCACTTCCTTGCTGCGGCCGTGGACCCAGCTGTCAGCCTCTCCATGTACAGTACTCTTCCGATGGAAGTCGGTCGTTGACCACATTGACCACGCCGCGTCGAGAGCATCAAGGCGGTGGACGATGGCGAGGCCTAGGAAGGGGACGACGCGGAGCCAGGGAAGATGTGGCAGTGGATGCCCACACGGAGAGGAGTACGAGGGTTCACTGGTTCGGCTCCGGTGTGAGGCTGCCGTCACCGCATAATAACAGGGGGTGTGGGTGAGTAGAGGGATGGCCTGGCCAGCGGTGGGAGTAGTAGGGGCGGTGAGGCCTCCGCGGCATCACAGCCGGCCACGGGATGCAGGAGCACGAGGCACGACTGACGCTGGTTTGGGCGGCCGGAGCAAGAAGACCAAAGGATGAAGAAGCAATATGGCCGTTGGATGGACATCGTACGGTCACTAGAGCTATAATCATGCATATTGACTAAGTTGACAAAGCCCTCTGGCCCCGTCAACTTAGTAGGCCAAGAAGTCAGCCTCCCACTATACTGGGTCCCAGCAAGCAGGGGGAGTATTCATTTTTTTGTGTGTAATAAGGAGGCACTTCCTTGCGTGCGAAGATATAGCTGGTGGATCCGAGCTATCAGCATCGGTAGCATTTTTTTTTCACGAAATACAGAGGCCCTTTCGACGGGTCCCTGATGTCAGGTGGAGGAATCATTATTTTGCGCGTAATAAGGAGGCATTTCCTTGCGTGCGGCCGTGGACCCAGCTGTCAGCCTCTCAACGTACAGTCCACTTCAGATGCATGTTGGTCGTTGACCATGTTGACCAGGCCACGCCAAGAGCACCAGGGCGGTGGACGACGGCGAGGCCTAGGAAGGGAATGACACGGAGCCAGGGAATACTCGGCAGTTGTTTCCCACGCAAAGGGGAGTACGATTGTACGAGGGTTTACTGGTTCGTCTGTCGTCGCCGGAGAATAACAACAGGTGTGGGTGAGTAGAGGGATGGCTAGGCCAGCGATGGGAGTACGGTGGGACGATGAGGCCTGCGCGGTAGCATAGTCGGCCGCGGGGAGGAGAGAACAGGCAGTCCCGCGGCGCTTGTTTGAGCAGCTAGAGCAGGAAGAGCAGAGATTGAAGAAGCACGACGGCGGTTGGATGGACATCCAACAGTAATTTCTTGTGCGTCAACCTTTTTTAGGAAAGCCTCAAATCTGTGGAAAACATCATACATCCCATCTGCCATTATTTCTAATAATTTACAGCCCATTTGCTAATTCTCAAGGTTTTTTTGGAGCCCATATTCTTTTTGTTAGCATTACAGCCCATATTGTGGCCACGGTTAAAAAATTATACGAAATTTTGCATATTTCGGCGCGGTCCGAACTGTTTTATTCCCGAAATTTTGAGTCACGTTCAAACTGATTTTAAAAATAAATATATATCAACATAAAATCCAAAAAAATGTCCATGCATAAAAATCAATGAAATTTAAAATCTCAAAATGAAAAAAGAAATTTGAAACTAATTGCGGGTTTGATGTGTTTTAAAAATGTACATCCCATTTCTCATTACTGATAGGCCATTTTCTCGGCCAACCGAATGAGAGCTCTCCTCGTGTTGAAAGATTTGCAGCCCAACAGGCCTGACAAAGCGACTTACTTGGCAAATCACAAAAAACTGGGCTGTGGCCATGGACCCAGCTGTCAGTCTCTCCACGTACAGTACTCTTCCGATGGAAGTCGGTCGTTGACCACATTGACCATGCCGCACCGAGAACACCAAGGTAGTGGACGACGGCGAGGCCTAGGAAGGGGAGGACGCGGAGCCGGGGAAGACGCGGCAGTGGATGCGCACGCGGAGAGGAGTACGAGGGTTCACTGCTTCGGCTGTGGTGTGAGGCTGCCGTCGCCGCAGGGCCTGTCTAGCGGTGGGAGTAGTAGGGGGCGATGAGGCCTCAATGGTAGCACATCCAACCACTGGAGGCAGGAGCAGGCGGTCTCGCCGGCGCGGGTTTGGGCGGCTGGTGCAAGAAGAGTAGCGAATAGAGAAGCAGCAGGACCGTTTGATTCTAATCCAACGGTTACTACTGCTAGAATCGTTTGTTGACTAAGATGAGAAGCCCTGCATACGCGTCAACTTAGTAGGCCCACAGGTCAACCTCCCAACAGGTGCGCCCCAGATGTCAGTGAGAGGAATCATTTAATTCGCGTAATAAGGAGGCAATTGATTGTGTGCGGCCAGGCCAGCGGAGGGAGTAGGGTGGGTCGGGGAAGCCTGCGCGGCATCACAGCGGGCCATAAGAGTAGGGAGCAGCCAGTCCCGCCGACGCTAGTTTAGGCGGCTGGAGCAGGAAGATCAGAGATTGAAGAAGCACGTCGGCCGTTGGATGGACATCCTATAGTCACTGCTGCTAGAATCGTGTGTTGACTGACAAAGCCTTGCGTAAACAAGTCAGCCTCGAAATCTCTGGCGTGTACAATCCATTTGCTATTATTTTTTGTAATTTTTACTCATTTCTAATTCATATGGAATTATTGCAGCCCGGTTTCCATTTTTAGGATTGCTGCCCATTTTTTGGTCAGTACCAGGGTTAAAAAATAACTAAATATGTGGGAAATTTTTGAAAATTCGCAAATTTTTGCTGGGGAACAAAATATTCTTAATCTAAAAATTAGTAGACATACTAAAACAAATTTAAAAAGAAATTAGTACTATGTCATGTTAAATCCAATGAAATACGTATAAGATATCAGTGAAGAACAAAAACAAAAAAAGAAACTAATATCCCATTTGCTATTTTTTTTTGGAATTTTCAACGCCTTTTGATATTAATTTTAACAGATAATGACCATACTCTTTGGCCAGGCCGGAATGTATCCCTCCTCATCTTCAAAGATTTTCAGCCTAGTAAGTCCGAGAAAACAAACATGCCTAGCTTGGGTATTCTTCAAAAAGAAATACCGAGCTACCTATTTTCCCAAAGAAAAAACTGCTGGGCTAGTCATGTTGTTAGACGGGCCACAGAGACCGCACAACCCAGTTTATAGCCTGCTCCTCCGAATTACTACTAAAAAAGTTGTGCAATTATGTCATTAATTGACTATACGTTGAAAATGATGTGGGCCTAGATATCAGCAGGGTGGATTAGAGTAAAAAAACGAGGGGTTCATCTGAGTAGTAAAAGAGGCGCTTGCTTGTGTTCGGGAGTGGACCTGGTGGGTCCGTACTGTCATACTCACAACTACAGTCCTCTCCTGATTCACTATGTTGACAGGGACCGTTTCGGAAAAAAACTATGTTGACAGGCCCGGACGGCGGCGCCGCGGCGAGCGCACCAAGGCGGAGGATAAAGTGCTGTCGCCAATGTGCTGGGCTGGGTTGGATATTCTTATTGAAAAATAAAAATGGACTGTATCTATTTACGACGTTGACTACGATTTGCATGGGTCCGCTGGTTGCAGGAAGAAAATGCTGGGAGAAAGAAGACTGGTCACAATCGTTGCCAAAGAATAATATCGACTGAATGTAACGACACTATCATAGGAAATAATATCCTCCTGTTAAATCGTGAACTTAAAGAACTGGTGCATGAGCATTTAGCTTTATTTATTTATTTACTTATTTACGTTTAGGGGACTATGAGCATGTACCTGGGCCGGATTCATGTGAGAGCCTCCCTTCTAGTTAATTATGGGCTTTTCTATTGGGCCTTCATCAGTGGGCTGCATGTTATCAACAAGTGGAAAATGTGTTATGTACGAAAAATAGTATGCGCAACGTACGATATGGGGCACTAAAGGATCGAACCGTGCAACGACTTCCGAAACATTGTGTTTGTCGTTCTAACAACACATTTATTCAACCAACAGACGAAATATACTACTGATTGTACATTAAAAACAGCAGCAGCAGCAACCAGGGCTGGGGGTGCAACAGAAGCAGTAAGCAGGCAAGAAGAGTGAAGACGCAGCTCTCTCTTCGAAACCAAACATCAACCATCATTACAAAAGGGCTGCCAAAAAAGAACAAGTGTATGCATCAAACTAAATAAAGATCCTACTACACAAGTGTACGCATCTAACTAACTGGCTCAGTTAGACGTTACTATTTATCAAGCTGTGGAGATTGGCTGATGGCTTGAACTAGATGGGTGCCTAATGGGGGAAACTCCAGCCAGCAGGTCGAAGTCTGATACTTGCGACCCTCTCTCCTACTTTGGGATACAGAGGGTGGCGGCACATACCAGCAGTGAGTAGAGAGAGAGAGTGTGGCCACCGCTGTCATGTTTAGATCTGGAGAGGACGAGATAGTGTGAAGAGAGCAACACTAGCTAGCAAGCGCGGAGGCTCCTACCGATATAGTGGAGTACTAGTTTTCTTTTGTCTATCGGTCGGAGTCGGCTTGACCTCGACAATGACAGTCGAGAAGTCTTCATGCACGTGCCCCGGAGGCGCAGTTGTCGTCGTTTTGATCTAAAGCACCGGATTATAACATACAACACGAAAAATGCCACATGACAAGAAATCATAACCTCACTGCCCAAAGGAGACAAGATGAATCCCGACGGACAAACTAGATGAGGATCAAAGCTAAAATTAAATATAAACTCGTAGAAAAGGGGTCCGTCGATAGATGTCCTAATTAACATTGCCGGCTTGACCTAGATGGCAGCCGAGTAGTCTTCGTGCATGTACCCCCAATGACTAGCCCAACTCAGTTGTCGCTGTTTAACCCACACAGTAATCTGAAGCACATGACACCTAATTTTGCGAGATGACAAGAAACCTTTTTTTTAGATTTCTCACCAGAACTACAGCCCTGTACAACACAGCCTGCACGATATGTAGAAGATAGCCAATCCAGGCTTGTCTGCTGGACTCTGGTCACATGCATGGACGAATTGATCTTCCGTGTCTTGCAGGGATCGTCCACGTACCAACGTATGTACTTCTATTAACTCATCCGACTTGCGGGGCCAGGGAGTGTGCCTATCGTCGATTCTCAATTGCGGTCCCACATGTGTGTGCAAACGCAGTTATATGGCGCGTTCCATTCGGAGAGCAGCGTGCCAGACCGACCGACCGTCTGGGGTCCGACGCGAACGCGATGGGCGTGCTGTATACTCCGTACATGTGTACCGCCGTTTTTTAGGCTTTGCTCCATGGCGCAATGCATGGATACAAAATTAGTATACTGTACTATTTAAAAGTCGAGGGCGGGGCTTTTCCCGCGCGGTAGGCAGGGCAGTTCCGCCTAGTCGGTTCGACGGAGATGCGAGAAGATGAGGGAGTAGGCTGCTGCAAACGTTAGGCTGTGTGATTTGACAGTGAGTTACAGCTGGACAGGTGGGGCCTGGTGATTTGACTTGCCATTATCATTTTAACTACCAAGCCGGATTCTTGACCACCTCCATACAGGTGCCTCTCCTGATGCTCCACCATGTAGAGGCTGCCACTTGCTTGAGAGCCCACTCCTCCACTTTTTCCTTGCCTCTTTCCCCCACATATGCAAAAATGACATGTAAAGCGGGCTTATAGCCCACTATTGTACTTGATCCTACAAGTGCTAAGCCTGCCACATAGGCATAAAGTCTAATGTGGCAAGTTAATTAAGCAGAGAGAGACTAGTTTGGTGACCCCAGGAAGAAACAGTGATAAGCGCGTGTACCTAGATGAAGCAAACTTAGCAACAAAAAACTAAGCACCTATGCATTGGGGACTTGAGTTTCTAAGCCATTTAATGCCCATAGCACCTCATCTAAGCACCATTTCATTGGAAGAGGTCACTCCTTGGCAAATGCAATAAATACTATGAGGAAAGAGATAGAGAGAAGTAAACAAAAAATACTCTTATAGCCAACCTTATAACTAACCTTGTTGTATGAGTGACTAAGTGATGACTATGTATAACATGCCAACATCAGATAGCCTAACGCACCGTATTAAATCTCCAAGGGCACGGCAACGCGAGCGAGGCAATGGTCATGGTAGGCGCGACCATGATACGGGCTGCAGGCAGCCCTTGGATCTGAGATCGAACGGTCGCATGCTAAGTTGCTGAAAATTTGTAGAATAACCCTCCAGGATAGGATATTCACCCATAGGTCTAGAATCACTCCATGCAACTATTCGATCTCAGATCCAAGGGCTCTCGGAAGCGCATATCATGGGAGAATGGAAAGCTTCATATCACCTGTAATTTTCCTGATGCTTGACATGACATCGAAAGCCATTTAACTAGGCGTCGAGTAGACATGACATCTAATTGGACCCCCATAGTTCTATGCATGAATCCACTTATCCACCAGGCAAGCCACTACCCTGCCATTCGCACGCGCCCCCCACTCAACATTTTTACAATCGATGAACCGCTCCTAGTCGTCCCGTCCTTTCACATTACGGCAGTTCCACTAATCATGACCCTCCTCCCAAATCCACGGCGTCCCAAATCTCCATGATCGGCGGTGAGTACAAGGTTAGAACCATCACCGACGATGAGTTCGACGTCATCTACACCCGTTCTTCCGCAACGGTAAAAGAATGCCTTGCTCGCTTCAAATTCATGTTCAAAAACTCAAATGATGAGTGGATCACTGAGCTAGATGTTGAGTACACCACAACCCTGGGAAGCGATAAGAAACTAAAGGAGGCAGAGAAGAAGAAGCCCGCCGTGATCTAGGTTTGTGTGCATGACTTATGCTTGATCTACCACATATGCCATGCTGACATTGAGTGTGAGGAATTTAAGAACTTCCTCAAGGGCGACCGAGTCAAATTCGTTACTGTAGACTTTAGGAAGGACAAGGAAATCCTGGGTTGGATAGGCCTCGCTGTAGGCGACCCCTTCGACCTCCAGAAGGAAGGGCTGGTGCCCTCCCTTGATCAGCCTTCAATGCTGACCCTGGCAAGAGCCATGGTTCATCCTATGTATGGTGAACTGAAGAAAGCTCCTCACACGTTTCATCATCCATGGCAGTGGACTATACTAGATATAGACCACATTCACTACGCTGCCATGGATGGCTACCTTTATTTCCATATATACAAGGGTTGGATGAAGAGCAAGAGCCAAGTGTGTGGTTCAAGCAAAGAAGTATCGCCCAAGAGGAAGAGGACAAGGACGAAGTCAAGGACGTGGACGAGGACTCCGAGTAAGGTGGCAATGTCGTTGCTCATGGTGGTTCTAATGCAGTGTCTACCGGATTAGTTGCTTAGTTTAATTTCTGGTGTGCTTAGTTTTATTTGAGGGGTGCGTTGTGCCGAGCCCCCAGCAAAACTATGTTATGTTTCTTCTCGTTATATTTCGTACATTTCATCTTTTAGTTGGTATAGTACTACGACTCATTTCTTGACATTATATATGTAAAATATATATGGCCAACATCATATAGCCAGCAGTTTAGTTGTCAAAGAATTTCAGGGTGCTTAGTTTTGTCAAAGAATTCCAGGGTGCTTAGTTTTATTTGAGGGGTGTGTTGTGCTGGACACCATTAACTTATCATTGTGAGAATCGGCTTATTTTTGTCATATAACATGGTCAACGGGTTTGACGTGAAAATAACAATGTCTAATGGCATATCTGAGCAAACATCTAACTTAACGATGTCGTTTTGTAGATATCTAATTGCATTTTTGAGCAGGCATCTCATGGATCGATGGCATTTTTTGAGTAGTTGTAACTTCTAATGGCAAAACTGAGTAGTGATACACAACTAGTGGCATAAATAATAAGAACCCAAGAATTAAGTAGGGCTAATTTCTTTATTTCTTTATACCTTTGTGTGCGAAACAATATACGCTGCCTCCCGCCAGATTTTCTTTACAGAGGCAACATAGACAGTACTGGTGAAAGACTTATGATGAACCATTTCTTACATATCCTCTGCCCCCTTCCAAGTCATCATGTTTTAATCCCTCCGTCTAGGTGTATAAGGGCATGGTTAATACTTAAATAGTTTAGCCAACTGTTGACTGTAAGAAAGTGCCATATCATCTGTAGCCAACATGTATAACAATGGATACTCAAAAACTAATTCTTGAAGATCATTTCCTGCAAAGCACAATAAGAGTTATTTCTTCACAAGTTTTGGATGCAGGTTGAACAGTTGAACACTTTTGTTTGCATAAGATACTTTTTTTTATCTATTTCACCTGGATGTTTGTGAGCTCTAGAGATGAAATAATATCCGAACAAACCTATCGATACCCGTTACACATGAGATGACCCCCACATCCTTTGTCAAAATAAACAACTCCTCGATCAATGCATTTCACTCTTCCGTGCAACGCACGGGCACCTTATTATGGATTAGTACGACCAAAAATTGAATTAACATTATATATAGTACGATAAATGATGATGCATGTCACCTAATATTATATCATTGAAAATATGTTCAAATACGAATCCAACGATATTGGTTTTGTTGACATGCAATAACATTTTGTCAGTTAAATCTTCAGTCAAATTCAATGGGGGATAAACCACGTCCGATGTAGTAGTACTAGTGTAGAGGGCGGTGTTGCACGGGAGTCTCACCCCGCTCGTGGCGCGGCAGTAAAGTCGTCATATCACAAAACCCAACCACTCCCAGTAATAAGTGGCCTGGTAAAATAAACGGCCAAGCAACCATCACATCCCTCCGTCTTTTTTGCATTTCATCTCTCTGCATTTACTTTCTCCGGTTCATCTTGCACACTCGATCCTTAGCTACTACTCCTAGTATCCCTAGCTACTACTGCTAGGGCCAGTTCTTTTGGCGGCTTCCCCAGCTTTTCCCATAAGACTAGTCACAGTGGAGAGTAACATTAAGACGCCTCACATATTTATTTGTGCTTCTAAACTACTACTAGTAGTACCTCCATCCTGGTTTATTCCTCACCATTGTAATTTGTGCTAAATTTTGACCAAAGATTGAACTGATAAAATGTTAGTGCATGTGACATGCACTGACATTTCATTAGTTAAATTTATGATCAAAACTTGACACGGATTACAATGGGGACCAATAAACCAGGACATAGGTAGTAGTTATGGGATTACTAATCTAGAAGCCTAAAACAACTGGCCCCTGGTACTCCTACTAGTAGTAGTACTCAAGTTGGAATTCCAATTGAACGACACAACTTGTTAGGCAAAAAATTCGATACAGGGTGTAGGAAGCGGTTTGGGAATTTGCATACCTTTCCGACCAGTGAGATACTCCATACAAAGTATGACAGAGAAATAACCACATAGAAGGAAGCTAAAAGTAAACAATCAAACTAGCATTTTTGCATTTGTTTTCCATTGAATCGTTTCACAAGCTTGACTAGTGCTGTTTTTCTACTTTTACAAAAACCGCATCGTAGTGTTAAAATGTGCATTTGCACGTACATAAGTAATAGTAGTACTCCCTCCGTCTAGGTGTATAAGTCTTCCCTCTTTCTCGGTCACGGTGCACAACCAAAGATGGCTTATTGACCTGGACGGAGGGAGTACCACAGTCTGCAAGCATATACAGAGAGAGACGTGTAGTGCGATAGTATATAGTAAAGTTTGTGCTATATGCACATACTTACAAAATGCATACGGATACACAAGGTTTCCAAACTTTCCCTTTTACATACTTAATTAAGGACCCTAATAATTCTTGAACGTTCGGGATTTATCATTTGCGTCCCGAACTAATGAGACCGCCTTACGAAACAAAAATTATACTCCTACTAAAAGCCAAGACACGGCGCTCGCAGGAGCGCTTGCGGCGCGCCACGAGTGCCCTGGTCTGCAGCCGTTTCCCAGCGCGCCGACACAATGCCTCTTCCTCAGCCTCGCAACTCGCGAGGTGCTGATTGGTGGCTTGCCGGCGGGCGAGCGCGATCTCACCGGTGTGGTGATCCGGCGCCAACAGGTACTCCTCCTCGCTCGAAGCATGCACCCGGTCCACGTACCGCCAAGCGTAGATGAGGCGCTTGGGCCCGACTGCACTCAGGGCTTTGGCACGGGCATCCTTTGCCACCCTCACGACCCTCGCAGAGCCTTCTGCCAAAGAGCCAATTGCCTGACTCTCTCGGACGCGACATAGGCCTGCCAGGCAGCTTGTCCCGCGGTGCGCTTCTCTTCCTCGGCCTTCTTCTCTGCCTCTATTTTGGCGTGCTCTGCTGGAGGCAAAGCCTCCCACAAGGCGACATCCATTTCTTTCCAAAGCTCCTCAAGGTTGGGGGGCTCGGCAGGCGGCACGACGTTCTCCTCGTAGCGGGGAGCCGATGCATCCGCCGACGCGCATGCTGGCGAGATTGGGAACGCCGACGCGTCCACCTCGACGCATCACGGCGAGGAGCGGAACGCCGACGCGTCCTCCTCGACTAGTGGCAGCGAGGAGCCGAACGCCGACGCGTCTACCTCGACACGTCGTCGCGAGGAGCGAAACACCGATGCGTCCCCCTCGACTAGTGGCGGCGAGGAACGAAACGGCGACGCGTGACCGTCCGCGCGGTGCAGCGAGGGGCGCTTAGGGCTTGGGAGGGGCGACACCATAGTGGTCAACGTGAGAGGGAGGGGGAGGAGGTAGCGATGAACGTGAGCGTTCTTCCGAATGTCGTAGGAGGCGCAGTATTTATAGAGAGTAATGGCACACCTACGTAAGATATGGACTGAGCTGCACTGACTTAACTGCAGGTCCAGTTGCGTCACTGACATGTGGGCCAGGCCCCTGTTGGGCCCATATGTCAGTGACCCAGTGCACCTGAAGTTAAGTAACTGAAGCAGCGTCCCGGAAGATATGTTGCGTGATTAATGTAGTACTCCCTCCTTTCCAGCTTATAGGGCTCAATTCAAAAATCTCACCAACCAATGTAGATGGTGAGTGGTTGAATACTTTTTGTAGTGGCGGAATTAGTTGAAGTTACACACAAGCCGACATGGCGTGCAAACAGGAAGAAGCTATACCGTCAGGCCTACGATATGGGTCTAGTAGACATGACATCTAGTGGGTCCTGCATAGTTCTCGAGAACTCTTTGGGGGCTTGCGGCCGTTTATCCACCAGGCAAGCCAGCAACCCCATGCCGTTCGCACGCCCTACTCGTGCCTGTCTTCTACAAGTACAGTACCTTACAACAGTTCGCTCCCAGTCATCCCGTCCTTTCACATTACGGTAGTTCCACTAATCCTAACCCTCCTCCCAAATCCATGGCGTCCCAAATCTCCATGATCGGCGGTGAGTACAAGGTTAGAACCATCACCGACGATGAGTTCCATGTCATCCACGCCCGTTCTTCCGCAACGGTGAAAGAATGCCTTGCACACTTCAAAAGCATGTTCAAAAAACTCAAATGGTGAGTGGGCCGCTGGGCTAGATGTTGAGTACACCAAAGTCCTGGGAAGCGAGAAGAAACTAAAGGAGGCAGAGAAGAAGAAGAAGCCTGCCGTGATCCAGGTTTGCGTGCATGACTTATGCTTGGTCTACCACATATGCCATGCCAACGTTGAGTGCGAGGAATTTAAGAAGTTCCTCAAGGGCGGCCAAGTCAAATTCGTTACTGTAGACTTTAGGAACGACAATGAAATCTTGGGTCGGATAGGCCTCGTTGTAGGCCAGCCCTTCGATCTCCAGAAGGCAATCCTGGTGTCCTCCTCTCAGCCTTCAATGCTGACCCTGGCAGCAACCATGATTTATCGTTCGTATGCTAAACTGAAGAAACCTCACCACGAGTTTCATCATGCATGGGAGTCGAAGACATTAGATGAAGATCACATCCTGTACGCAACAATGGATGCCTACCTTTGTTTAAATATCTACAAGGGTTGGATGAAGAAGCAGAGCCTAGTGTCCTGTTCAAGCAAAGAAGCGTCGGCAAAGAGGAAGAGGAAGAGGGACGAGGACGAAGTCGAGGACGTGGACTCGGACTCAGAGTAGGTGGCAGTGCCGTCGCTCATGCTGGTTCTACCGCAGTGTCAAGCGGACTAGTTGCTTAGTATATTTTCAAGGGTTTGTTGTGCCGAGGCCCCAGCAGAACTATGTTTATGTTCTTTCTCGTTATTTGAACTCTTTAGTACGTACAGTAGTACTAGTACTATGTCTTACTACTGTTCTTCTTGCAATTGGTACTACTGCTCGTATCTTCGTGTTCCTACTATGGTTAATACGTTCGTACAAGTAGTATAATTTGGGTCAGTCGATTTGTGAAAGAAGTTCGACGAAGTGAAGGAAGAAGACGACATGGTGCCCATGATCTATCTTATGAGTGTTGGGTGCGGAATGCAGTTCGCCGAATAAAATGGATCGTGCCCGGGGTTAAACGGATGGCGGGGGAGGGGGAGCATGGCGGTGGTAGGCGGTTCAGGGAAGTGCGCGGCGGCTGCAGTAGGTGGTTAGGCGTGTGGCGGGCTGAGAAGATGAACCATGCATCTATTTCGGAGGTTGAAGAAGCCCTTCTAGCCATCCATGTTGCATCAAATGGCTCGCAAGAGTCGACTGACCCAAATTGCTCTTTCAGATTGCAGGATCCACGTGGCATTCAAGGTCTCAAAGATAGATTCCGCGTCCGCACCCGGTTTGCGGGCTCGACGCGCGCGCGACCGGCTTCGGCCGCGACAGCCACCATGCGTGCCTCCTCCGCGCGGGCGGAGACGACAATGACACATTAGTTCCTCCTCTCCGGCATGCTGGAGCATGCGCTCGTCCTCCTCTTCATACGCTGCGTGCATAGACGCGGCTCCACCAGCTGCTCGCGTGCTTGGCAGAGCAGCGACATCGCGAGGAGGGACTGCAGACGACTTGAGCGGGCGAGCCTTCGGTTTGGCGGCGACACAGCGGTGATGGGCGAGAAATTGTTGGCCGGAGCAGGCGAGCGCCGGCATGCGCAACGGCAGCGGCGGCATATTGATGAGTGCATGTATAGGAGCTTAGTTACTCCTCACCGGCGTGCTGGAGCATGCGCTCGTCCTCCTCTTTGTACGTTGCGTGCATAGACGCGGCTCCACCAGCTGCTCGCGTGCTTGGCAGAGCGGCGGCATCGCGAGGAGGGACTGCAAACGACGTGAGCAGGCGAGCCTTCGACTTGGTGGCGACACGGTGGTGATGGGCGAGAAATTGTTGGCCGGAGCAGGCGGGTGCTGGCATGCGCAACGGCGGCGGCGGCATATTGATGAGTGCGTGTATGGGAGCTTAGTTAAGTTTTATATAGGGTTGGTCAAACTTAAAAGAAAATCGTACTAGTACATGTAAACATTAGACTTAGGCAGCGCTTTTATTAGTTACCACAGCCATGATACATAATGCTATGCAAGCGCATGAACCGCGGCCGCGCGGTCAATCGAACGGTGCGTCACGGTGTCGCGCTCGAAGGACATCCACTGAACCTTTTTGTGTGTGTGAAAAAAATCCCTGACTATTACTCAACTTTTTTTCTGGGAAAAGTTCTTGACGCTACAATATTTCCATATATTTAAACTTAGGTCTAGTTCGTGTTTATTTGGATTTGGACATTTTAGGTGCACCCTAGTTTATTAATACTGATTTTGTGTGTGTGACTGAGAGAGAATGTGTGTATGTGTCCATATGTGTGTTGTGGCGGAAGGGCAATGTGGAGACGGTGTGCGTGTGATAGAGACATAGAGAGATGTGAATGTGCAAATGATCATGCATGAGTGAGACATAGACAGATGTCGATACGTTGTGTATACATGAGAGAACGGTCTTCCATTTTACTTGTGTGTGTGTGTGAGAGAGAGAGAGGAGTATCCATAACACAACAACCATCTCTCTCGATTTGTCCGTCCCTCGCGGGATCGCATGTAACACATGCATCAACGCACACATTTTGACACCCACACCCGGCCCCTGCCCACCTCAAGGCCCGCACATCGCTCTCTATCTTGCACGCACAATCTCTTCGTAAATACCATGTTTAGCAAGTAGTTTTCCGTCACATACACACACATTTCTCTCCTTAGATTTGTTTTCTCTCAATATCTGACACACACACACAGCACACAGCACACACACACCCCCTCCCCGAGCACACAATTAATCCCCATCCAAGGTTATATGGGGACCACTCTCGCTTGTGCTTCTCTGCACCCCAGCATGCACAACACCTCAATCTTCAAAGAGGGCATCGAGGAGATCGAAGACGGCGACCACACTGCACTAGAGAATGCAGGGCCATTTGGAAGCAGGATGATGTGACAACGGCTGACTGACTCCTCCCCCACCCTCTCTCTCGCAAAAAATTACCAATCCCTCTCTCCCCCGCACAAATTTATCAATCCCTCAACCCACGAGATCCTTCCCCTCTCGTCCATGTTTTTCCAGCTCTCTCATCAAACATGTTGTCTCTTCTCCTTTCACGTGTACAGAATCCGGATGCACACGCATCTCGCATATATTAGATGTCTCCATCTTTCTCACAGACCTAACTTCTTCCTCTCTCTTTTCCTCTCTATCTCCCTCTCTCTATTTCGTTAGGTTTGCCTCCTACTCTCCTGTCCACATACATACAATCTTTCCTGCCCTATCTGCTCCATCTTCGCAAGCTCTCTCTGCACATTTCATTCACACATTGGGATATGTTCAATATGTTGCTTTTATAATGGCTGATGTAGAGTTATTGTTGGTTTTGTTGCATCCTACAAAGTAATAACTATGAAATGCATTTTGATTGTCATTTGACTGGGATTATGCGAGTTTGAGCATGTTGTGAAGTATTATAGACCTCGTATACATCTTGGAATTCGACAATGATTGTAACTATTGAATTGTATAGACCATTACATTCGAAGTCAGTAGCCTAATATATTTATTTCACAATTTCAACAAATGATTAATTCACTACATACTAAGAAAACAAATGTGTACACCCTCCATTTTTTTAAGTCTGTGTATTAGCATTGGTCAAGGTCAAGTTTTGTAAACTCTCAGAAAGTTTATAACAAAAAATATTAACATATACAATATCAAATAAATACCATTAGATTCATTATTGAATGTACTTTCACATCATACATATATGTTATGGTAAATGTTTATATTTTTCTATAAACTTGGTCAAACTTTAGGAAGTTTGACTTTGGTCAAACCTAATATGCAGAGTTTACTAGTACTACTCGCTAGTTGCTTAGCCGAATCACCCAACACGCCACACAGGGAGTTCAGTGTCACAAAATTTTGAGGTCGGCGGGAAAATCTCCCGCGACCCTGATTCGAGCATTGGGAAGTTACCATCATAGCCTTCGGAATAGGTCTACAGATGACGGTTGGTAGGGGGTTGTTTTCGTAACTTCAGGTTCACCCTACCCAGCAAACCCCACCCCGACACCCAGAGTAGTGCACCTGAATACTCTCCATTTTCTATCCCCGCCGCAAAATAGACTTCTCTACGGCACCGCAGCCTTCATGCTCCTCCCCTTCTACATCGGCGCACTTGTCCACCGCAGCGCATCTGCCTCATCGATGACCTCGTACGCCGCACTAGAGCCGGTCCACCGTTGATGTCGTACACGGATCCTCTTCCCCGGCACCATCTTCCACAGTCTCGGATCTGCTTCCTGGAAGCCGACGCCAAGCGCAGAAGCACCACCGTCGTGGACAATGAACTGACTCCTGTTGCTGACCATGACTCACAAAGGCCGCCGCGACCATCGTTCTCCTCCTTGATTGGTAACGTGTGTATTGAATCACTTAGATGTACATGTACAGTTCCAATTTTGTTCATAGCTACCCTTCAAATCTCCTGGGTGCTATTGTTCCCGTAAAAGTAATTGGTTATAGCCTCCACTGTCCAACAGAATATCAGCTTGTAATTGTGTGTCACTCCTGTATCGCACTGTGCTTGGGTAGGTATTTCATCTGCAACCAGTGGTGTGGCAAATGATGGATAGTTTTTTAGAAGTAGCAAGATGCCCATGCGTTGCACCCATCAAGATGCATTTAATGAGTAGTTTATCTTGTGGGAGAAAAGGATGAACGAGGGAATGCCTTATTTGCAAATGCGGAGAGGGGTGTGGGTATCTTTTTGCAAAATTGCCACAGTTTCCTTCCTATCCGTTGGATATAAATTGGATGGCCTATATTGCAGGATGGCAGGCACACCATCATCACGAACTCTAGTTTTTATAAGATTAGGGAAAAAGTAGAGAAAAAATAGAGAGTAGAGAAGCAGAGAGAAATATTAAATATAAAATAAATATAGTAGTTGAGAAGAGAATAGAGATAGCAGAGACGTCGAGAAAGGATTGCGCGCATGCGGGAAAAAGCGGCCGTGCGTGCGCTAGTTTTAGCGCGCGGTGTCCGATGCGCTTTATAAAATCCAATGCCCTCCAACCGCTCTATGCCTTGCCACCGCTCTCCCCGCTCTGTGCCTCGCCACCGCTCTCTCCCTGCTCTTCCTTGCCTCGCCGCCGCTGCGCCACCATGCCGCCGCGTCGCCGGGTAACTATGTGATACCGCGGCGTCCGTGCGCGCCCCTCCGGCGGCTTCTCCGCCGAGATCCGGTTTCACGGGATGCACCTCAGCCTCGGCAATTTCGACACCGCCAACGAGGCCGCCCGCGCGTGCGACGCGGTGGCCTGGCGCCTCTGGTGGCCTCATAGAACATTGAACTTCCCCAACGTGCCGACGCGGGAGAGGGCACAGGAGCTTGCGCCTCTGTCGCGGCTTATCACCGACGAGGATCGTCACGGCAACCGGAGGCGGGAGCACCGTCTCAGCATCGCCGAGATGGACGAGGAAGCCATGGTGCTGTGGCACCAACACTTCCCGCAAGACATCATCAACGAGCGTGAGTTCTACGAGCAAAGGAGGGCGGAGAGGGATAATAGGAGGGTGGAGCAAGCCGCCTATCGCGAGGACAAGCGTAGGTGAAAAGCAGACGTTCAATTCAACATGAGGCTAGGAGCAGCGTCGCCCTGGGAATCCGACGACGATCGGTATCTTCCGGCCTACAGTCAGACATCAAAGGAGGACATCACCGAGGAGGAGTCGGACGACGAGGAGTAGTTGAATAATCTATTTTTTTATATATCTATGCTGTATCCTCTACTCTCTATCTCTACTTCTCGATATCAGCACTGTAAACGCTTTTTTAAAGCGCCGCGCGTTGCGATTCTGTTGGAGATGCTCTAATATGGCAGACGAGTGCTTTAATGTTGACCACAAGATGCGCGAGTATTACTAGTAGTATATTTTATTGCCATGTTGAGATTTTAAAACCACGAGTGTGAACATGCAGAGGAGCAATGAAGACCAAACACGGGATATTGGGGACATCTTCAAGGAGTGTGGCAAGTTAAAGAGGAGCTGCACCGAACCTGTAAAACGAGCTTTGGTAAGTAACACTGTTTCAATTACTTTCGTTTAGCCTCGTGTTCTTCGATGTGTGTATGTTGTAGTTTCTATTTCTCTTAAGCCTCGTGTTCTTCGATGTGTCATAAGAAGAGTCTTAATCGTCCTAATGCTTTCGTTTTTAGCTTGATGTAGGAAGTGGGTGTTCTCACCTTGTAGTCTATTTTTATATTTTCCCCTTTTGAATTCACTTCTCCCAGTTTTGTTTATCTGGCTTCTACTAAATGGATGTGGGTTGCTCTGAGTAATTATCTAAACAAGAAGTAACTTCATGTCAGGATGCAGTTCCTGCAAGGAGGGAAGTATGGTCAACCTCGAGATCATGTTACCAGAATGAGGCTGGATTACACACAAGGCACCAGTTCCCTAATGATGCTGGATTAGACACAAGGTACAAATTCCCGGATGATGCTGGATTACACACAAGCCAGGTGGAGTCGTCCGCTGTTCGTGTCCTTGTGGCCCTAGTAAAGGTTGAAAGAAAGCATGCAGCAGCCCTTGAGAATGTAGATGAGTTCCTGAAGAAGCAAAAAGAGCAATCATATGCTCTCTTCACCCATGCCAAAGAAGAGATGGAAGAAGCCAGAAATAAGCTAGCAGAGGCAGAGCAGGCTAGGCGTCTCCTACTATCTAAAACTATTGTCAATACAAAATTTCCTTCATAGTAGCTAGGTTCAAATGTTTATCCATTCAGCATGCTTGTTGTGATGTCCGTGCATCTACTGATGTGGCACAAAATATATTTTTTCGGGTCATGTAATAACAGCAATTACTTTCCAAACAATAACAGACGAAGCATTGGACATGATATAGTTCACGCGCAAACCCGACATTCCAAGTTCAACTTCCACATCAAACTCATGTTCACAGATATCTCCACCTTCATACATAATGTCCACAACCATGATTCACTTCAAAGCCAAAAAAATTGAGGAGAGTTATGAATAAAGAAAAACCTCTAGTTCCTGCTACCAGTGCGAACACAACAAGTCAAGACCATGCGTAATTAATTATATTTTGGTCATTTTTTGTGTTCTAAAATGTCGGCAGGCTCACGGAAGGACATCTTGTCGGCACACGCGTGGATTAAATGAAGGCAGGCAGAGCAGTCTGAAGCCGGTTGCATGCAGCGAGGAGGCGCGTTCAGCCTGGCCTACAGCGAGTGGGGCCCTCTTGGCCGGCGCGCCGGTTCAATGCCTGCGCTATGAGAGGTCGTGTCCGAATCAGAGCAATCACTCCCTCCAATCCTTTTTTGTCTGCGTATAACAAATTCTCGTTTTCCATTCACATTTTACAAGTAAAAATCATGGACAAAATTTGACCCAAAATAGGATGGGGACTAGTAAACCAGAACGGAGGTAGTAGTTTTTTTAATCAAAGAAGGGTTTCCCCCTTCCGATTTTCATTACTGAAAACCAACATCTAAATCTAAACATAGTATTTGCCCTAGAACTACCAGGTTCAACATCTCGCAACATAAACCTATACAACCATATGCCAAGGAGGTACGTAGTACAATGAATTCCATTTTCGCTCCATACCAATCATTCTAAGAACTACTTAGTACTTATAACGCGCCATTGAAAATTGGAACTCTTAACCCCGCTAAAAAATGATATTTTAAACGTGGCTACTCGATCTATGGCAATTGGCGAGCCACCGCCTCCAAGTCGTTCACCTGTGGTCCCGACCATCAACTCCTACGGATCAAATTATCATGAGAGCAGACTATTCCTACAAAGGTGCGCTCCACCACGTATCCGGTACCCGCGAATGTAGCAATCGTGCACCTAGGGTTTTAGGGTTTATTTGTTAACGTCGCCTTTACGTAACACTCATGTGTGCGAGACGGTGAGAGACCGACTGTGTGCGTGCGCCTCTTCTCTTCGTATATGTGCTCCACCGTTTGTCTGGTATCCAAAAAAATATAATAACTACTAGCAATGTGCCAATGTCCTGCCACACGATCTGAGTAAATTAACACATATTCACCGATTTGACAAAAAAAAATCTAGTTTTGAAATACGTATATCACTAAAAAATTGTTATGTTTCACTCAAAATATATTCCTTTGGCGGTTTTGATGAGATAAGGGAGGAATGTTGTTGGTTTCAAGATTGGAGAAGTGGTATATGTGTAATTTCTACTCCTACTAGCAAGATACCGTGCGTTGCACGGAACATCAAGATCTTGTGGGAGAAAAGGATGAACGAGTGAAGGCCTTATCTGCAAATGTGGAGAGGAGTGCGGGTAAATTGCCATAGTTTCATTCCTATCTGTCAGATATAAATCGGACGACCTATATTGCAGGATGGCAGGCCCACCATCATCACCAACTCTGTTTTTTATCCCTACTCTTATAAAAGTCATAGTCGGTAATGAACGTGTGCCTGTCATCCTGCAATATAGGCCGTCCGATCTATATCTGACGGATAAGAAGGAAACTATGGCAATTTTGCACAAAGATACCCACACCCCTCTCCACACTTGCAAATAAGGCCTTACCTTGTTCATCCTTTTCACCCACAAGATAAACTACTCATATAAATGCATCTTGATGTTCCGTGCAACGCATGGGCATCTTGCTAGTTGTTGCAAAAAGCATATGTGAGAGAGAGAGAGAGAGAGGGAGAGAGGAGGAGGACGGAGAGCATGTGTGACAAAGACACAAAGAGTGTGTGTGCGAGAGGTATCATCTTAAAATGAGGCGATAGTGTGTGTGTGTGCACGACCGAGAGGGCGTGTCTCAAGAAGGGAAGAAAAATCTACATAGATACAAGGAGCGGGAGAGAGACATGTATGCGATAGTGGAAGCACGAGTGTGCGGGTGTATGAACCTATCTAGAGGCTAGTCGATAAATGTTTGTGAGAGAAATACGAGTTGGCAGTGCGAAAGCGAGAGTTTTGTGTGTGAGAGAGAGATGGTAGTCAGGAAGGGGAGTGGAAGAAGGAGTTGTGTGTGTGTGTGTGTGTGTGTGAGAGAGAGAGAGAGAGGGGGGAGTTTGTCTTATCGGTAAACAAATGAATAATGTCTGTCTGGGATGGAGACGAAAAGGAGACCGCAACAAATGTTGTGTCTACAGGAGAGAGAGAGAGAGAGAGAGAGAGAGAGTAATTTTAGTGGTATGATTCGTATCTAGAGACACATAGGGTGTGTGAGAGAATCCCATAGAGAGAAAGACAAAGTGAAAGACGAGTGGAGACTGTGTGTGTGGCATTGAAAAAGAAAGCTTAGGTACCTAGTGATACGAGAGAACGGTAGAGACGTGAGAGATAATGAAAACAGTGTAATATATAATGATTGGGAGAGTGTGACACTTCTCAAGGGAGACGTCGAGAGACCATGTTTGCGAGGTTAGGAGAAACATGAAGTGAGCGTGCGGGTGAGCTAGAGAAAAGAGAGTGATAGCTACATGAAGGAGCATGCATGCGAGAGAGATATGCATGAAAGGAGTGAACATAAAAGGGATTCAAATATTTGAATTCGAGATGATGATACATGTAATCCATACTCGAACCAAAATTGATCTATCAAACATGCATACTCATATGAATTTACGCGCATCTATATTATTTAATATGTAGATATTACTGATCCATACATTTTAGTAGAGCATAATTTGGTTTAATTTTTTGATTTCAACCTTATGATTTTGAGATCATTGTATTTGTAAATCATATTATACATATAAAGGAGCAGAATTCTTTGTTGTGCTTTTGAATGTATATATATAAAAAAACGATGTATATAGAATTTTATTCCAATCAAAAATGGATCCCGCCCGAAAAATAGAATACAAACGGGATTCGAATTGAGTTGGCATGGTAAATGTGCACTCTACAAAATTTGAACGAAGCGGGGAAAGTCGCAGTAACTACCCGAAACCAAAATCTGCGAGATGGAAATTACTACTGCCTATCCCTGCCACGCAAAGCCTATCTGCTCGATTTCTATAGGTTTTGATAGGGGTAGGTTTGTAATTTCACTCAAACGTGACATAACCGCCTCTCACCCGGATTCATACACTGTGGGCGCCAAAACACAGTGTGTCCTCGGCCGAAATTGACTCACTCCCCGATTCATACACGGTGGGCGGAAAAACAAACTCTCGTCGACAAATATTCTGTGTATGCGAGATTACTATCCTATCCCCAACCGACTAATATTGCTGTGATGCAGGAAATTTGAAATGGGGGCTAAGTTTGTAAATTTCCTCGCATTTGAGACAAGCGCGCCCTGAAGATATGGTTCCCCCCTTCCTCTCCACCTCCATTTCCCCATTCGTACTCCGTGGGCGCAAAACACCCTCTCCACCCCAGCCTCCTCCGTCCGCCACCCCATCCACCGCCGTCCTCCTCCACCATGCCAAAGCTGATACCCCGACGCCGCCGTCCATTACAAGAGATCGACCTCTCTCATCCACGGCTTCGGACCGGGATCCTTGCATTCCGTCCTCTCGCTTCATCCCCGCCATCGTCCACCTTGCCGGCGCCTCTCCTACGACCGTCTCGTCCACCACGCCCCGCCGCCACCGTCTACCCTCCTAGATCCGCTTCACGCCGCCGACAGCCATCGCCACCGCAGCACCGTCGAATTCTCAGCAGATGCATACACGGCGTCGCACTAGATGCGGTACTCTTTCACATCTTCTCAACTTATTTATTGCAGCAAGAAAATAGATCGCTACTGCTTTACTCTGATTTCTTGTCCATCACCTACTTGCTAGTTGAAAGCAAACATTGGTTGCGAAGTTACCTTTGTCCGGTTTGCACCTTCTGATCCGCCATGACACGCTCAACACTATACTCCCAATGCTTATGGTTTTCGTCTTTTATATTCCACACTACTTAAATCACAGTAGACTAAATTTCAAAATTGGGTCAGTCGATTTTTTAGAGCTCGCCGGAGTTCGCCGGTGCGAACGAAGGGGCTCAGGTGGGGACTTTGGTTGTGGGGGGCGGTGGTGGGGCCTAGCCGAACGAAGAAAACTCGACGTGGGTGGGAGTAGGGGTTGGGGGTGGGGTGGCGGAGGAACACAGGCGATGGGGGCCGATGGTCCGGTCGGCGGCCCGTGCGGTGTTCTGTATGGGAAGAATCATAGACGAGGAAGAATAAGGGTTAGGAGACGTAGGATCTTCATCCAACCGCCTAAAATGGCCGACTGACCAAAATGACAAAAGTCACGCGACTTGCATGCAGACATGCCTTTATATTCAGTACCATCATCTTACCTACTTAGCACTACTCCTGAATCCATCAAGCTAAATAACGTGCTGCTACTTCTCGAGCTTACGTTGTATTCCCTCAAAGAGGAAAGGGAGATGCAGCACACTAGTGTAAGTATTTCCCTCAGTTTTTGAGAACCAAGGTATCAATCCAGTAGGAGACCACGCGCGAGTCCCTCGCACCTGCACAAACAAATAAGAACTTTGCAGCCAACGCGATAAGGGGTTGTCAATCCCTTTACGGTCACTTACGAAAGTGAGATCTGATAGAGATGATAGTTTATATTTTTGGTATTTTTGGTTTATAAGAACAGCAAATAAAAGCGATAAAAGTAAAGTAGATGTAGATTGATATGTTGAGAATAGACCCGGGGGCCATAGTGTTCTCTAGTGGCTTCTCTCATGATAGCGATATTCTACGGAGGGTAAACAAATTACTGTCGAGCAATTGATAGAAAAGCAAATGATTATGAGACTATCTAGGCATGATCATTGTATATAGGCATCACGTCCGAGACAAGTAGACCGACTCCTGCCTGCATCTACTACTATTACTCCACACATCGACCACTATCCAGCATTCATCTAGTGTATTGAGTTCATAAGAACAGAGTAACGCCTTAAGCAAGATGACATGATGTAGAGGGATAAACTCAAGCAATATGATATAAACCCCATCTTTTTATCCTCGATGGCAACAATACAATACGTGCGTTGCTGCCCCTATTGTCACTGGGAAAGGACACCGCAAGATTGAACCCAAAGCCAAGCACTTCTCCCATTGCAAGAACTATAGATCTAGTAGGCCAAACCAAACCAATAATTCGAAGAGACTTGCTAGGACATTATGAGCACACATAAAGAGTTCAAAGAAGAACCAAATATCTCTCATAGATAATCTTGATCATAAACTCACAATTCATCGGATCTCGACAAGCACACCGCAAAAAGAGATTACATCGAATAGATCTCCTCGAAGACAGAGGAGAACTTTGTATTGAGATCCAAAGAGAGAGAAGAAGTCATCTAGATACTTGCCATGGACCCGAAGGTCTATGGTAAAATACTCACAACTCGTGGTGAGGGCGATGATGATGATGAAGAAGAACTCCATGATGGATCCCCCTCCGGTGGAGCTCCGGAACAGGCTCCAAGATGGGATCTCACGGGAACAGAATGTTACGGCGGTGGAATTAGGGTTTTCTCTCTGTTGTCGAAGGTTTCAGGGTACGTAGACTTATATAGGAAGAAGGAGGACACCGGGGGGTGCTCGGGGGCCCCACGAGGCAGGGGGTTCACCCCCACCCTCATGGGCAACCCCTTGATCCCCTGACGTGGTTCTCATGTCCCTTGTGCGTGATTTTCTCCAAAAATATCTTTCGCGAATGTTTCATTCCGTTTGGACTCCGTTTGATATTCTTTTTCTGCAAAACCCTGAAACAGGCAAAAAACAGCAATCTGGACTGGGCTTTTGGGTTAGTAGGTTAGTCCCAAAAATGATATAAAAGTGTATGATAAATCCATTAAACATCCAAGACTTCATAAATAATAGCATGGAACAATCAAAAATTATAGATACGTTGGAGACATATCAAGCATCCCCAACCTTAATTCCTGCTCGTCCTCGAGTAGGTAAATGATAAAGAAAGAATTTTTGATGTGGAATGCTAACCAACATAGTTTTTCAATGTAATTCTCTTAATTGTGGCATGAATGTTCATATCTGAAAGATTCAAGATAAAAGTCTATAATGACATAAGAAACAATAATACTTCAAGCATACTAACAAAGAAATCATGTCTTCTCAAAACACTATGGCCAAAGAAAGTTATCCCTACAAAATCGTATAGTCTGGCTATGCTCCCTCTTCATCACACAAAATATTCATATCATGCACAACCCAGATTTCAGCCAAGCACTTGTTTTCATTATAGTGACCACGATCCGAATGGACCAAAGTCTCTGTGTTTCAGTGTCATCCCTGGGTCGGTAATGCTAACACACACAATACTTGAAGGATTTATAACAGAGTGGCAATCACACACTTATTACATAGAATGTCTCAAAAGAGAACTTAGTACAAAAGTCTTTGCTTAAGGCCATCTAACAAAATTACAGCGGAAGGCTTGGAAGATATGTGAGTCCATCAACTCCAACGGCATAGCTGAGTGCAAGACAAACGACCTAACGCGTCTTACTCCTCATCTGAAAAGTCTGCAACGTAACATGTTGCAGCCCGAAATGGGTCAGCACATGGAATATGCTGGCAAGATAACACAGTAGAGCTAGTAACAGAAATAAAGGCTAACACTATATGCATATTTGGTTGGTGGAGGCTCTAAGGTTAAAGTTTTTGCGAAAAGCCAAATTTTCCCTACAACAAAGGAATAAATTTTATGTTAACTATCATGGTAGTTGAAACATCATTGAGAAGGTACCTCCAACTCAATCCCAATTAAAATAGTCATCATTAACCCAACAAATTAATTTTAGAGTGATGAGATCAACCAATAATTCAAGTACTAGATACTCAAAATTGTCCATAACCGGGGACACAGCTAATCATGATCAGTTTGTACACTCTGTAGAGGTTTGTGCACTTTTCCCCACAAGACTGGATCTCCTCCGTTGGATTTCTCGCACTGCATGGTGTTTGAGAAACGGATCACTGAGACATAGTCTTTCAGAAGCATTCGCTCTTTACCTCAGGTGGACCGGTACACCTACTTTCCCCTACATCTGCTAGTCCACCACTGAAAGAGCTCACACAACTTACTCATACTACGCTAGAGCCCATAATGGCATTGTGGCTGCACACGGAAGTTTCTAGCGTGAATAGTTTTATGATCCCTTTGAGCCTGGGTGGCATTCCTTAGGATAATCACACGGTTCCTCTGGGATTTCCTAGGACAACACTGGATTCTCCAGGTGCCCTGCAACCAATTCACCCAGATGTGTATTCAAGTAGCCACCTTAAGGTGAACCATTAATTAACAATTCACATCTATCATGGATTTCACTCAAACCCAAACCACGTCTACAAGCATAGCATGGCACCTTAAGCATAACGTAGAAGTAACTCCCAAGGGTTTGAAAATAATGCTGGTAATAGGTTCTACCTCAATCTACTTCCTAGATCCACAAATTAACAGGTCCTACTCATGCAATGTGTGAGGGTTTGATCTAATGCATAAAAACTGGGTAAATAAAGGGGTATGATCAAAGTGTTACTTGCCTTGCTGATGATTCGCAAAACCTAGAGACTCGTAGTAGCACGCTTCGCACTCCGGGAATTCTATCGCAAACAAACAATAGCATACATAAGCTATCAAGCAAAGATGCACAAACAGAACTCCAAACAAGAAGATCTCACCAGAAAGTTTAACTTAAGAACTCCGGTTTGCAAAAAGAATCAAATCAAACTGAGCAATGAAACTCAAACTGCGAAAGAAACAAGATCCGTTTACTAGATTGATCTAAAGTCATATTTTACAGTAGCAAAACCTTGTTCAAGTTGGCTAAATGGAAAGAGGGCATCGAGACGAAGATCTAGGCTTTTGAATCGCCTGATTCCGACTCTCGAGCGAAAAGAAAAACTAAAAACGAGATCAGGGCAGAAATCGCGATCGAAAATAATCGCGGAAAAAGCCTCGAAAAAGAAAACTGATGAACAGGCTAACGAACGAATGTTCGTTGTCTGCGGCTAACGGGCGAACAACGTTCGTTAAAACGAACGTACGGACGAATGTTCGCTAACTAACTAAACCAAAAAAAACCCAAACCGAACTATTAAAAAAACAGATATAGGGTTTCACTAAAAAACGAATGGTTTTTGAGAAAACCTGCGGCGGCGGCGTGAACGGCGGCGGCTACCTCGGCGTTGGCGGCGGCGGCTCCGGCGAAGGCGGCGGACGGCGGGGCTCTGGCGGTCGTGCGGGGCGGCGGCGCGGGCGGCGGCGACGGGCGGCTGTGCGACGCGGCGTGGCGGCGGCGGCGAGCAGCGGCAGCGGCGCTCGCGGCGGTGGCGGGAGCTGGCGCCGGCGGCGCGGCTCGGGACGGGCTAGGGTTCGGGCGACGGGGTGAGGCAAGGCTGAGGGCGGCTGGGCCTCGGCTTACAAAGCCGGCCCGACAGAGTCCGGGTCGGTTCCTTTTTTTTAAGATTCCTGACGTACTAAAATAGTTGAAAAAAAATACTAAACGGACTCCAAAAATTCCGAAATAAATTTTCACCGTCCTCTAATAATATTTTGGACAAAGTGAACATTTTTCCCCTGACCTAAATGCAATTTTGAAAAACGCACATTTTTCCTATGCAAATAAAATCGCAAATAAATCCGAATAAAATTCCAAAAGTGATTTTACTATTTTTCCTCCAATATTTCTTTTATTTGGGAGAAGTCATATTATCTCCGCTCATATTATTTATCAACAAATATTTTTAGGAAGAGAAAATAATTAAAACCAACGTGATCCCCGTACCGGTATTTGAGAAAACTCAAATACGAAACGGTATAATTCCCAACTCTCTCCGTAGGTCCTTGAGTTGCTTAGAATTTTCGAGGATCGCCACGCACAAAATGCAATACAATATGCAATGCAATATGATCTATGTATAACATTCCAAATTGAAAATTTGGGATATTACAAACCAACCCCCCTTAGAATGAATCTCGCCCTCAAGATTCGGCTTCGCTAGAGAACAGGTGTGGGTGGTCCTTGGGTAGATCGTCCTCTCATTCCCAGGTGGCTTCTTCCTCGGTGTGGTGACTCCATTTAACTTTGCAAAACTTGATAACCTTACTACAAGTGACTCTGCTCGAAAACTCGAGGATCATGACGGGCTTCTCCCCATAGGTCAGATCACTATCCAACTGAATTGCTTCCAGGGGTACTGTGTCTCTTAAAGGAATATCTGCCATCTCCGCATGGCACTTCTTAAGCTGAGAAACGTGAAACACATTGTGCACTCCTGACAATCCTTTGGGTAACCCCAATTTGTAGGCAACCTCTCCCATGCGTTCCAAAACACGGTACGGTCCCACAAATCTCGGGGCTAACTTTCCCTTAACTACGAAACATTTAACTCCTCGCAGAGGCGATACTCTCATGTATGCTCGGTCTCCGATTTCATAGGCTACTTCCTTGCGCTTCGAGTGTGCGTAACTCTTCTGCCTGGACAGAGCTACCTTCAGTCCATCTCGAATCAACTTAACCTTCTCTTCTGACTCTTTGATCGGGTCTGGTCCAAACAACTATCGTCTCTGACTTCATCCCACATCAACGGTGTTCGGCATCTCCTCCCATACAATGCTTCGAACGGTGCCATCTTCAAACTGGCCTGGTAGCTGTTGTTGTACGAGAACTCCGTGTAGGGCAAGTTGTCATCCCAACTAGATCCATCATCTAACGCACAAGCTCTCAACATGTCTTCCAGAATCTGATTGACTCTCTCGGTCTGTCCCTCTGTCTGCGGGTGAAAAGCTGTACTGAATTCCAGCCTCGTTCCCAAAGTCTGGTGTAACTGATGCCAAAACTTTGAGGTGAACTGCGTTCCTCTATCTGATACAATGGTCCTCGGAACTCCATGCAGACATACGATATTGGTCATGTATATCTTGGCCAACTTCGCACTGGTATACGTGGTTTTCACGGGGATAAAGTGGGCTACTTTGGTTAAGCGATCCACTACTACCCAGATTGAGTCATATCCTGATCTGGTCCTAATCAATCCGGTGATAAAGTCCATGCCAAGCTTATCCCACTTCCATTCGGGTATCGGCATAGGCTGTAGCAATCCCGCTGGCTTCCGATGCTCCGCCTTCATTCTCTGGTATACATCACATACAGCTACATATTCGGCAATATCCTTCTTCATTCCCGTCCACCAGAAACGCTCCTTCAAATCCAAATACATCTTGGTGTTTCCGGTGTGTATTGAGTATGGCGTATCATGTGCTTCCTGCAGTATCAACTTTCCGATCTCGGGGTTGTTGGGCACATAGATTCGATCCTCAAACCATAAGGTGTCGTGTTCGTCCTCACGAAAACGCTTGGCTTTTCCTTCACTCATCTTCTCCTTAATATCTGCAATCTCTTTGTCATTCTTCTGGGCTTCCCATATCTTTCCCGACAATGTTGACTGAACCTCCAAGGTTGCAACAAAACCTCTAGGAACTATCTCCAAACGAAGCTCCATGAGATCTTCTGCTAACTCCTGTGGCAATCCTCCCTTTACTAGGGTATTTGCATAACTTTTCCGGCTCAAAGCGTCTGCAATGACATTAGCCTTTCCGGGGTGATAGTGCAGCTTCATATCATAATCCTTTATAAGCTCCAACCATCTTCTCTGTCTGAGGTTCAGCTCCTTCTAAGTGAAAATGTACTTCAAACTCTTGTGATCCGTGTACACATCACAACGATTTCCAATAAGGAAATGTCTCCAAGTTTTGAGCGCATGAACAACTGAGGCTAGCTCCAAATCGTGCGTCGCATAATTCAACTCATGCGGTTGTAGTTGACGAGATGCGTAAGAAACAAATCTTCCATCCTGCATAAGTACTCCTCCAAGTCCTAAGCATGAGGCATCGCAGTACACTTGGAAATCCTTGCGTATATCTCGCAAGATCAGCATTGGGGCTGTCGTCAACCATTTCTTCAATTCCTGAAAACTTTCTTCGCATTCTTCAGTCCAATGGAACTTTGTCTCCTTCTTCAACAATGTTGTCATTGGCTTTGCAATCTTGGAGAAATTCTCTATGAATCTCCGGTAATATCCCGCGAGTCCAAGAAAACTGCGGATTTCTCCAACTGAAGTGGGTGCCAACCACTCAGTGACTGCCTGCACTTTGATGGGGTCCACTGCTATACCTTCTCCCGATATAACATGCCCTAAGAATCCCACTTCCTTCAACCAAAATTCACATTTGCTAAACTTGGCGTACAACTAATGTTCTCTAAGCTTCTCCAGTACCAAATGCAAATGCTCCGCGTGTTCCTCTTTGTTCTTCGAGTACACCAAGATATCATCAATGAATACCACGACAAACTTATCCAAGAACTCCATGAATACCTTATTCATCATACTCATGAAATAGGCAGGGGTGTTAGTCAATCCAAATGACATAACCGTATACTCATATAGCCCATACCTTGTGGTGAAGGCTGTCTTAGGTATATCCTTCTCTCAGATCTTCAACTGGTGGTATCCAGATCGTAGATCGATCTTGGAGAATACTTTTGCTCCATGAAGTTGGTCGAACAAATCATTGATCATCGGTAGCGGATACTTATTCTTAATCGTCACTTCATTCAGCGCCCGGTAATCAATGACCATCCTTAAAGATCCATCCATCTTCTCGACCAAAAGCACAGGGGCTCCCCAAGGTGATGAACTCTGGCGAATAAATCCTTTCTCCAATAACTCCTTAATCTGCTTCTTGATCTCCTCCAGATCATTTGCTGGCATCCGATACAGTCTCTTTGATATTGGTCCGGTGCCAGGCAATAGCTCAATCAAAAACTCAATATCTCTATGTGGCGGCATGCCTGGTAGCTCGTCTGGAAATACATCCGGGTAATCCTTTACTACGGGCACTTCCTCCTGAACAACTCCCGTGAGAGAATGTACTTGTGTCCTTCTAGGCGAATGCCGAGACACATACTTGATCCTTTTTCCCTCCGGGGTGATAAGCAAAATAGTCTTACTGGCACAATCGATGTTCCCTCCATACATTGATAGCCAATCCATACCTAGTATCACATCCAATCCTTGTGACTCCAAAACTATCAGGTCTGAGGGGAAAACATGGTTATGGGTGTATCCTTCCGAATTTGGGGTGAAACGGGGTTTCTGCTGGGCTCCAGAATTATTCCTTCCTTGTCCATACTTCCTCTTGCGGCTCTCAATTTGCTGCTGCTTCCCTACAATCATATGAGCCTTATCTACCAACTCCTGGTAGTTGTTGAAGGTTGCCACCATCAATTGTACGCTCATCTCATCATTCAGCCCTTCCATAAAACTCTCCTACTTCGCGGCATCTGTGGCCACATCATCCGGGGCATAACGAGATAGAGTACTAAACTCATCTATCTACTGAGCCACAGTACGATTTCCTTGGCGTAGATTGCAAAATTATCGCTTCTTCATGCTCATATCTCCAGTCGAGACATGGGCATTGCGGAAAGCTTGCTGAAACTGATCCCAAGTGACATTGGCTATAGGGAAAGTGGCTGTGTAATTCTCCCACCATGGTGCTACTAGTCCAGCCAACTGATGTGCGGCAAACCGCACTTTCTCAGCATCCGTGCAATAGGTGGTGGTCAAATCCCTTCCAATCTT
Source organism: Secale cereale (assembly GCA_902687465.1). Lineage (NCBI taxonomy): Eukaryota > Viridiplantae > Streptophyta > Magnoliopsida > Poales > Poaceae > Secale > Secale cereale. The sequence goes on from LR738711.1 coordinate 602,740,434, forward strand.
GCATAGCCAGTCATCATCAACTATTGGTTCAATGCTGCTAGAAAACATTGGTGGTTGCAACCTTAAGAACCGTGTCAGGTTGTCCACGGGTGGTGGTGGGGGAGGGTTGTTGTTGTTCTGATTGTTCTGATTGTTCTGGACAAGAAGTTGCATCAAAGTGTTCTGCTGCTAGATCAACTGAGTGAGCTCAGGGTGAAACTGAAATCCGGGCTCACGTCTTGGAGGCATCTGATGGGTGTAGAGGGAAGAGATTAGAATAGAAATGAGGTCTAAGGGAAAATTCACTACCCATATGCATATGAGACGAACACAAACATATCACACCAATCAATTTCAAGCAAGGGCTTACAAAGCTTCTAACTAACGTTACAAAAGTGCTCTAAACTGTACTTTATAGGGAAACTACTAGTCATAGGGTGGTCATCTAGAAATTATGATCGGTGGAAGATTCCATGATATCTGCTCCAGCTTCATCTTCGTAGTCTTCATCATCACTATCATCGGGGTCTGAGTCCGTGTCATCGATGATGATGTAGTCTCCAGAACGAATCTCCTTGGGTTCTTCTTCTTCTTCTTCTTCTTCTCCTCCCGGTGCTGGATCTCCCATGAATACTCCTAGCTTCCTTGTCAAATCATCATTCTTCTCCACAAGTATCACCATCTCCTCCTCGTATCCGTCACATGTAGACTTGAGTTCCTCTTCTAGCTCCAAGTTCCTAGTTAGTGCCTTCTTCAATTCTATCATCCCTACGCACATCTGGTGCTCCTGTCGACGAATGTGCTGGTTTAACTCCTGGATGAATGCTGCAATGGACATGTCCTTCTGGGTAATGATCATGTCCCGTCGCTCATCCCGGCGTCCACAAATCTGGTAGATGGTGTCCTTCAGCTCCTGCTTGTAGACTTCTCCAATCCGTCCCATGGTAATGTGGGCTGCCATACTATTGCCTAGACTCCAGGTTGGTGCATCAAAAGAAAACTCTATTGGTTCAGTGGATGGTGCGAACGTCCTCCCGGGAATTTGAACTTGAATACTCCATCGCTCCTCTTCTGGTAGAGTGGTGGTGTAGGTCCTGGTGAAGCTTGATATTCCGATGTTCAGGTACCCAGTGACTTGCTTCAAGTGTCGTCCAAAAGGTGTGTCTTCATCTAGTTGAGTGAACTTGTTCCTTAGGTCCACCATCCTAAAGAGTAGAAAATGGAGAGGAGTTAGAAATGAGAAGAGAAGAGTGATCTAGGGTGTGTATTAGTGGTCGGGTCCTACAGTCAGCGTGTGCTCTGATACCATCTTGTAGCGACCACGATCCGAAGGGACCGAAATCTCTGTGTTTTAGTGTCATCCTTGGATCGGTAATGCTGACACACACAGTACTTGAAGGATTTATAACAGAGTGGCAATCACACACTTATTACATCGAATGTCTCAAAAGAGAACTTAGTACAAAAGTCTATGGATTAAGGCCATCTAACAAAATAACAGCGGAAGGCTTGGAAGAAAAGTGAATCCATCAACTCCAACGGCATAGCTGAGTGCATGACAAACGACCTAACGCGTCTTACTCCTCGTCTGAAAAGTCTGCAACATAACATGTTGAAGCCCGAAATGGGTCAGCACATGGAATATGCTGGCAAGATAACACAGTAGAGCAAGTAACAGAAATAAAGGCTAACACTATATGCATATTTGGCTGGTGGAGGCTCTAAGGTTAAAGTTTTTGCGAAAAGCCAATTTTTCCCTACAACAAAGGAATAAATTTTATTTTAACTATCATTGTAGTTGAAACATCATTGAGAAGGTACCTCCAACTCAATCCCAATTAAAGTAGTCATCATTAACCCAACAAATTAATTTTAGATTGATGAGATCAACCAATAATTCAAGTACCAGATACTCAAAATTGTCCATAACCGGGGACACGGCTAATCATGATCAGTTTGTACACTCTGCAGAGGTTTGTGCACTTTTCCCCACAAGACTCGATCTCCTTCGTTGGATTTCTCGCACTGCATGGTGTTTGAGAAACGGATGACCGAGACACAGTCTTTCAGAAGCATTCTCTCTTTACCCCGGGTGGACCAGTACACCTACTTCCCCTACATATGCTAGTCCACCACTGAAAGAGCTCACACAACTTACTCATACTATTCCAGAGCCCAATATGGCATAGTGGCCGCACACGGAAGTTTCTAGCATGAATAGTTTAATGATCCCTTTGAGACTGGGTGGCATTCCATAGGATAATCACACGGTTCCTCCGGGATTTCCTAGGACAACACTGGATTCTCTAGGTGCCCTGCAACCAATCCACCCAGATGTGTATTCAAGTAGCCACCTTAAGTTGAACCACTAATTAAAAACTCACATCTGTCATGGATTTCACTCAAACCCAAACCACGTCTACGAGCATAGCATGGCAACCTAAGCATAACGTAGAAGTAACTCCCAAGGGTTTGAAAATAATGCAGGTAATAGGTTCTACCTCAATCTACTTCCCAGATCCACAAATTAATAGATCCTATTAATGCAATGTGTGAGGTTTTGATCTAATGCATAAAAACTGGGTAAATAAAGGGGTATGATCAAAGTGTTACTTGCCTTGCTGATGATTCGCAAAACCTAGAGACTCGTAGTAGCACGCTTCGCACTCCGGGAATTCTAACGCAAAGAAACAATAGCATACATAAGCTATCAAGCAAAGATGCACAAACAGAACTCCGAACTAGAAGATCTAACCTGAAAGTTCAACTTAAGAACTCCGGTATTCAAAAAGAATCAAATCAAACAGAGAAACGAAACTCAAACTACGAAAGAAACAACATCCGTTTACTAGATTGATCTAAAGTCAAATTTTACAGTAGCAAAACTTTGTTCAAGTTGGCTAAACGGAAAGAGGGCATCGAGACGAAGATCTAGGCTTTTGAATCACCTGATTCCGACTCTCGAGCGAAAAGAAAAACCAAAAACAAGATCAGGGCAGAAATCACGATCGAACATAATCGCGTAAAAAGCCCCGAAAAAGAAAACTGAAGAACAGGATAACGAACGAACGTTCATTGTCTGCGGCTAATGGGCGAACAACGTTTGTTAAAACAAACGTACGGACGAACGTTCGCTAACTAAGTAAACCGGAAAAAACCAAACCGATCTATTAAAAAAGACAGATCTAGGGTTTCACTAAAAAACCGAACGGTTTTCGAGAAAAACCGGCGGCGGCGGCGTGAATGGTGGCGGCTACCTCGGCGTTGGCGGCAACGGCTCTGGCGAAGGCGGCGGACGGCGGGGCTCCGGCGGTGGTGCGGGGCGGCGGCGCAGCTCGGCGGCACGGGCGGCGGCGACGCGGCGTGGCGGCGGCGCTGGCAACGGCGGTGGGAGATGGCGGCGGCGGCGCGGCTCGGGACGGGCTAGGGTTCAGGCGGTAGGGCGAGGCGAGGCTGAGGGCGGCCAGGCCTCGGCTTATAAAGCCGGCCCGGCAGAGTCCGGGTCGGTTACGGCCCGTAGGTCGGTTCCTTTTTTTTAAAGATTCATGACGTACTAAAATATTCGAAAAAAATACTAAACGGACTACAAAAATTCCGAAAAGAATTTTCACCATCCTCTAATAATATTTAGGACAAAGTGAAAATTTTTCCCCGGACCTAAATGCAATTTTGAAAAATGCGCATTTTTCCTATGCAAATAAAATCGCAAATAAATCCGAATAAAATTCCAAAAGTGATTTTAATATTTTTCCTTCAATATTTCTTTTATTTTGGAGAAGTCATATTATCTCACAAAAATATTCATATCATGCACAACCCCGATTTCAGCCAAGCACTTGTTTTCATACTCTATCTTTTCAAACCTTTCCACTTTCACGCAATACATGAGCATGAGCCATGGATATAGCACTATGGGTGGAATAGAGGTGGTTGTGGAGAACATAAAAAGGAGGGAGATAGTCTCACATTGATTAGGCGTATCAACGGGCTATGGAGATGCTCATCAATAGATATCAATGTGAGTAAGTAGGGATTGCCATGCAACGGATGCACTAGAGCTAAATATGAATGAAAGCTCAACAAAAGAAACTAGTGGGTGTGCATCCAACTTGCTTGCTCACGAATACCTAGGGCATTTGAGGAAGCCCATCGTTGGAATATATAAGCCAAGTTATATAAAGAAAATTCCCACTATTATATGAAAGTGACTAAACATGAGACTCTCTACAATGAAGAACATGGTGCTACTTTGAAGCACAAGTGTGGAAAAAAGATAGTAGCAATTATCCCCTTTTTCTTTTCTTTTTTTTCTTTTTTTGGGCCTTTCTTTTTTTCTTTGGCCTTTCTTTTTTTTTCTTTTTTTTGCGGAGGGGCTTTATTGATTTAGCCTTTCATCCCACGGGACAATGCTCTAATAATGATGATCATCACACTTTCATTACAACTCGATATTGCAAATCGATACTACAACAACAAAGTATGACTCTATATGAATGCCTCCGATGGTGTACTGGGATGTGCAATGAAACAAGAGTGACATGTATGAAAAGTTCTGCATGGTGGCCTGGCCACAAATACAATGTCAACTACATGATCATGCATGGCAATATGACAATATGATGCATGTCATACAAACAGAATGGTGGAAAGTTGCATGGCAATATATCTCAGAATGGCTATGGAAATGCCATGATAGGTAGGTATGGTGGCTGTTTTGAGGAATAATATGGTGGCTGTTTTGAGGAAGGATATATAGTGGGTGTATGGCACCGGCGAAAGTTGTGCGGTACAAGAGAGGCTAGCAATGGTGGAAGGGTGAGAGTGCGTATAGTCCACGGACTCGACAATAGGCATAAGAACTCATATACTTATTGCAAAAATCTATGAGTCATCAAAACAAAGCAATCAACGCATGCTCCAAGGGGGGAGGTTGGTACAAGTTAAGCATCGTGCGCCCCCGACCTCCACACAAAGGTTGGCACTCTACAAATTCCTCATGCTCTAACTTCGTCATATAGCGGTTCACCATACGTTCATGCTACGGGAATCACTAACCTTAACACAATTATTTCTCAATTTCATAATAACTCCACTAGCATGGCTCTAATATCACTATCCTCGTATCTCAAAACAATTATCAAGCATCCAACATCTCATCATATTCAATGCACTTAGTGTGGAATTTTTCTACTACATTGACATTGGATGTCTATCGTGTGAAGACTAGTTTCTTTAGCCTAAAAACATTATCATGCTGTTTTAATAGACTCTCAAATAGATATAAGTGAAGCAAGAGAGTTCAACAATTTCTACAAAATACTACCACCACCGTGCTCTAAAAGATATAAGTGAAGCACTAGAGAAAACACTATTCAACTCAAAAGATATAAGTGAAGCACATAGAGTGTTCTAACAATTTCTAGGCCATTTTTAACCCTCTCAAATAGGTGTGTCCAGCAAGGATGATTGTGACAAACTAACAAGCAAAGACTCAAATTATACAAGACGCTCCAAGCAAAACACATATCATGTTGCGAATAAAAATATAGGTCCAAGTATTGTTACCGATGGATGAAGACGAAAGAGGGGATGCCTTCCCGGGGCATCCCCAAGCTTAGGCTTTTGATTATCCTTGAATTTTACTTGGGGTGCAATGGGCATCCCCAAGCTTAGGCCTTTGCTACTCTTTGTTCCATAGTCCATCAAAGCAATACTCAAAACTTGAAAACTTCACAACACAAAACTTAGACAAAAATTCTCGTGAGCTCCGTTAGTATAAGAAAGCAAACCACTACTCAAAGGTGTAGCAATGAATTCATTCTTTGTTCATATTGGTGTTAAATCTACTGTATTCCAACTTCTCTATGGTTCATACTTGCCAATACTACTCATAGATGTATCGAAATAAGCAAACAACACACGAAAAACTGAATGTGTCAAAAACAGAATAATCTGTAGTAATCTGCAGGTTTCGCCTACTTGTGGAACTCCAAAAAAATTAAAACTAAATTGGGAAAATTGCGGATTTGTCTACTAATCATCTGCAAAAAGAATCAACTAAATAGCACGCTCCACTAAAATCTTACAACTACGTTAGCGAGCGCTAACGATTCTGTTGGTCACCGAAAAATCATATAAACTTCACACAAGTCTTCCCAAAGGTTCTACTTGGCACAAACATTAAACAAAACATGAAACCATATCTAATGAGAGGCTAGATGCAATATTTATTCCCTAACAGCAACAAAAACAAAAAATATAAAATTGGGTTGCCTCCCAACAAGCGCTATCATTTTACGCCCCTAGCTAGGTACGATACAAGATAAATCTAGGTATTGCCATCTTTGGTCTTCACCCTTTTAATGGTGTCAAGCTCGAATCCGGGAGGTTCTTTATGTTTCCCTTCATACTCGGAAATCTTTAGATCTAAAGCATACAACCGCTTATTAGAAAGAGTAATCAACATATTCATGCGGTGGAGATTCCCACTAACACTTTTAAGAGGTTCAAGAGACTTTTGTAATATTTTTGTTACTTCGCAAATTTTCTCAAAAACTTCCGTCCCTTCCGGGGTTGAATTTGACCCTTTTTGGGGAGGTAGTGTTCATACTATTCCCTCTATAATTTCATGCGCGATACTAGGATCAACTTCGATAAAATTTCCTTTGGCAACGCAATCCAAGAGTTGTCTGTGAGACATATTCAACCCAACATAAAAATTACGAAGCAAGATTCTAAAATTCACCTCTAAGGTGCACTTACGATAAGATTCCATCATCCTAAACCAAGCATCTTTTAAATTTTCTCCTTGCTTTTGCTTGAAGTGAAGCACTTCAAACTCGGGCGACAAAGGAGCGGATAAGGGACTAGCCATAATGACAAGCAAGCAATCCAACACACACAAGCAAACAAGAAGCAAGCGAACGATAAACACAAGGCGGAAGAAGGGCAAATAAAACGGCAAGGGTGAAGTGGGGGAGAGGAAAACGAGAGGCAAATAAATGTAATGCGAAGGATAAGGGTTTGTGATAGGTACCCGGTATATGACTTTTGCGTAAGCCTCCTCGGCAACACCGCTAGAAATTCTTCTTGCTACTTCTCGAGCATGCGTTGTATTCCCTCGAAGAGGAAAGGGAGATGCAGCACAGTAGCGTAAGTATTTCCCTCAGTTTTTGGGAACCAGGGTATCAATCCAGTACGAGACCACGTGCGAGTCCCTCGCACCTGCACAAACAAATAAGAACTTCGTAGCCAACGCGATAAGGGGTTGTCAATCCCTTTACGGTCACTTACGAAAGTGAGATCTGATAGAGATGATAGTTTATATTTTTGGTATTTTTGGTTTATAAGAACAGCAAATAAAAGCGATAAAAGTAAAGTAGATGTAGATTGATATGTTGTGAATAGACCCGGGGGCCATAGTGTTCTCTAGTGGCTTCTCTCATGATAGCGATATTCTACGGCGGGTAAACAAATTACTGTCGAGCAATTGATAGAAAAGCGAATAATTATGAGACTATCTAGGCATGATCATTGTATATAGGCATCACGTTCGAGACAAGTAGACCAACTCCTGCCTGCATCTACTACTATTACTCCACACATCGACCGCTATACAGCATGCATCTATTGTATTGAGTTCATACGAATAGAGTAACGCCTTAAGCAAGATGACATAATGTAGAGGGATAAACTCACGCAATATGATGAAAACCCCATCTTTTTATCCTCGATGGTAACAATACAATATGTGCCTTGCTGCCCCTACTATCACTGGGTAAGGACACCGCAAGATTGAACGCAAAGCCAAGCACTTCTCCCAATGCAAGAACTATAGATCTAGTAGGCCAATCCAAACCAATAATTCGAAGAGACTTGCAAGGATATTATGAGCACACATAAAAAGTTCAGAGAAGAACCAAATATCTTTCATAGATAACCTTGATCATAAACTCACAATTCATCAGATCTCGACAAACACATCACAAAAAGAGATTACATCGAATAGATCTCCTCGAAGACCGAGGAGAACATTGTATTGAGATCCAGAGAGAGAGAAGAAGCCATCTAGATACTAGCTATGGACCCGAAGGTCTGTGGTAAACTACACACAACTCATGGTGAGGGCGATGATGATAATGGTGAAGGCCTCTGTGATGGATACCCCTTCGGTAGAGCTCCGGAACAGGCTCCAAGATGGGATCTCCACGGGAACAGAAGCTACGGTGGTGGAATTAGGGTTTTCTGTCTATCCTCGGAGTTTCTGGGGTACGTGGACTTATATAGGAAGAACGAGGGCACCGGGGGTCACACGAGGAGGCCTCGAGGCAGGGTGCGCCGGGGAGGCTCCTCGATCCTCTGACGTGGTTCTCAAGCTTCCTGGGCGTGATTTTCTCCAAAAATAACTCTCGCGATGGTTTCATTCTGTTTGGACTCCGTTTGATGTTCTTTTTCTGCAAAACCCTGAAATAGGCAAAAAAAACAGCAATCTGGACTGGGCCTTTGGGTTAGTAGGTTAGTCCCAAAAATGACATAAAAGTGAATGATAAAGCCCATTAAACATCCAAGACTTCATAAATAATAGCATGGAACAATCAAACATTATAGATACGTTGGAGACGTATCAAGCATCCCCAAGCTTAATTCCTGCTCGTCCTCGAGTAGGTAAATGATAAAGAAAGAATTTTTGATGTGGAATGCTAACCAATATAGTTTTTCAATGTAATTCCCTTAGTTCTGGATTGAATGTTCAGATCCGAAAGATTCAAGATAAAAGTCTATATTGACATAAGAAATAATAATACTTCAAGCAATACTAACAAAGCAATCATGTCTTCTCAAAATACTATAGCTAAAGAAAGTTATCCCTACAAAATCATATAGTGTTGGCTATGCTCCCTTGTTATCACACAAAAATATTCATATCATGCACAACCCCGATTTCAGCCAAGCACTTGTTTTCATACTCTATCTTTTCAAACCTTTCAACTTTCACGCAATACATGAGCGTGAGCCGTGGATATAGCACTATGGGTGGAATAGAGGTGGTTGTGGAGAAGACAAAAAGGAGGGAGATAGTCTGACATTGATTAGGCGTATCAACGGGCTATGGAGATGCCCATCAATAGATATCAATGTGAGTGAGTAGGGATTGCTATGCAACGGATGCACTAGAGCTAAATATGAATGAAAGCTCAACAAAAGGAACTAGTGGGTGTGCATCCAACTTGCTTGCTCACGAAGACCTAGGGCATTTGAGGAAGCCCATCGTTGGAATATACAAGCCAAGTTCTATAACGAAGATTCCCACTAGTATATGAAAGTGACTAAACATGAGACTCTCTACAATGAAGAACATGGTGCTACTTTGAAGCACTAGTGTGGAAAAAGATAGTAGCAATTGTCCCTTTTTTCTTTTTTCTTTTTTGGGCCTTCCTTTTTTTTCTTTGGCCTTTTTTTTTCTTTTTTGCGTAGGGGCTTTATAGATTTAGCCTTTCCTCCCATGGGACAATGCTCTAAAAATGATGATCATCACACTTTCATTACAACACGATGTTGCAACTCGATACTACAACAACAAAGTAGGACTCTATATCAATGCCTCCGGCGGTGTACCGGTATGTGCAGTGAAACAAGAGTGACATGTATAAAAAATTACGCATGGTGGCTTTGCCACAAATACGATGTAAACTATATGATCAAGCAATGGCAATATGACAATATGATGCGTGTCATATGAACGGAACGGTGGAAAGTTGCATGGCAATATATCTCGGAATGGCTATGGGAATGCCATGATAGGTAGATATGGTGGCTGTTTTGAGGAAGGATATATAGTGGGTTTATGGCACCGGCGAAAGTTGTGCGGTACAAGAGAGGCTAGCAATGGTGGAAGGGTGAGAGTGCGTATAATACATGGACTCAACATTAGTCATAAGAACTCATATACTTATTGCAAAAATTTACGAGTCATCAAAACAAAGGAATCAACGCGTGCTCCTTGGGGGGAGGTTGGTAAGAGGTTTATGGCACCGGCGAAAGTTGTGCGGTACAAGAGAGGCTAGCAATGGTGGAAGGGTGAGAGTGCGTATAATCCATGGACTCAACATTAGTCATAAGAACTCGTATACTTATTGCAAAAATTTACGAGTCATCAAAAAAAAGCAATCAACGCATGCTCCTTGGGGGGGGAGATTGGTAGGAGTTAACCATCGCGTGCCCCCGACCTCCACACAAAGTTTGGCACTCTACAAATACCTCATGCTCTAACTCCGTCACATAACGGTTTACCATACGTGCATGATACATGAATCACTAACCTTAACACAAGTATGTCTCAATTTCATAATAACTCCACTAGCATGACTCTAATATCACTATCCTCATGTCTCAAAACAATTATCAAGCATCCAACATCTCATTCTATTCAATGCACTTGGTGTGAATTTTTTTTACAACATTGACATTGGATGTTTATCATGTGAAGACTAGTTTCTTTAGCCTGAACATATTACCATGCTGTTTTAATAGACTCTCAAATAGATATAAGTGAAGCATGAGAGTTCAACAATTTCTACAAAATATTATCACCACCGTGCTCTAAAAGATATAAGTGAAGCACTAGAGCAAAAACTATTCAACTCAAAAGATATAAGGGAAGCACATAGAGTGTTCTAATAATTTCTAGGCCATATTTAAATCTCTCAAATAGGTGTTTCCAGCAAGGATGGTTGTGGCAAACTAACAACCAAAGACTCAAATTATACAAAAAGCTCCAAGCAAAACACATAACATGTTGTGAATAAAAATATAGCTCCAAGTATAGTTATCGATGGATGAAGACGAAAGAGGTGATGCCTTCCCGGGGCATCCCCAAGCTTAGGCTTTTGATTATCTTAAATTTACATGGGGTTCCATGGTCATCCCCAAGCTTAGGCCTTTGCTACTCCTTGTTCCATAGTCCATCAAAGCAATACTCAAAACTTGAATACTTCACAACACAAAACTTAGACAAAAATTCTCGTGAGCTCCGTTAGTATAAGAAAGAAAACCACTACTCAAAGGTGCATCAATGAATTCCTTCTTTGTTTATATTGGTGTTAAACCTACTGTACTCCAACTACTCTATGGTTCATATCCTCCAATACTACTCATAGATGCATCGGAATAAGCAAACAACACACGAAAAACATAATTTGTCAAAGACAGAACAATCTGTAGTAATCTGCAGGGTTCGCCTACTTCTGGAACTCAAACAAATTCAAACTAAATTGGTAAATTTGCTTAATTTGTCTAAAAATCATCTGCAAAAAAATCAACTAAAAATCATGCTCCACTAAAATCCCACGACTACTTTATCAAGTGCTAACGATTCTGTTTTACACAACAAGATCATATAAACTTCACACAAGTCTTCCCAAAGGTTCTACTTGGCACAAACACTAAACAAAACATGAAACCACATCTTATCAGAGGCTATATGCAATATTTATTCCCTAACAGCAACAAAAACAAAAAAGCATAAAATTGGGTTGCCGCCCAACAAGCGCTATCGTTTTATGCCCCTAGCTAGGCACGATACAAGATAGATCTAGGTATTGCCATCTTTGGAAGGCAATCCATAAGTGGCTCTCATGATAGATTCATATGGTAATTTGATTTTCTTTCTAGGAAAGTGTTCCATGCCTTTCCTTAACGGAAATTGGAATCTAATATTTCCTTCCTTCATATCAATAATTGCACCAATCGTTCTAAGGAAAGGTCTACCAAGAATAATAGGACATGAAGGATTGCAATCAATATCAAGAACAATGAAATCTACGGGCACATAATTCCTATTGACAACAATAAGAACATCATTAATTCTTCCCATAGGTTTCTTAATAGTGGAATCCGCAAGATGCAAATTTAAAGAACAATCATCAAGCTCATGGAACCCTAGCAAATCACACAAAGTTTTTGGGATAGTGGAGACACTAGCACCCAAATCACACAAAGCATAGCATTCATGATCTTTTATTTTTATTTTGATAGTAGGTTCCCACTCATCATAAATCTTTCTAGGTATAGAAACTTCCAACTCAAGTTTTTCTTCATAAGATTGCATCAAAGCATCAACTATATGTTTAGTGAAAGCATTATTTTGACTATAAGCATGCGGAGAATTTAGCACGGATTGCAACAAGGAAATACAATCAATCAAAGAGCAATTATCATAATTGAATCCCTTGAAATCCAAAGTAGTGGGTTCATCACTATTCAAAGTTTTAATCTCTTCACTCCCACTTTTAAAAATTTTAGCATCAAGATCTAAAAACTCTGAATCATCGTGACACCTTAAAGCAGAATCATCTCCAATCCTATTCTCATCAAGATTAATGCTAGAAAACAAGGATCTAATAGGAGACACATCAATAACTTTCAAATCTTCATCTTTATTTTTATGATAACTAGAAGAACACGATTTAATATAATTCTCTTTTAGCACGCATTCTAGCGGTTCTTTCTTTGCATTCATCAATGGAAATTCTCATGGCTTTGAGAGACTCATTGATATCATGCTTAGGTGGGATAGATCTAAGTTTCAAAGAATCAACATCAAGAAAAATTCTATCCACACTTCTAGCCAATTCATCAACCTTAAGCAATTTCTCTTCAAGCATAGCATTGAATTTTTTTTGCGAGATCATAAACTCTTTAACACTAGTTTCAAATTCAAAAGGCATCTTTCCATAAGAGTTGTTGTAGGAATTACTATAATTATTAGAGGAATTACTAGGAAAAGGCCTAGGATTGAAATTACCTCTATAAGCATTGTTACGAAAATTATTCCTACCAACAAAATTCACATCCAAAGATTCATTATTATTCTCAATCAAAGTGGACAAAAGCATATCATTAGGATCAGAAGAAGCACTCTTAGCATCAAACAATTTCATAAGTTCATCCATCTTTCCACTCAAAACACTAATTTCTTCGATAGCATGCACTTTTTTACTAGTAGATCTTTCGGTGTGCCATTGAGAATAATTAACCATAATATTATCTAGGAGTTTGGTAGCTTCTCCTAAGGTAGTTTCCATGAAAGTGCCTACGGCGGCCGAATCTAAAAGATTTCTAGAAGCAAAATTCAAGCCAGCATAAAAGTTCTAAATAATCATACATAGATTCAAACCATGTGTAGGGCAATTATGTACCATCAATTTCATTCTCTCCCAAGCTTGTGCAACATGCTCATGATCTAGTTGCTTAAAATTCATAATATCGTTTCTAAGAGAGATGATCTTAGCAGGAGGGAAATACTTAGAGATAAAAGCATCTTTGCACTTATTCCATGAATCAATACTATTTCTAGGCAAAGAGGAAAACCATGTTTTAGCACGATCTCTAAGTGAAAACGGAAATAACTTCAATTTAACAATATCATTATCCGTATCCCTTTTCTTTTGCATATCACACAAATCAACAAAGTTGTTTAGATGGGTAGCGGCATCTTCACTAGGAAGGCGGAGAATTGATCTTTCATGACAAGATTTAAAAAATCAGCATTGATCTCACAAGATTCAGCATCGGTAATAGGAGCAATCGGAGTGCTAATAAAATCATTTTTGTTGGTATTGGAGAATTCACACAATTTGGTATTGTTCTGAGCCATAGTGACAAGCAAGCAATCCAACACACACAAGCAAACAAGAAGCAAACGAACGATAAACACACGGCAGAAGAAGGGCAAATAAAACAGCAAAGGTGAAGTGGGGGAGAGGAAAACGAGAGGAAAAAATGTAATGCGAAGGATAAGGGTTTGTGATAGGTACTTGGTATTTGACTTTTGCGTAAGCCTCCCCGGCAACGGCGCCAGAAATTCTTCTTGCTACCTCTTGAGCTTGCGTTGTATTCCCTCGAAGAGGAAAGGGAGATGCAGCACAGTAGCGTAAGTATTTCCCTCAGTTTTTGAGAACCAAGGTATCAATCCAGTAGGAGACCACGCGCCAGTCCCTCGCACCTGCACAAACAAATAAGAACTTCGTAGCCAACGCGATAAGGGGTTGTCAATCCCTTTATGGTTACTTACGAGAGTGAGATCTGATAGAGATGTTTGTTCATATTTTTGGTATTTTTAGTTTAATAAAAGAGCAAATAAAAGCGGTAAAAGTAAAGTAGATGTAGATTGATATGTTGAGAATAGACCCGGGGCCATAGTTTCCTCTAGTGGCTTCTCTCATGATAGCGATATTCTACAGCGGGTAAACAAATTACTATCGAGCAATTGATAGAAAAGCGAATAATTAAGAGACTATCTAGGCATGATCATTTTATATAGGCATCACGTCCGAGACAAGTAGACCGACTCCTGCCAGCATCTACTACTATTACTCCACACATCGACCGCTATCCAGCATGCATCTAGTGTATTGAGTTCATATGAACAGAGTAACGCCTTAAGCAAGATGACATGATGTAGAAGGATAAACTCAAGCAATATGATGAAAACCCCATCTTTGTATGCTCAATGGCAACAATACAATACGTGCCTTGCTGCCCCTACTGTCACTAGGACACCGCAAGATTGAACCCAAAGCCAAGCACTTCTCCCGTCGCAAGAACTATAGATCTAGTAGGCCAAACCAAACCAATAATTCGAAGAGACTTGCAAGGATATTATGAGCACACATAAAAAGTTCAGAGAAGAACCAAATTCTTTCATAGATAACTTTGATCATAAACTCACAATTCATCGGATCTCGACAAACACACCGCAAAAAGAGATTACATAGAATAGATCTTCTCGAAGACCGAGAAGAACTTTTTATTGAGATCCAGAGAGAGAGAAAAGGCCATCTAGATACTAGCTATGGACCCGAAGGTCTGTGGTAAACTACTCACAACTCATGGTGAGGGCGATGATTGATGATGGTGAAGGCCTCTGCGATGGATCCCCCTCTGGTAGAGCTCCGGAACAGGCTCCAAGATGGGATCTCCACGGGAACAGAAGCTACGGCGGTGGATTTAGGGTTTTCTCTCTATCCTCAGAGTTTCTGGGATACATGGACTTATATATGAAGAAGGAGGGCACCGGGGGCCACACGAGGAGGCCTCGAGGAAGGGGGCGCGCCCTGGGAAGGGGGGCGTGCCCCCCACCCTCGAGGGCGGCTCCTCGATCCTCTCACGTGGTTCTCAAGCTTCATGGGCGTGATTTTCTCCAAAAATATCTCTCGCGAAGGTTTCATTCCGGTTGGACTCCATTTGATATTCTTTTTCTGCAAAACCCTGAAATAGGCAAAAAACAGCAATCTGGATTGGGCCTTTGGGTTAGTAGGTTAGTCCCAAAAATGGTATAAAAGTGAATGATAAAGCCCATTAAGCATCCAAGACTTCATAATTAATAGCATGGAACAATCAAAAATTATAGATACGTTGGAGACGTATCAAGCACCGACATTTCACTCCCGTGTAGTAAAAATTTTAGGACCCGCGTCATTTCCTCAAACACACCCCCCGCCCCCCTACACACACACACACCAAAACCTCCTCTGGCGCGCGCACACACACACACACACACCCTCCTTCGCTCAAAACCCTAGCAAGGTACCCGCCGCCACCGCCACAAGGCCTCCATTGTGAACATTTGTCGGTTTGCTCGTGCAGCTTACCCACCGATCTCCATACCTAGGCCGCCCTGAGTTTCTTAGATGACGCCTGCAACGCCGCTTTCCCATAGATCCCCATCCCCATCCCCATCCCCCACTCCAGAGCATCACAGCCTAAGCCCGGCTATGTTTCCCATGGAGCTCGAGGAGCGACTGTCCCAAAAGAGGTGTATCACAGTCTCTTCGCCCGATGTTGCCGAGGAAGCTGACGACCATTACTGGTGGCAGGCACTCAAGCAGCGGGCTAGAGTATGCGGGCATGTCTCGGCCGTCGGCTACGACATCGAGGTCATTGACAGGGATGGCCCGAGGCAGGCTATGTCACAGGTTAAGTGGCCCATCCGAACCCCTCAAGTTCAACCACCATCGATCTCATCCATGGCCCCGCCGCTGATCTCCTCTAGCTCGCTGTCAACAATTTGCCATCCTACATCGCCATCGAGCCCCTTTTGTCATTTCTGAAGGACATGTTCTATGACGCTGGCTTGGGATCCACAGCTTCCAAGTCAGACCTCATCGACGACGACCACAAGGAGGGCACCCTCTCTCGCTCTTCCAAGAGCAAAGAGCCCATCTGCTCTTCCAAGGGGAAAGCGCCCGTCTGCGACATCAGGGAGGACACCCTACAGCCATGCTCTTCCAAGGGGAAGGAGCCCATCTGAGACAACATGAAGCGCATCCAGGGTCCATGCTCTTCCCACGGGAACGAGCCCATCTGTGACAAGTGAGGAAACCTATGATTTGTTTTGACGTGCCTCTTCACAGGGGGAAACCCAGGATTAGTTTTGTCGAGTCCCTTTTGTAGTGTAGTGACAATATGTCCAGTTTTAATTGCTATATCTGGTTGTTTGAAGTATGCCTTGTTTATTTCAGTTGTTCACAATGTGATGCTCTATATGTGCAATTATTTACCGTGTAGTACATTTCATCAATCCAGTTTTAAACATACAGATAGGAATGCATATATTTGCTTGCTGTTAAGCCTGTTATAGCTAGCATATGCCTCTTTTAAAGTTTTTTGATTGTTCGGCTGTTTGTAGTTAGCATATGTCCAGTTTCAAATGCTATCTTTAGTTGTTCTTAGTATGCCTTGTTTATTCTAGTTATTCACAACATGATGTTCTATATGTGCAAGTATGAATTGTGCAGTTCATTTTCATCAGTACCAGTTCCAACAATACCACTATGAATGACTACATTTGGTTGCTGCATCTTGTAGTTAACACACCTTTCCATTTTTATTTAACTATAACCAATGTACTTAGACCGGCGCAATACCAGTTTGAATGACTATGTTTGCTTGTTGTTAAATGTTAGACTTGTTGCAGTTAACACACCTTTCCACTTGTTTTGCTTTACTAGCGTGCTTAAACCTGCACACTGAAGCTATCTTTTGGAGATTATTTTGTCTGCCATGGATAATTTTGGTTGATGTTTAGCCTATTGTGTTTAACATGCTTCTCGATGTACCTACACATGACAATTTTGGGAAAGACTGTTGTTTTCCATCGAGGTTAGTTTCATACCATGGCTTATATATGCTCACTGTTCAGGATATTGGTAGCCGCTACCATATAGGCCGAGGGCTGATAAAGGACTAACCGGTGAATTGGACTTTTAACTGAATATATCTGCAACCCATTTATCTTTAGGTTAACTAGGGCCATATGTAATATATCTGAGGCTACATAGCAACATGCATTGTACTTAATGTCTAAATGTGCAATTCTAGGCTACATAGCAACAAGCAAGAGTGTTATATTAATGTTCTGATGATGTCTAGATATACGTAGAAGAGCAGTAGTAACAACAACAACAACAACAACAACACATCCCAGTTTGGATACTCAACTTAGCTAGAGGTTAGAGTTTGTTTCTAGCTCATGGCTAACCCTGAACTAACTCCATCCGAAGAGTTGTTTTGATGGCAGGGTTAGATTGACAATAAATGCACTAGGAGAACTAGCTCCTATTAGCACCTCTTGGGTTGGATAGTTTTTTTGGGTTATAGATGCAACTATCTCAAACTAGCCCTCATGTTTAGATATACTTTAGGGCTATTTGAGCCCAAACTAGCTCAAACTAACTGTAACCCATGGATACATCAACAGTTAATCAACCGATATTTTGTAAGAATGCAAAAAACTCCTTCCGACCCATAATATAAGATGTTAATTCATCTAATATGTGAGTATATTGGATGTTATAAGATATTATTAAAGAGTGTTGTACTACATCATTGTGCAATTGTTGTTTAGCTTCTAATATTAACTTGGTGCTTTTAGGTACATATGTCATTGGTAAACATCCGTGCTTCGACCCTTTCTGCGTATGGGGCAATGAGATATCGATGAAGCAGCATCATGTGAGGAAGCTGATAAAAATTGTTAGTAAAATGGGTCCAAAGATGGCCATTAAACTATTTGTTTACACTTTATCCAAGACAACAGCGAACTACATGATGGTAAGCAAGAACTCTGCAACCTTCTTTTTACTGCCCATAATGAGTTGTGTTAGATGACAATGTCTGAATCTTTTTCCTTTGCAGTGGTTGCCAAAGCATTTTACTCAAGATTACCTCTCAAACTACATGATTGGTGCGCATGCAAAGGTTAAAGTATTTCTACCAGAACACAATGATCATCTTGATGTTTTCATGAAGAATGCGAAGGATGGGCGGTCGGCCATCACAAGGGGTTGGACTAGAGTCGTGCGTGCTTTCTGCCTGGAGATGGGCACAATATGGGCATTCCGCTTCACCTTGTTCAGCAACCAGAATGTATTTCGCCTCTTTCTTTGCCATCTTTAGTAGTACAAGTATGCAACTGTGGTTCATCATTTTGTATTTGGTTCTTATGTAAGTCTTTAACATATGTACCTATGAATCGAATAATGCATTGGTTGTTTGAACCAGACGGATATGAATAAAGCTATAGCATACATTCGAATTCAAATTCAAATCCGGTACAATTTGAAATATCAACAATTAAATTATGGTGAAATTACGCTCTCCAGGTCGTTACGGCACACACGATTGGTAAAACACAAACATTTGCGATATACACAATAATCCGAGATGGTTCACAGAGAGGAAACGTGTGCAAGCATGCACAAAGTTGCCGTTTGCAAAGAGTGTGCGATGTCAGACAATATCACAAACGACGTGGCCAAACTAAACGTTTGTGATAGTTGCCTTATCGTACAAGATTCGCAACCATGAACTGTTTCTGATGAAGTATGCATCGTAAATGTTGCACCATAGAATAGCGTGTGCGATAGTTGTCATGTACAATGATGTTACGACGGTCCGACGTTTCGTAATCCTATCCAACACTTGTACGGCGATTAGCTAATCTTCTTATTAGTTATCGCATACAGTTTGGGACAAGCGAATGTGTGTGATTTTATGATTATCATACACGTTCAATAATAGTGAACCGTTTGTGATGAGTCGCGCATCGTGAACGTAGCACCACAGAATACCGACTACGATGGCAATGCGAGCACAAACGAGTAGGAGTACTGTATATGCATCTTGGCTCCCTATCCCCGAAGGTTTCTGGGTCATGTGGGAAGGACCCCCTATCGCCGTCACTCACTTCGCGACGGTTCCGAACACCATCGCGGAAAGGGGTTAAAAATCGTTTGTATAGCACCGACGCGTACGAGTGTATATTTTTATTCGTCACATGATATGTGTTTTGCTTGAAGCATAGTTTTCTTTCGTTTAGATTTGCTCTGTTATTTAGAATAGGGTTTTTTACATCTGTGCCCCTGGTTCCTTAGTTGTACTCATTCATCCGCACACTCATAAATTTTGCTCACTTTTCCCCACTCCCTTGCCCGAAACCCTCATAAATGGGCAAACTGGACGTTGCCATTGGGTCAATGGTTTGGCTGTTAACTCTGACGAGTGGGGCCGCGCTGGACTGTGTTGCCCGTTGGACCTGACAAGTGGGGCGGCCTTGGACGATGGCATTGTTTGACCGTTGGGCCTTGGTTTCGTTGGACTGTTGAGTTGTTGCATGAAACGCCTGCTCGCCACCACGACAGAAGCTTGTAATGCATGCATGACGTATCCAGCTAGCCTGCTATGCATGCACGCAGCTAGCCTACCTGCATGCGCCATTGTGTGTCAACCGAGCCGCTTTCCTGCACGCCGGCCGCCACGCATGCAACGACGGTCGCTTCCTGCGCCGATGCGTGTCTCCTCGATTTAAAACATCGTTTGATGATTTTTGACCCACTCGCATCTACACCCGTTTTGCTACGACAAATAAATTGAACAATTTTTTATTTATTTTTGGTTGCATGCACTAGGTGGCTACATATCTTAATTCTTTGTGGCTTCCTCGACATGGTGGTGGCTTGTGTAGCTAATCATGCACTAGGTGCTTATGAATAAAGCGAGCTCTCTAAAAAAACAATCAATAATTCAAAAAAATACAAACTAGCAAGAACTTAATAATAGGATAGATAGAAAATTAATAATAGAACTTAATACCATAACATAGATAGGGCCAACAAGCCCAGAGCACGATCATATAGTTCAATTGCAACTTAATAACATAACATAGATTCAAAATAAAAAAAGATAGAGGGTTCTAAACCCTAGCCATCGCCTTCTCCACCTTGCTCCTCCTCGCTCCTCCGGGCACCCTGCACTGCTCGTCTGTGGTGTTGTCGATGGAGTATGGCAGAGTGTGCATGCGTGATGCAGTGGGAAAGCGATGAACTCGCGGCCACACCATAACACGCATCCGAGGAGGTAGAAGGCATCGAAGGGGTTGGTGAAGTGGGCAAGGATAGCAACCACCACCCTATTTTGGATGACCTCCTCGACTCGGTACATTCTTGAAGATCCCCGGGGGAGGTGGTGGTAGTTGGCCCCAAAGAAGAACTCGGTGAAGCCCCTTGCGGTCCTCCACCTTGATATCGCCCACACACGTAGTGTATGCTCGACGTACACATCGGTAGGGGAGAGCCTCTCCGGCACGGTGGGGGGGTAGGTTGGCCTAGTGTACTCCATGGCTGAGGGATGTGAAGAAGAAGGAGAAGGGGTCTAACAACAAGAAGGGAAAATGGCAGACGATGGGAGATAGATGTTGGACGTGTTATTTTCCGTGGCAGTATGGGGGTCAAATGTGAACTAGCTCGTTTTCACACCACCGCGGCATCAGGAACTCAAACTCTGTAGGTGCAATCAAAAAATCAAGGAAAAAAACAAAGCCAATGCGACGACCCAACCAGAGCTTGGTTTCATTTTGGGCCCAATAACTACGTTTTCTTCCCGGAGTCAATGGTGGGCGAGCACAACCAACGGGAGAATATCTCGCGGATCGCCCCACGATCCAACAATGCGGAGCCGGCCATCTGATCCAACGACGCGGAGCCTACCCGCATCCAGTCCTTCTAGAAGACCACATCTGAGGGTTGTCGCTTGTCCCTAGTGTATGATCGGATGGCTGATGTTCAAAGCTATGGTTAGGCGAAACCCCATGGGGTTTGGGGGGTTTTGAGCTGGTCAACTAGGTTATCTAGGCTTTGACTGAGCATAACTAATTTTAAAACAATCAAAAATATATGAAACCTTCACGGTTCGTCATTTTATAAGACACACCAACGATGAAAAATACTAAACTTGGTATACATAAATTAAAAAAAAACCTACATGGCACGATCAAGGTCAAATGAGCACCACTAATCTTAAAAAAATCAATAAAATATAAAATATGCGCACAATGTTGTCTTATATGACATGTTACCAACCAAAAATCATAAACTTGGTCTATGGACATTTTCATGAAAAACCTTCACACATATGAGCTATCATGTACAACGTTGCAGAGAGTTCAAGGAGAGGAGGTAGGGTTCCCTTAGGTTATTAAAAAAAATAAAAAAAATAAAAAATTCACCGAAGCTTGATTTCAAAGTGAATAAGAAGGATCTGAACTTAGTTTTCCATTTTCATATTTTAAATGTGTTTTAATGGTTTTCTATTAAACCATATTTTTTTCCAAATTTTTTGTAAAAATATGAAGTTTAATTCAATAAATAGTGAGTGTAAAAATATGAAGTTTAATTCAATAAATAGTGAGACTTCGAATCTACACTATATAGATTGAATAGGTGTGAATAAAAAATATTTGGCTCATTTAGAGTAGGTCCAGAAAAACTTCAAGTGTTGGTTCAAATTCAAATTGGAATATTTGATCTGTTATTGGAATATTTGATCTGTTATTGGAATACTTGATCAAATGATGGACTATCTTGATTCAAATGTTATTTTTTGCTTTGTTATTGGAACATTTGATCAAATGATGGACTATTTGCTCCTTTAGCTTATTCTTTGCAGCATGTCTGATCAGTGAAACAACACTGAAGAAGCATGTGTGATCATTGTAGTACCTAAACTCATAGCTCACAACATCTAAACAGAACATACCATACACCACGTGCAAATTTAAGGACATACAAATATAGAAAGAATAATACATTACTACCATAGATCACACACAAAGTTTACTATAGATACCACCACATAAAGTTTAGCAAACAGCCACATTCAGTTTACCAAAAGTAAAAGATAAAACATCATCACATCAGTTGGGAATAGGAGTGAGGGCCTTCGCGAGGGCAGCATGCTGGCCCCTAATCTTGTCATCAAAGCGACCATCCTTTGGCTTTGGCTTGGTGGTGTAGTAGTGAAGGAAATATGACCTAGAGGCAATAATAAAATTGTTAGCTTATATTTCCTTATTTCATGATAAATGCTTATTATTCATGCTAGAATTGTATTAACCGGAAACTTGATACATGTGTGAATATATAGACAAAATACCAAATCCCTAGTAAGCCTCTACAAGACTAGCTCGTTAATCAAAGGTGGTTAAAGTTTCCTGACCACAGACATGTGTTGTCATTTCATGAACATGATCACATCATTTGGAGAATGATGTGATGGACATGACCCATCAGTTATCTTAGCATATTGATCGTTCAATTTTTATTGCTATTGCTTTCTTCATGTCAAGTACATATTCCTCCGACTATGAGATTATGCAACTCCCGGATACCGGAGGAATGCCTTGTGTGCTATCAAACGTCACAACATAACTGGGTGATTATAAAGATGCTCTAAAGGTATCTCCAAATTGTCGGGGAAACTGGTCGCCCACGAACACCTATGGGACCGGAGCCCCTTTTCGGTACGGCAAGGGAGCGGAGGGAGCACAAAAAGCGGATCGAGGTGCACACGGGAGTAGTTTACCCAGGTTCGGGCCGCACGGATGCGTAAAACCCTACTCCTGCCTTGGTTGTATTGAGTTCTTGGCTCGGGAGCAAGAAGATCTACAGTGCTTGGAACTAGCTACACCGAGCGTGAGAGTGATCTGGGATCGGAACCCCCTCTACGTTGTGCATGGGCCTCCTTTTATAGTTCAAAGGGGTCACCGACAGGTGGCAACGTAGGTGAGGGTAAAAGTGTAAAAACGGTGGTAGTTGTAACAGTGTTTGTACAGTGCTTTGTACCTAACCCTGACGGTGGGGGACAAGGGCATTAAATGCCCGTCGCCGTCGCCCCAAACAGTGTAAAAAGCGTCCGTCCGGGCGTCTCCGTTCGCCACGACGGTAGCCTCGTCATCGTGGCTTGCCACTGTGTACCCCAAGCTGCACGGCCATCCGCCACGTGCCCCTGGAAGGGCCCAGGGCGACGCGTGGCCAGATGAGCTGGAGCGCAGGCACACAGTGAAAGCTTGCCGCGGCAAGCACCTTGCCGCGGTCGCTACCTTGCCGCGTCCGGAAGCTTGTCGCTTTCCGGGCCTTGCCGGGGCGCGCGATGCGCCGCGGTGAGTCTTCTGAAATGCCATGCTTTGGCCTTCCTGGCAAGCTCCTCTTGCCAGGGTCTTGTGTTAAAGGGGATGGTCTTGAGCCTGGAGCGGCCTTCCCGGCAAGCTCCTCTTGCCGGGGCCTTGTTTCTTTGTCTTGAATACTTTGTTCTTGAATGGCTCCAAAGGAACTAGAGTGGCCCTTGGCGGGCGCGTGGCAAGCCCTGCCACGGGACGCTGCTGCTGCCCGTGCACAAGTCGGGATACTAAGGTACCCCTACTTTAGTACACCGACAGGAGCCCCCGGGCCTGGGCCACACACGGTGCCGAGCGCTGTTGGGCCAGGCCCAAAACATTGCACGGGCACACGCGGCCCACGGCGCGCCGTATCCCACTCCGTATCCGCCGCATCCCTCCCTAACGGCACGCGTCGATTGCGGCGTCGTGGGAGAGATCGTGGCCTGTTTCTTTAATGGGAAAATGCGGAACGTCCCCCGCTCCCCCTTAAAAGCAGAGGAAACAGGAGCAGTTTCCCCCATTGTGTTCATTGCGTATTCAACCTCCAGAAACCCCCCGCTCTCCTCCTCCCCAAAGGTCGAAAGAGAGCCGAGCTCCACCCTCCTTCCGCCGCCGCCAGCCTCCCCAGCGCCGCCGGCCTCCCTCGCCATCCCCGCCATGGCCCCGAAGAGCGACAAGGCGAAAACCGCGAAGACCGACCGGGCGGCGAAGCTTGCAGCAATGCGGAAGAAGATGGTGGTCTTCCCGCCGAGGCTCGGCGCGAGGGAGCTGAAGGACAAGTACTAATTGTTCTGGTCGAGGGAGACGAAGGCTCACCCGCGCACCAGGGTCCTCCCCGCCGAAGCCTGCGACATGTATCCGGGAGGTTACCATTACTTTGCCCTGTTCTTCCATTGTGGTCTCTGTCCTCCATACTCCGAGTTCTTCTGCGACGTTATGAACACGTATGGATTCCATCTTCTGGATTTTACCCTGAACGCAGTCCTGACCATGGCCGTTTTCGCACATCTGTGCGAAAACTTTGTCGGAGTCACCCCCAACGTAGCCCTCTTCCGCCATTTCTTCGCACCTCGAGTAGAGTCTGGGTCCCCTCTGTGCGGTGGCATCTCTTGGATCTTTAGGCTCAACAAGAAAGAGGCGTACTTGATTGGAGAGCTCCACGGCAAGTGGGAGGAGTGGAGGGCCGATTGGTGCTGGATTATGGAAGAGGGACCCCCAGCAGTTTACTTCCCCGCGCCGAGCTGCAATAGTGCGCGGCAAGGATTGGAGTGACCTGGCCCCGGAGGACGAGAAGCTGAAGATTGCTCTCACTAGGATTATTCGCCTCCGGCAAGCCAACCTTACTGTAGGTGAGGTCGGGGCAGATTTCCTTCTCCGCCGCATCGCCCCCTTGCAGGAGAGGAAGCGGTCTTCTTGGGAGTTCGGCAACGCGGCAGACTGCATGAGGTTGCACCCCGTCCTCAACTACAATTTCACCGTCTTGGAACTCAAGGGGATGATCCGCTCGCTGTTCAAGCATGACCCCAAGCACCCGGAGTGGTTTGCCCCGTCGCGGGGAGTAGTTCCATTATGTAACAACTCGTCCCTTAGTGCTATCCGCGCGTCAATGCCTCTGTGTGACTCCCATGGGGTTGATCCCACTTGGCTGGCACCTTCTGAAGAAACTACACAAGCTTTCTTCGACAACTTGGTTGAGCTACCGATAAATCTCGACGAGAAGAAGGGTCTCACCCACGACACCACCGAACGGGATTTGGCGTATTTCACCACCAGGATGGAGGAGGCGGCCGTAGCCGATGCCGCGGGCGAGTTTGGGTACTCCTTGGACGAGGCAGACGCAGCGGATGCAGTGAGTCGGGCCGAGCAGGAAGAGATCCTCAAATTGTTGAGGCCTGCCGGGGAGCCTGCCGGGACGAGCGAGGCTGCCGGGCAGGGCATAGAGTCAAGTGAGCCCGCCGAGGAGGACGCCGAATCGGGCGACCCTTCAGAAGACTCAGGCGGTCTCTGGGCCTCGACGACGCCTCTTCATCCTCGGAGAATTCTCCGCCACCACCAAGTCCTCCGCCACAGCCAAAGAAGCGCCTCCGCAAGGCCACTGACACGGCGAGGCAGCCGGCGGCCCAGTAGCAGCCGCAGCGTCGCTCTACGCGCGCCACTACGACGAGCAAGGCCGTCAAGGGGGCGCCTCGCGCCTCAGCGGCAGGCGGAGGAGGATCTTCCCGAACTGGCTCTGGCGCTCCTTCCGCCCCTCGGTCTTCGGCGACGACCGGAGCGGGGTCTTCTCAGACCACGGCTCCGGAGCCCGCCAAGCGCCCGAGGGAGCCTACCCCTCCAGCTCCTCGTGCCAGGACGCGCGAGGCGGACTTCGACTTCTCCATCCTCAGTTCCGACGAGGAGGAGGAAGAGTAAGCATTTGCAACTTTTATTTCTTTTGATTTTTGTTGCTCTTGTCTTGAATTCTCTTTGCCTGACTCTGATCTTGTTCATCTTCCAGGACCATGGCTCAGAGAGCGGCGAAGAAGGCCAAAATCCCGGTGGTCGATCTCGAGGACGAGCCCGTCGCAGCGGCAGGAGATGTGCCCGCGACAGGCATGCCGGACCAGCCTGCTGCTCCGCAGAGCAGCCCCCAGCGTAAGTCTTCTTGTTTACTTCTCCGCTTGTTGGGCGCGCGTGAGCTTCTTGTCCTTGCTAACGCCTTGTTTGCCTGTTGACTTGTGCAGAAGTGGAGCCGCAACCTCAGGAGCGTCAAGAGACTGCTCCCGACGAGCCGCTCGTCCCACCCTCCCCGCCAAGGAGGAGCTCCCCGGCAAGGGAGAGCGCTCCGCCAAGGGCGGGTACTCCGCCAAGGGCGAGTACCCCGCCAAGGGCGAGCACCCCGACAAGGGTGTGAACCCCGCCAAGGGAAGGCGCCAGCGGCCCTCCGCCGGTAGGGGCTACTACCACGCCGCCAAGGGAGAACTCCCCGGCCAGGAACCCCGTAGAGGAAGAGGCCCGCGCAGGTAACCCTTGTACTTTCCTTCTCTTGAATTCCTCTTTTTGGATATTTGCTTGACCATTCTCTTTTTTTTTCTGTCAGATCCGCCCGCCCCGGAGCCGATGGAGACAGAGGCCATCGCCGAGGAGGACACACGCGGCAATGCTGGCGACGCCGCCACCGCTGAAGGGATGTCCGGCGCTGACGAGCCAGCCGCCGACGGGACCGCCGCGGCCACTGACGCGGCAGCTGGGGAGGGGACCGGTGACCGCACTGACGGCCCTGAGGCCGCAGGAGCGCCGGACGCTGCACCGGCCGCCGACCCCTCCGCTGCCGCGACTGGGCCGGGTATTTATCTGGAGGCCGCCAACGGGGTCTTCATCCAAGTCCCGTGGGCGTCCTCATCAAGGGCACCCGCGGAGGGGGAGAGCTTCGATGGACAAGTCCTCGCCTCCGCCGGGCTGAGGCTTGTCGACGCGCCCGGCAGCAGCAGCGAGCCCGAAGAGGAGCAGCTTCTGCGCCGGCTTCTGGCCTTGTACCGTGCCAGGCAGGCCAAGCTGGAGTCCCGAGAGGCTCTGACTGCCAAGGCTGGCGTCGACTTGGAGAAGCGCGCCGAGGAGCTCCACACCGCCGACCAAGCGGCCCTCCGGAACTTGGCGGAGGAGCGGGAGGAGCTCGCCGAGGCGCACCAGGCGTTCATCCTCGAGAAGGCCGAGGTTGAGGAGCAGCAACGACTAGCCGCCGAGGATCTGTCTCGGCGGGAAGGAGAGCTGAGGCAGCGGAAGGTCGACCTTGATAGCCACGAGGACGACCTTACCGCGCGCGAGCAGTCCATTGGCGGGGCTCTGCAGGAGGCGAGGGACGCCACTACCGCCGCAGAGACCGCCAAGAGGGACTTGGAGGCGAGGGTGGCACAGTTGGAGACGAGTCTGAAGACGAGCGAGGAGAGGATTTCCACGCTCACGTTGGCGAGGGAGAAGGACGCCCACAGCCACTCTGAGCTGCAGGTGCGTCTCTCCGACAAGGGCCAGGAGCTCACCGCCACCAGGGACTCCATCGCAGACTTGGAGTTGAAGCTGTCCACCCTCACCGAGTCACTTGACGGGGCCCGGAACAGGGAGACAAAGCTGAAGGAAGATCTCCGGGCTGAGAGGGCACTGTTAGAGAGCGCCGCCCTCACGCAGAACAACTTCCAGCAGACGGTGGAGCAGTGGACCAAGGAGCTCGTCGCCTCTGCCGCCAACATCGACAAGGAGATGGTGGCGCTAGGGACGGAGCACCTCGTGTACTCCCCCGACGAGAACCTCCCCCACAGCACCAAGCTGAGCTTGTTCTTCAGAGGAGTGGCGCCGGCCCTCGCGGAGCTACGGGAAAGGCTCCCCACACAGCTGGCGAACGAGGCGCGCAGGCTTTGCACGGGTACTGTGGAGCGAGTGTTGACGAAGATCGTCTACCGCAACCCCGGGATCAACCTTGAGAACGTCCTCCGGACCTTGTCGCCCGATGCTGACCAGGAGGCGTTGAAGGCTCAAGTTGCCCACATCGTGGCCAAGGTGGGCAAGATCAGGAGAGTTGACGGCGATCGTGTAGACTAGGTTGTTTTCTTTCTGCTTCCCTTGTCGCTGCCAATTAAGTCATGGACAGTAGTTTGTTAGAACAGCGACAAGTCTTCTTGTAATATAACTTTATTTTGGATAGTTAATGCAGTGTTATTTTCCTTGCTCGACTCCTTTACTTTGTATGCTTTCACCCTTCGCTTTTAGGGAACTTGCCGGCAAAGGGACCCTTGTCGCGAACGCCGAGTGCGGAACTTCAGCAGCCTGCTGGCAATGCCCCTGCCGGCAAGAAACCTTGCCGCAGCTAGTCACAGCACGCTTAGATTGTTGAGCGAACTCGAAAAACGAAGTAAGGGCGCGACACTTGTCGCAGCTCACTTAGGTCGTTGAGCGCGCTCGAAACAAAGTAAGGGCGCGGCTAGCCACGGGTAGGTTCCTCCGCGCACAGGTTTTCCATACAAACTGTGGTCGTTCAAGGAAGATAACTAAGAATTTAAAATTTTGAATGCTCAAACTTTGGCAACTTAGCTTTCGTGGGTTGTTTGCTTCCCGGCAAGGCTTTCCTTTCTTGAACAGCACTTGGTCCATACCACTATCTCCTCCCCCCCCGGCAAACTTGTGCGCGAGGAACACTTCTTCTGCTTGAGAGAAAAAAAGGAAGAATGGAGGAAACACAGATATGGAGCCTTGAGGTTTGTTATTGCTTACCGGGGGTGTGTGTTGCACAAAGTGTCAGATAATACATGCAGAAAAAGGAAAGGCATGAAATGACAAGTGGTGCAAAGCACAAAAGTTTTACTGATGCACGGGGTCTGCGCCCGGCTTTGTACAAAGGTTTACATGCGACAGCGGCAAGACTTGTACAAAAGGTGGTTGCCGGAGCGGATCACGGTAACCGCGCCTCATGGGTGAAATTTGCGAAGATGCTCAATGTTCCAGGAGTTGCTCACCGGTAAGCTTTCTTCGGTCTCAAGGCGGACAGCGCCGGGCCTTGTGACTTGTCTCACCCGATAAGGGCCTTCCCACTTCGGCGTCAACTTGTTGGAATTCTTGGCGGACTGAACGCGCCGAAGAACAAGGTCGCCTTCCTCGAGACTCCTAGCCTTGACTTTGCGGCTATGATAGCGGCGCAAAGCTTGCTGGTATCGAGCAGCTCGTACAGCAGCCTGGAGACGGTCCTCCTCGAGGAGCAGTGCATCATCTTGCCGCAGTTGCTCTTGCTCGAGCTCGTCGTAAGCGAGTACTCGAGGAGACCCGTAAATGAGTTCCGTGGGGAGAACTGCCTCTGCTCCATAGACAAGAGCAAAGGGTGTATGTCCGGTGGCTCGATTTGGTGTCGTCCTTGTTGACCAAAGAGCCGCCGGCAACTCCTCGATCTAGTTTCTTCCGCACTTGTGCAGCCTGTCGAAAGTTCTTGTCTTGAGCCCGCGCAGCACTTCAGCGTTTGCCCTCTCCGCTTGACCGTTGCTCCTCGGGTGAGCAACAGAAGCGAAGCAGACCTTGGCGCCAAGGTCTTGGACGTATTGCATGAAGGTGCGATTTGTGAACTGTGTGCCGTTGTCGGTGATGATCCTGTTAGGGATTCCGAAATGGCAAACAATTGACCTGAATAACTTGGCTGCTGACTGTGCGGTCACCTTTCTCACTGGTTCCACTTCTGGCCACTTTGTGAACTTGTCGATGGCGACGTACAAGTTCTCAAAGCCCCCGACTGCGCGGGGAAAGGGGCCGAGGATGTGGAGCCCCAAGACCGAAAAGGGCCAGGACAAAGGGATCGTCTGGAGAGCTTGAGCTGGCTGATGTATTTGCTTGGCATGGAAGTGGCACGCTTCACACTTGGTTACTTGCGTAGTTGCATCTTGGAGGGCTTCTGGCCAAAAGAAACCTTGCCGGAACGCCTTGCCGGCAAGTGCTCTTGCGCCAATGTGGTGGCCACATATGCCTCCATGTATCTCTGCCAACAGCTTTTGCCCATCTTCCCGGGGGATGCACTTCAATCTAACACCGTTGAATCTTCTTCTGTACAGTTCATTTCCAACGAACTGATACATACTTGACTGCCGGGTTATTCTCTCTATTTCTTCTGGCTCTTCGGGAAGTTCTCCAGTTTGAAGAAATCGGACAATCTGCTGCGCCCATGCTGGAGCTTGAGGCTCAACAACAAGGACTAAAGGCATCACTGCTGCTGCGGGAACGTCAGCTTCTACGGCAAGAACCTGAGGCTCTGTCGGAGCTTGACGCTCCCCGTCAAGCTTGCCGGAGCAAACTTGTCGGGAACGCCTGCTTCAACTGTACAAACCCTGGGGCTTGCAGGAGCAGACTGTTCCTCAGCAACTTTGTCGTTGATCTTGGGGACCTTGGCGGCGACTTCAGGAAGATCCGCCGGCAAGTAGTCGCCGGAGAACAACTTTCTCTTCTTGCTTTGCTCAACTGATGGTGTAACGGATGGTTGAGTTAGCTTGAGCACGAAGGTCCCTGGTTCCACATGTAGCTTCAATGCAGCACACTTTGACAGGCCGTCCGCGATGTCATTTTGAGCCCTCGGAACATGCTCCATCTGCAGGCCTTCAAAGTGCTCTTCAAGCTTTCTCACTTCGTCGACGTAAGCTTCCATCAATTGGCTCTGGTAGCTCTTGTTCACTTGTCGGACAACCAACTGCGAATCTCCCCGCACAATCAGCTTCTTGATCCCAAGTTCTGCTGCAATTCTGAGGCCGGCAAGCAAACCCTCATACTCTGCAGTATTGTTTGTCGCTTGTTCCTTGGGAAAGTGCATTTGGACAACATACTTGAGGTGCTCTCCGATGGGTGCGACAAGCAGCACACCAGCACCGGCGCCTTGCAGCGAGAAGGCACCATCGAAGTACATTACCCATTTTTGCTTGCTTCTTTGGCGGGGATGCTTGTCTCTGGAACTTCTTCGTCTGGTGTTGGTGTCCATTCTGCTATGAACTCTGCCAATGCTCTGCTCTGTATAGTTGAAGTACTTTCAAACTTGAGACCAAAGCTTGACAGTTCCAGTGCCCACTTGACGATCCGGCCTGTTGCCTCCGGATTTTGCAATATCCTCTTCAACGGAAAGCGAGTGACCACTGTTATCTCATGTGCTTGGAAGTAATGGCGCAGCTTTCTTGAGGCCATGAGGAGGCCGAAAAGCAACTTCTGCACCCCAGAGTATCTTGACCTAGCTCCCTGCAAGAGGGAGCTGACAAAATAAACTGGGCGCTGCACCATCTTCTTTCGCACTTCTTCCTGGATCTGCGCAGATTCATCCTTGTCGGGGCCAGAGCTCGTCGGGGGAGCCCCCTGCTTGTCGCTGGATGCGCTTGCCGGGGCTGTGGACTCCTCATCTGCCTCCCTTTCCGCTACTAACGCAGCACTAACCACTTGATTGGTTGCTGCTAAGTACAGCAGCAACTTCTCTTGTGGCCTAGGTGCGACAAGTATTGGAGTGGAGGATAGGTATCCTTTCAAGTCCTGCAACGCTGCCTCCGCTTCCGGAGTCCATTTCATTGGACCTGCCTTTTTCAAGATTTTGAAAAACGGCAGGGCGCGTTCTGCAGACTTAGAAATGAACCTGCTGAGGGCAGCCACGCAGCCGGCAAGCCTTCGTACATCCTTGACGCGCTTTGGAGCTTCGATCTGCTCGATGGCCTTGATCTTGTCGGGATTGGCTTCAATCCCCCTCTGGGACACAAAGAACCCGAGAAGCTTGCCGGAGGGGACTCCGAAGACGCACTTCTCGGGGTTCAGCTTGAGTTGTATCTTGCGCAGATTCGCAAAAGTTTCTTCTAGTTCTTGAATCAGGGTATCTTTGTCCTTGCTCTTGACCACTATATCATCCATGTAAGCTTCTACATTCCTGTGTATCTGTGGCTCAAAAGCAGTGTGGACTACCCTTGCAAACGTTGAACCCGCATTCTTCAATCCAAAGGGCATGCGTATGAAACAGTAAGTGCCACATGGAGTAATGAATGCGGTCTTCTCTTCGTCTTCCTCAGCCATAAATATCTGGTGGTACCCTGAGTATGCATCAAGAAATGAAAGCAACTCACATCCAGCCGTGGAGTCAACGATCTGGTCAACGCGCAGCAAGGGAAATGGATCCTTGGGACAAGCTTTATTCACATCAGTGAAGTCTATACAAAGCCTCCACTTCCCATTAGCTTTGCGCACGACAACTGGATTGGCCAGCCACGTGGGATGAAGTACACCTCTAACAAGGCCTGTGGCTTCCAACTTCTTGATATCTTCAGCAATGAACTCTTGGCGCTCCACCGCTTGCTTCCTGACCTTCTGCTTGACGGGCCCCGCGTGAGGACAAACGGCAAGCTTGTGCTCAATTACTTTCCTGGGAACGCCGGGGATGTCAGACGGTTGCCATGCAAACACGTCTACATTCGCCCGCAGGAAAGCAACGAGCGCGCTTTCCTATTTAGGATCAAGCGTGGCACTGATGGTGAAAGTACCACCAGTGCCGTCCTCCTTGGCGGACACCTTCTTGGTTGCAGGTGGAGCTGCCATTCCCTTCTTGCACTTGCCAGTGGAGCTCGATGGTGCGTCCTCGATGGCAGCGCAGCACTCCGAAGAGGTGCGTTTGCCGGAGTGGGCCCCAGAGCTCTTGCCGGACTTGGTCTTGTTCTTCCCCCCGGGAGCTTCAGCGGCAAGTGTCTCGCTGTCTGCCGCGGCTGCCGCATCCCGGTAGATCTTGTCGGCGCAGATAAGCGCGTCCTTCTTGTCACCGGGGACAGAGATGACGCTTATTGGCCCTGGCATCTTGAGCATGTTGTATGCAAAGTGAGAGGCTGTCATGAACTTGGCGAGCGCTGGACGGCCAAGTATCCCATTGTATGGCAATGGGATATCGGCAACGTCGAAGGTGATCCTCTCAGCCCTGAAGTTCAGCTCTCCGCCAAAGGTCACCGGCAGTGTGATCTTCCCCTTCGGCTTGCTCCTTCCCGGATTAATTCCTTGAAAAGTTCCGGTTTCCTCGAGCTCGCTGTCGGGGATCTGCAGCTTCCGGATCACAGCGGAGGAGATCATGTTCAGGCCGGCCCCGCCGTCAACCAGCATCTTAGTGACCTTGAGGTTGCGGATGGTTGGTGAAACCAACATCGGCAAGCACCCGACCGCCGTTGTGCGGTCAGGGTGATCCTCAATGTCGAAGATGATGGGCGTGCTGGACCACTTCAAAAGTTTGCGTGACTCGATGGGTGGCTCTGCTGCATTAACTTCCCGCACCCATTGTTTGAGTTGGCGGCGAAAAGTATGCAGAGAGGCTCCTCCATCGACGCACAGAACTTTCGTGGCCTTCTGGAACTCCTGTTCGCTGTTGTCTCCGTCATCCATGTCCTCGTCGTCGTCTTCATCTTTGTCCTTGTCGCGGCCGCGAGGAGGTCTATCTCCTTGCCGCTGCTTGGCCTTGCCACGGCGTCCTCCCGGCCATTGAATGGCCGCTTCTTACCGGACTCTCCTCCGCCTCCTTGGGCCTTCTCCTTGTCGCGTCGCTCGTACTCAGCCTTCTGCTGCTCGACGAGGTATTCGACCCTTTTGCAGTTCTGGAGATCGTGGCCCTTGGTGCGGTGGATCTTGCAGTACTGCTTGTCGGAGCCGTCCTGCTTGTCGGCGGCGGCTACAGGGGCAGCATCCTTGCCGGAGCCACCAGCCTGAGCTTTCTTGGCGCGAGCCTCCTTGCCTGACTGCTTGACTGCCAGTACCTCCTTGTTCTTCTTCTTCTTATTGTTCCGCCGCCGGTTTTTCCTTGCCGGGGCGGCATCCTCACTGTCTGTTCCTCCTGCTCCAACATCCTCTCCGGGGAGTCTTCTCCACTCTTCAGCGCGTGCGCACTTGTCAGCCAGTGCGTAAAGCTCACTGACATCTCGTATCTTGCACATCGCCATCTCCTCCCTCATCCGGCGGTTACGCACGTTCTGGTGGAACGCGCTAATAACCGCGGCAGGGTGGACGTCTGGGATGTTGTGCTGGACGCGGCTGAATCTCTGGATGTATTTCCGCAGGGACTCTCCTTCCTTCTGGGCTAGAATCTGAAGGTCGCTCTCCTGGCCGTGGGGCTTGTGGCCGCCTGTGAAGGCGCCGACAAACTGGTGGCACAGGTCGGCCCAAGAAGAGATGGAGTTTTCCGACAAGTGCATGAGCCAAGATCTGACATTTGGCTTGAGCACGAGCGGGAAGTAGTTTGCTAATATCATCTCATCCCGTCCCCCGGCAGCCTGCACCGCAATGGTGTAGATGCTAAGGAACTCTGAGGGATGGGTCTTGTCGTCGTACTTCTCGGGCACGTCGGGCTTGAAGTTTTTCATGCCAGGCCACTGGACTTGCCGCAGCTCACGGGTGAACGCAGGGCAACCGGCCGCGTACGGCAAGTCGCCTGGTTCACCGGGCGCGTGCATGTCGACAGAGGTCCCAGCGCGTTGGTCGGACTGTCGTCGCGCTTCTCTTCGACGCTCGATGCGAGTTCGTGCGTCTTCTTGTCGCCTGTCGTCGAGGACTTGGCGCTGATCGCGGCGAGCTCGCGGGTCCGACGACGCCGTGCAGTCGTCGTCGACGTTGATCCGGCGAGTCGGCGATTTTTGTTTCCGCGGCGGGGAGTGCGCGGTGGTCGTACCCCCGGCGGTCTTGTCTCCTCCATCAGCCCGCGCCTGGCTGACTTGCCGCGGCCGTGACGTCGCCGGCTGCTGCGGCGTGTCGTTGTTGGCGAAGGCGATGAGGCTTTGGGTGGTAGCCCTCCAGTCTTCGGCCTTGTCTGCCGCTGGAGGGAAGTCGAGGAGCAGCTGAGCTCTAGCTAGAGCCTCTGCTGGAGTGGAGGGGAGTGGTGGCGAGCGGTGCGAGGAGCGAGATATGCTCAGACTTCTAACAACGTTAGAAGGAGCAGGTTCTCGCCCCGGCGACCGCACCTTGCTCGTGCCAGCGCGTTGGCCTTGAGCGTCCCGCGACCCGCCAGCTTGGCCTCGTCCCAGCAAGCGTATGGTACCCTGGGTACCGCGTCGCTGCTGGTCCGGCACCTCCTGAGAGGGGCGTGGAGTGTGCACGGACGCCGAGGTCTTGGAGTGCACTCGGTCGTCCGTCTTGTCCTTGGACTTGGCGGCGCCGTGAGTTTCCTCGCCGGCGTCGGTCCTTCCGCCAGCGTCTACCCCACCAACCGTTGGTTCTGGTGGTGGTGGGATCAACGCGGACGGGCCTCCTACCTCCGAAGCTTTCTTCTTCGGCGGCATGCTGATGTAATCGATGAAGCTGACGAGGTTGGTGAAGTTGCTGAAGGTTGCGCCCGCGTGAACGCTGAATTAGGTTCGCACAACCTCAACGCCCCCCTACCTGGCGCGCCAAAGATGTCGGGGAAACTGGTCGCCCACGAACACCTATGGGACCGGAGCCCCTTTTCGGTACGGCAAGGGAGCGGAGGGAGCACAAAGAGCGGATCGAGGTGCACACGCGAGCAGTTTACCCAGGTTCGGGCCGCACGGATGCGTAAAACCCTACTCCTGCCTTGGTTGTATTGAGTTCTTGGCTCGGGAGCAAGAAGATCTACGGTGCTTGGAACTAGCTACACCGAGCGTGAGATTGATCTGGGATCGGAACCCCCTCTACGTTGTGCATGGGCCTCCTTTTATAGTTCAAAGGGGTCACCGACAGGTGGCAACGTAGGTGAGGGTAAAAGTGTAAAAACGGTGGTAGTTGTAACAGTGTTTGTACAGTGCTTTGTACCTAACCCTGACGGTGGGGGACAAGGGCATTAAATGCCCGTCGCCGTCGCCCCAAACAGTGTAAAAAGCGTCCGTCCGGGCGTCTCCGTTCGCCACGACGGTAGCCTCGTCATCGTGGCTTGCCACCGTGTACCCCAGGCTGCACGGCCATCCGCCACGTGCCCCTGGAAGGGCCCAGGGCGATGCGTGGCCTGATGAGCTGGAGCCCAGGCACACAGTGAAAGCTTGCCGCGGCAAGCACCTTGCGGCGGTCGCTACCTTGCCGCGTCCGGAAGCTTGTCGCTTTCCGGGCCTTGCCGGGGCGCGCGATGCGCCGCGGCGAGTCTTCTGAAATGCCATGCTTTGGCCTTCCTGGCAAGCTCCTCTTGCCAGGGTCTTGTGTTAAAGGGGATGGTCTTGAGCCTGGAGCGGCCTTCCCGGCAAGCTCCTCTTGCCGGGGCCTTGTTTCTTTGTCTTGAATACTTTGTTCTTGAATGGCTCCAAAGGAACTAGAGTGGGCCTTGGCGGGCGCGTGGCAAGCCCTGCCACGGGACGCTGCTGCTGCCCGTGCACAAGTCGGGATACTAAGGTACCCCTACTTTAGTACACCGACACAAAGGTGTTTGTTGGGTTGGCATAGATCAAGATTAGGATTTGTCACTTCGAGTATCGGAGAGTTATCTTTGTGCCCTCTCGGTATGCACATAATAAGAAGCCTTGCAAGCAATGTGACTAATGAGTTATTTGTGGGATGATGCATTACAAAATGAGTAACGAGACTTGGCGGTAATGAGATTGAACTAAGTATGAAGATACCGACAATCAAATCTCGAGCAAGTAACATACCGATGACAAAGGGAATAACGTATGTTGTCATTATGGTATGACCAATAAAGATCTTCATAGAATACATGGGAGCCAATATAAGAATTCAGGTTCCGCTATTGGTTATTGACCGGAGAGGTGTCTCGGTCATGTCTACATAGTTCTCTAACCCATAGGGTTCGCACGCTTAACGTTCGATGACGATTTTGTATTATACGAGTTATGTGATTTGATGACCGAATGTTGTTCGGAGTTCCGTATGAGATCACGAACATGACGAGGACTCTTGAAATGGTCGAGAGGTAAATATTCATATATAGGACGATGATATTTGGACACCGGAAGTGTTTCCGGTGAAATCGGGTCACCGGAAGGAGTTCCGGGCACCCCCGGCAAAGATATGGGCCTACTGGGCCATGTAGGCCATGTGAGGGACAGACTAGCCCCTAGTGGGCTGGTGCGCCCCCTAGGCCGAAGGAAGGGAAGGAGGAAGGAAAGAGGAGGATTCGGCCTCCCCCTTTCCTTCTCTCCCCCTTCTCTTTCCTTCCCCCCTACACCAAATAAGGAGGGGGGCGAATTGGGGTGGCAACCCAAGTAGGATTCGGCCTACTTGGGCGGCCCCTTGGCTGCCTCCTCCCCTCTCCAACCTATATATATGTGGGAGGGGGGTGCCTAAGACACACAACATCATTGTTAGCCATGTGCGGCGCCCCCTTCCACTGTTTACTCCCACGGTCATAATCACGTAGTGCTTAGGAGAAGCCCTGCACGTATTTTCTTAATCATCACTGTCACCATGCCGTTGTGCTAACAGAACTCATCTACTTCCTCGACACTCTGCTAGATCAAGAGTTCAAGGGATGCCATCGAGCTGAACGTGGGCAGAACTCGGAGGTGACGTACGTTCTGTGCTTGATCGGTCGGAACGAGAAGAAGTTTGACTACATCAACCGCATTATCAAATGCTTCCACTTTTGGTCTATGAGGGTACGTGGACACACTCTCACCCCTCATTGGTATGCATCTCCTAGATAGATCTTGCGTGAGCGTATAATTTTTTTAAAATTGCATGCTATGTTTCCCAACAGTGGCATCATGAGCCAGGTCTATGCGTATATGATATGCACGAGTAGAACATAGAGAGTTGTGGGCGGTGATAGTCATACTGCTTACCACCAACGTATTATTTTGATTCGGCGGTATTGTTGGATGAAGCGGCCCGGACCAACCTTACATGACCCCGTTGATGAGACCGGTTCCACCGAAAAACATGCAACTAGTTTTGCATAAAGGTGGCTGGCGGGTGTCTGTTTCTCCTACTTTAGTTCAATCGAATTTTACTACGGTCGGTCCTTGTTGAATGTTAAAACAACAAACTTGATGAAACACCGTTGTGGTTTTGATGCGTAGGTAAGAACGGTTCTTGCTAGAAGCCCGTAGCATCCACGTAAAACTTGCAACAACAAAGTAGAGGACGTCTAACTTGTTTTTGTAGGGCATGTTGTGATGTCATATGGTCAAGACGTGATGAGTTATACGTTATTGTATGAGATGATCATGTTTTGTAAGATCTCTGACAATCGGCAGGAGCCTTATGGTTGTCTCTTTATTGTATAAAATGCATACGTCATGTATTTGCTTTACTTTATCACTATGAGTTAGCGATAGTAGTAGAAGCAATAGTTGGCGAGACGACCACTACGCTGCGATGGAGATTAGGGTGTCAAGCCGGTGACAATGGAGATCATGACGGTGCTTTGGAGATGGAGATCAAAGGAACAAGATGATGATGGCCATATCATGTCACATCTTTTGATTGCATGTGATGTTTATCTTATTATGCATCTTATTTTGCTTAGTACTACGGTAGCATTATAAGATGATCCATTACTGAAATTTTCAAGGTACAAGTGTTCTCCCTGAGTATGCACTGTTGCGACAGTTCGTCGTGCTGAGACACCACGTGATGATTGCGTGTGATAAGCTCTATGTTCACATACAACTTGTGCAAGACAGTTTTGCACATGCGGAATACTCATGTTAAATTTGACGATCCTAGCATGTATGGACATGGCCTCGGAACACTGGAGACTGAAAGTTCGAACGTGAATCATATAGTAGATATGATCAACATAGAGATGTTCACCATTGAAAAATACTCCATCTCACGTGATGATCGGACATGGTTTAGTTGATTTGGATAACGTATCATTTAGATGACTTGAGATCTAAGTGGGAGTTCTTTAGTAATATAATTAATTGAACTTAATTTATCTTGAACTTAGTCCTGATAGTTTTTGCATATCTATATTGTAGATCAATGGCCCGTGCTACCGTTCCCTTGAATTTTAATGCGTCCCTAGAGAAAGCTAAGTTGAAAGATGATGGTAGCAACTACACGGACTTGGTCTGTAACTCGAGGATTATCATCATTGCTGCATGGAAGAATTATGTCCTTGATGCACCGCTAGGTGAAGGCCTGCTGCAGGGAGCAACTGCTGATGTTATGAACGTCTGGCAAGCTCGATCTGATGACTACAAGATAGTTCAGTGTGCCATGCTTTACGGCTTAGAATTGGGACTTCAAAGACGTTTTAAACGTCATGGAGCATATGAGATGTTCCAAGAATTGAAGTTAATATTTCAAGCAAATGCCCGAGTTGGGAGATATGAAGTCTCCAACAAGTTCTATAGCTGCAAGATGGAGGAGAATAGTTATGTCAATGAACACATACTCAGAATGTCTGGATATCATAATCACTTGACTCGGCTGGGAGTTAATCTTCCAGATGATAGTGTCATTGACAGAGTTCTCCAATCACTGCCACCAAGCTACAAAGGCTTCAGGATGAACTATAATATGCAAGGGATGGAGAAAACAATTCCCGAGCTCTTCGTAATGCTCAAAGCTGCGGGGGTAGAAATCAAAAAGGAGCATCAAGTGTTGATGGTTAACAAGACCACTAGTTTCAATAAAAAGGGCAAGGGAAAGAAGGGGAACTTCAAGAAGATTAGCAAGCAAGTTGCTAATCCTGGGAAGAAACCCAAGTCTGGAGCTAAGCCTGAAACTGAGTGCTTCTACTTCAAAGGAACTAGTCACTGGAAGTGGAACTGCCCCAAGTATTTGGCGGATAAGAAGGATGGTAAAGTGAACAAAGGTATATTTGATATACATGTTATTGATGTGTACCTTACTAATGCTCGTAGTAGCGCCAGGGTATTTGATACTGGTTCGGTTGCTCATATTTGTAACTCGAAACAGGGGCTACGGATTAAACGAAGATTGGCTAAGGACGAGGTGACGATGCGCGCGGGAAATGGTTCCAAAGTCGATGTAATTACCGTCGACACGCTACCTCTACATCTACCTTAGGGATTAGTTTTAGACCTGAATAATTTTTATTTGGTAGCAGCGTTGAGCATGAACATTATATCTGGGTCTTGTTTGATGCGAGACAATTATTCATTTAAATCAGAGAATAATGGTTGTTCTATTTTTATGAGTAATATCTTTTATGGTCATGCACCCTTGAAGAGTGGTCTATTTTTGTTGAATCTCGATTGTGGTGATACACATATTCATAATATTGATGCCACAAGATGCAAAGTTGATAATGATAGTCCAATATATTTGTGGCACTGCTGTTTAGGTCATCTTGGTGTAAAGCACATGAAGAAACTCCATGCAAATGGGCTTTTGGAATCACTTGATTATGAATCATTTGATACTTGCGAACCATGCCTCATAGGCATGATGACTAAAACTCTGTTCTCCGGAACAATGGAGCGAGCAACTGACTTATAGGAAATAATACATACCATTGTATGCGGTCCGATGAGTGTCGAGGCTCGTGGCGGGTACCGTCATTTTCCGACCTTCACAGATGATTTGAGCAGATATGGGTATATCAACTTGTTTAAACACAAGTCCAAAACATTTGAAAAGTTCAAAAAATTTCAGAGTGAAGTAGAGAATCGTCGTAACAAGAAAATAATGTTTCTACGATCTGATCGCGGAGGTGAATATTTGAGTTATGAGTTTGGTATTCATTTAAAACAATGTGGAATAGTTTCGCAACTCACGGCACCTAGAACACCACAGCGTAATGGTGTGTCTGAACGTTGTAACCGTACGTTAATCAGATATGGTGCGATCTATGATGTCTTTTACCGATTTACCACTATTGTTTTGGGGTTATGCATTAGAGACAGCTGCATTCACGTTAAATAGGGCACCGTCTAAATCCGTTGAGATGACACAGTATGAATTGAGGTTTGGCAAGAAACCTAAGCTATCGTTTCTTAAAGTTTGGGGTTGCGATGCTTATGTGAAAAAGCTTCAGCCTGATAAGCTCGAACCCAAATCGGAGAAGTGCGTCTTCATATGATACCCAAAAGAAACTGTTGGGTACACCTTGTATCACAGATCCGAAGGCAAGATCTTTATTGCGAAGAATGGATCCTTTCTAGAGAAGGAGTTTCTCTCGAAAGAAGTGAGTGGGAGGAAAGTAGAATTTGATGAGGTAATTGTACCTTCTCTGGAATTAGAAAGTAACTCATCACAGAAAACCGTTCCCGTGATGCCTACACTAACTAGTGAGGAAGCTAATGATGATGATCATGAAACTTCAGATCAAGTTACTACCGAACCTTGTAGGTCAACCAGAGCATGTTCCGCACCAGAGTGGTACGATAATCCTATTCTGGAAGTCATGTTACTTGACCATGATGAACCTACGAACTATGAGGAAGCGATGATGAGCCCAGATTCCGCAAAATGGCTCGAGGCAATGAAATATGAGATAGGATCCATGTATGAGAACAAAGTGTGGACTTTGGTGGACTTTCCCGATGAACGGTGAGCCATAGAGAATAAAGGGATCTTATAGAAGAAGACTGACACTGATGGTAATGTTACTGTCTACAAAGCTCGACTTGTCGCAAAAGGTTTTCGACAAGTTCAAGGAGTTGACTACGATGAGACTTTCTCACCCGTAGTGATGCTTAAGTCTGTCCGAATCATGTTAGGAATTGCCACATTTTATGATTATGAAATCTCGCAAATGGACATCAAAATTGCATTCCTCAATGGATTTATTAAAGAAGAGTTGTATATGATGCAACCAGAAGGTTTTGTCAATCCTAAAGGTGCTAACAAAGTGTACAAGCTCTAGCGATCCATCTATGGACTGGTGCAAGCATCTCGGAGTTGGAATATACGCTTTGATGAGGTGAGCAAAGCATATGGTTTTATATAGACTTTTGGAGAAGCGTGTATTTACAAGAAAGTGAGTGGGAGCTCTATAGCATTTTTGATATTGTATGTGGATGACATATTATTGATTGGAAATGATATAGAATTTCTAGATAGCATAAAAGGATACTTGAATAAGAACTTTTCAATGAAAGACCTCGATGAAGATGCTTATATATTGGGCATCAAGATCTATAGAGATAGATCAAGACGCTTGATAGGACTTTCACAAAGCACATACCTTGATAAAGTTTTGAAAGAAGTTCAAAATGGATCAGTCAAAGAGAGGGTTCTTGCCTGTGTTACAAGGTGTGAAGTTGAGTCAGACTCAATGCCCGACCACTACAGAAGATAGATAGAAAATGCAAGTCATTCCCTATGCCTCAGCCATAGGTTCTATCATGTATGCAATGCTATGTACCAGACCTGATGTGTGCCTTGCTATAAGTCTAGCAGGAAGGTACCAAAGTAATCCAGGAGTGGATCACTGGACAATGGTCAAGAACATCTTGAAGTACCTGAAAGGGACCAAGGATATGTTTCTCGTTTATGGAGGTGACAAAGAGCTCGTCGTAGATGGTTACATCGATGCTAGCTTTGACACTGATCCGGATGACTCTAAGTCACAAACCGGATACGTATTTTTGTTGAATGGTGGAGCTGTCAGTTGGTGTAGTTCCAAGCAGAGCGTCGTGGCGGGATCTACGTGTGAAGCGGAGTACATATTTTCTTAGAAAGAAGGAAATGAAGGAGTTCATATCCGATCTAGGTGTAATACCTAGTGCATCGGGTCCAATAAAAATCTTTTGTGACAACACTAGTGCAATTGCCTTGACAAAGAAATCCAGGTTTCACAAGAGAACCAAACACATCAAGAGACGCTTCAACTCCATCCGCGATCAAGTCAAGGAGGGATATTTGCAAAATACATATAGATCTGAATGTGTCAGACTCGTTGACTAAGCCTCTTCCACGAGCAAAACATGATCAGCACCAAGACTCCATGGGTGTTAGAATCATTACTGTTTAATCTTGATTATTGACTCTAGTGCAAGTGGGAGACTGAAGGAAATATGCCATAGAGGCAATAATAAAGTTGTTATTTTATATTTCCTTATTTCATGATAAATGTTTATTATTCATGC
Organism: Secale cereale; assembly: GCA_902687465.1. Lineage (NCBI taxonomy): Eukaryota > Viridiplantae > Streptophyta > Magnoliopsida > Poales > Poaceae > Secale > Secale cereale. Next base: position 602,783,358 of record LR738711.1, read on the forward strand.
TAAAATTGTATTAACCGTAAACTTGATACATGTGTGAATACATAGACAAAATACCAAATCCCTAGTAAGCCTCTAGAAGACTAGCTCGTTAATCAAAGATGGTTAAAGTTTCCTGACAATAGACATGTGTTGTCATTTGATGAACGGGATCACATCATTAGGAGGATGATGTGATGGACATGACCCATCCGTTAGCTTAGCATATTGACCGTTCAGTTTTTATTGCTACTGCTTTCTTCATGTCAAATGCATATTCCTCCGTCTATGAGATAATGCAACTCCCGGATACCGAAGGAATTCCTTGTGTGCTATCAAACGTCACAATGTAACTGGGTGATTATAAAGATGATCTACAGGTATCTCCGAAGGTATTTGTTGGGTTGGCAAAGATAAAGATTAGGATTTGTCACTCCAAGTATCGGAGAGGTATCTCTGGGCCCTCTCGGTAATGCACATCCTAAGAAGCCTTGCAGTCAATGTGACTAATGAGTTAGTTGCAGGATGATGCATTATGGAACAATTAAAGAGACTTGCCGGTAACGAGATTGAACTAGGTATGAAGATACCGACGATCGAATCTCGGGCAAGTAACATACCGATGACAAAGGTAATAATGTATGTTTTCATTACGGTACGACCGATAAAGATATTTGTAGAATATGTGGGAGCCAATATGAGCATCTAGGTTACGCTATTGGTTATTGACTGAAGAGGTGTCTCGGTCAGGTCTACATAGTTCTCGAACCCGTAGGATCCGCACGCTTAACGTTCGATGACGATTTTGTATTATATGAGTTATGTGATTTGATCACCGATTGTTGTTCAGAGTCCTGGATGAGATCACGGACATGACGAGGAGTCTCGAAATGGTCGATAGGTAAAGATTCATATATAGGACGATGATATTTGTACACCAGAAGTGTTCCGGGTGAAATCGGGTCACCGGAAGGAGTTCTGGGCACCCCGGCAAAGTTATGGCCCTATTGGGCCAGGTGAGGGACTGACCAGCCCCTAGTGGGCTGGTGCACCCCCCCTTGGCCGAATAGGAGAAGTAGGAAAGGAGGGGAAGGAGGAAGGAAAGAGGAGGATTTGGCCTCCCCCTTTCCCTCTCTCCCCCTTCTCTTTCCTTTCCCCTACCCCAAATAAGGAAGGGGGTGGGGGCGAATTGGTGTGGCAACCCAAGTAGGATTCGGCCTGCTTGGGCGCCCCCAAGGCTGCCTCCTCCCCTCTCCAACCTATATATATTTGGGAGGGGGCGCCTAAGACACACAACATCATTGTTAGCCGTGTGCGGCGCCCCCCC
>LR738711.1:602784714-602816007 GCA_902687465.1 Secale cereale
CCCCCCCCCCACTCCACTGTTTACTCCCACGGTCATAATCTCGTAGTGCTTAGGCGAAGCCCTGCGCGGATTACTTCATCATCACCGTCACCATGCCATTGTGCTAACAGAACTCATAACCTTCCTCGACACTCTGCTGGATCAAGAGTTCGAGGGATGTCGTCGAGCTGAACGTGTGCAGAACTCGGAGGTGCCGTACGTTCGGTGCTTGATCGGTCGGAATGAGAAGAAGTTCGTCTACATCAACTGCATTATCAAACGCTTCCGCTTTCGGTCTACGAGGGTACGTGGACACACTCTCCCCCTCTTGTTGCTATGCATCTCCTTGATAGAACTTGTGTGAGCATAGAATTTTTTTGAAATTGCATGCTACATTTCTCAACATGTAGGGGTAGTGCCACTTCTTGATATTGCGGTTGTAGAAGGAAGCAATTCCCTTGGCCTTGATCTTCTCCTCCTCCTTCGCTGTGAAGGATGCGACATTGCCGTTGTCCACGTCTTCTCCAGGCTCATACTATACACATGAATGAATTACATTAATACATTATAGATTCATATACAGCATGTCAAAGGAACTAAATGAACAATCTAAATTTCAAGTAGGCTTACCTCATATTCTTCGCTGTCACTACACTCTGGATCGTATGGGTCCTTGAACTCCGTAAGGTCCAGCTTTCTCTTATTCCCCATAGAATCATCCTCCCGAATATACAATTACACCAATTACTAGTAAATACAGAAGCCAACTGATAATTTAGATATGCACATGACACATTGATCATTTTATCCATAATACGATCCTATGTACATTTTCTGTTGTCATGCACACACATTGAACAACAAATCTAATATAATTACATATTGTGGACAAATTTATATATTGATGAATCATGTAAGTTCTTAATCAATTGATAGGTACATCAAAACTAATGCATTCCATTTGGGCATATGACATTCTAAACACCACTCTGTGTAGCATTCAAAACCAAATCTAAGCATACATGTTTGTAGCATTCAAAACCCTAATCTGTGTAGCATTCAAAAACAAATATAATAATCACATGTAGCATTTAAGCACAGAGATCCCTATCTCTCATTAAGATTTGTCTAGCATTTTTGCAACAAATGTAATCCAAAAAAAAACCCTAATACAAAAAACCCCATCCCCAAATACAGAAAACCCCATCCCTCAAACCAACTACTCTAACCATCTGTACTACCCTACGAATCACAATCCAACCAATGAAACTAACTCTACAATCTAGATATTGCTACTAGGGTACAAGCAAATGGAAGTACCTCCTGTACCACCTTCTCCTTGATAGGCTCCGAATCTGGATGGACTGCGCCGCTCGACGCCGTCACCTTCAGCTCCAGCAGCGCCGAGGCAGAGCCCGCCACCTCCTTCTCCACATCCACAGCCGTGACAATGGTTGCGAGTTTTCCCGCACCATCGTGGATGCCGCCAATGTCCTGCACTGCATTTGTCGCGGTCACCGCACCCTGCAGATCTCCGGTTGTTGCACTATTGGTATGAGGGAGGCGATAAAGGTGAGGAAGAGGATGCGATGGGGGAGACCGAGATGGTGCAGTGGAGGAGAGCGAGACGACGCAGTGGGGGAGAGGGAGACGATGCGGCAGGGAGGGGATTTGGGGGGAAATGGTAGGGGTGATGCACCCGTTGATGGTTCCCCCCTTATACGATGTGACGTTTGTGGCATGTTCCATGGACACGTGCTACCCCACGACCGTGGTTAGTTGCATGCAAAAACGAAACACCTACACGGCCCCACTAATCAGAGTTAACGGTCAAGCCATTGACCGGACGACAACGTCCAGTTTGCCCATTTGTGAGAGTTTCAGATAAGGGAGTGGGGAAAAGTGAGCAAAAGTTAAGAGCATGGGGATGAATGAGTACAGCTAAGGAACCAGGGGCACATATGCAAAAAACCTTTAGAATAAGGTTTTGTATATTTTATTTCAATAAAAATGTCAAGGATAGCCTTCACCATGCTTAGTTTGCAAGTATATAAGTTGTTTCAAAACAGAAAGTTTCTTGCTATTGCAAAAATTTCCGAGAAAAGCCAGAACGTCATGAAAGTTTGAAATTTTGACACAATATGCAATGATAAATTCTATATTGTGTGGTAAATTTTCAGAATTGTTTGAGTTAAATAAGTATGGATTTTCCTTAATCCTTTGCAAGCTGTTCTGTTTAGAAAGATTGTTGTTATGATTGCATTGTTAGCATTTGTTTGCTTGTTTAATGATTCTATTTGAGGATATGAGTATTAAATATGTAGAGGAATTTAATATGCAATGTGAAATTATAATTTTAGTGATTTTCTATAGTAGATGATATGATAAGGTTTTGCATGGATTTATACTAACTTATCTCACGAGTTTTTGTTGAGTTTTGTGTGGATGAATTTTTTAGGAATTAGGGAAATCGTAATATGAGAGGAATTATGGAGACACAAAAGCTCAAGCTTTGGGATGCCCAAGGCATCCCTAGTTAATATTTAAAGAATGCTCAAGCATCTAAGCTTGGGGATGCCCCGGTAGGCATCCCACCTTTCTTCTTCAACAATTATCGGCCAGTTTTGGTTGAGCCTATGTTTTTACTTCTTCACATGATGTGTGCTATCCTTGGAATGTCATTTTTTTGCTTGCTGTTTCAATAATATCCCAAGATCTGAAATTTTTAAATGAGAGAGAGTCTTCACATAGCTACATAATTATTTTACTACTCATTGATCTTCACTTATATCTTTTTGTAGTAGTTTATCATTTACTCTCGTCCTTTACTTATATCTTTTTGAGAGTCTTATAAATAGTAATGGTAACATGCATCTGTTAAGAAATTAGTCCTGATATGATAAATATTCAAGAAGGATATGAGAAAAACTTTTTTGTAGATCAGTGAATATATGAGAAGTTTGATTCCTTGCAATAGTTTTGAGATATAAAGATGGTGATACTAGAGTTATGCTAGTGAGTAAACTATGGATTAGTAAGAATATTTTGTGTTAAGGTTGTGATTCCCGTAGCATGCACGTATGGTCTTCCTGTTATGTGATGAAGTTGGAGCACAATTTATCCTTGAATGTATTCCTTTGTATGAAGGTCGGGGACGCACGATGGTTAACTCCTACCAACCTCTCCCCTAGGAGCATGTGTAGTAGTACTTTGCTTCGAGGGCTATTAAACTTTTCACAACAAGTATATGAGTTCTTCATGACTAATGTTGAGTCCATGGATTATACGCACTCTTAACCTTCGTCCTTTGCTAGCCTCTCTACTACCGCGCGACTTTTGCCGGTACATTAAACCCTCCTTATACCTTTCCTCAAAACAGCCACCATACCTACCTATTATGCCATTTCCATAGCCATTTCGAGATATATTGCCATACAACTTCCACCGTACCGCTTATGTTAGGACACACATCATTACTGTCATATTGCTTTGCATGATCACATAGCCTACATGTCATTTGTGGCTAGGCCACCGTTCTTCATATTCATACATGTTATGCTTTGATCTTTGCACATCCCGGTACACCACCAGAGGTATTCATATAGAGTCATAATTTTGTTCTAGTATTAAGTTGTAAGTAAATAAAAGTGTGATGATCATTATTTGAGCATTGTCCCATGTGAGGAAATAAAAAAAGAGGCCAAATTAGCCAAAGAAAAAATAGGCCAAAGTGTCCACCAAAAGAAGAAAAAAAGAAAGAAAAGAAAAAAAAGAAAAAAAAGAGAGAACATGAGAGAAGGGGAAATGGTACTATCCTTTTCCGCACTTGTGCTTAAAAGTAGCACCATGTTCTTCATATAGAGTGTCTCCTTTGTTGTCACTTTCATATATTACTAGTGGGAATTTTTCATTATAGAACTTGGTTTGTATATTCCGATGATGGGCTTCCTCAAAATGCATGAGGTCTTCATGAGCAAGCAAGTTGGATGCACACCCACTTAGTTTTATTTTGAGCTTTCATACACTTATAGCTCTAGTGCATCCGTTGCATGGCAATCCCTACTCACTCACATGGATATCAATTGATGAGCATCTCCATAGCTCATTAATTTGCCTAGTTGATGTGAGACTTTCTCCTTTCTTTTTTGTCTACTACCACCTTCTATTCCACCTATAGTGCCATGTCCATGGCTCACACTCATGTATTGCTTGAGAGTTGAAAAAGCTGAAGCGCGTTAAAAAGTATGAACCAATTGCTTGGCTAACACTAGAGTAGTACATGATTTATACTTTGTGTTGAGAAGAGGGAGCATGACAAACTATATGATTTTGTAGGGATAACTTTCTTTAGCCATGATATTTTGAAAGACATGATTGCTTGTTAAGTATGCTTGAAGTATTGTTGTTTTTATGTCAATATTAGACTTTTGTTTCAAATCATACAACTATGAATATTCATACCAAATAAAGAAAAAATTACATGATAGTGTCAAGAAAATGCATTGTTTGAACTATTACATGTGAATTGATTGCTACTTTATCTTGAGAAGTTTTATGAGATGAGATATTGTTTATGATATGGAATGATGGTAGAAAAAAGTGATTGAATTATCATTGATCAAACTTATGCACTATGCTAGCATTCACACTTCATAAATTATTTCTTTTACCATCTACCTACTCGAGGACGAGCAGGAATTAAGCTTGGGGATGCTGATATGTCTCCAACGTATCTATAATTTATGAAGTATTCATGCCATGTTTACAACAATTTTATATGGTTTTGGTATGATTTGATTAGAACTAACTCGGATTGACGTTCGTGGTGTCTTTTTTGTGCAAAAATAAAAGTTCTCAGAATTGGCTAAAAATTTACGGCGATTTTTTGTGGACCAAAAGAGACCCCCGAAGCTTCATGGGAGGACCAGAAGACCCACTACTGCACGAAAAACTCACAGGGCGCTCCATACCCCCATGGCGTGCCCCTCGAGCTTGTCGCTGCCGCGTGGACCCCCTTGACGTGAGACTGTTGCAAAAAATCCTATAAATACCCAAACCCCCACAAAGAACCCTAGATGAGAAGTTCCGCCGCCGCAAGCCTTTGTACCCTGATAACCCACAAGTGTAGGGGGCTCAGTTGTAGCCTCTTTCGATAAGTAAGAGTGTCAAACCCAACGAGGAGCTAAAGGCAGAACCAACATTCCCTCAAGTTCTATCGACCACCGATACAACTCTACGCACGCTTGATGTTCGCTTTACCTAGAACAAGTATGAAACTAGAAGTACTTTTTAGATGTAACGGGATAGGTTAGCAAGAATATAAAGAGAATGTAAATAAAACTAGGGGTTGTTTAGATAAAGAAGCAATAAAGTTAGTATAGCGAGTGTGGAAAAATGGTGGTAGGAGTTGCAAAATTTCCCTAAGCAATTGACCACGTTACTCGACCGATAGCAAGTTTTATGTGGGAGAGGCCACTGCTAGGATGTCATCCCTGACAAGGAATTCTATGCACTTATGATTGGAACTATTAACAAGCATCCGCAACTACTAATGTTCATTAAGGTAAAACCCAACCATAGCATTAAGATATATTGGTCCCCCTTCAATCCCGTATGCATCAATTTCTATGCTAGGTTGAAGCTTCTGTCACTCTTGCCCTCCAATATGTAGTCCTATCAACATACAAGTAACCCTATGGTGTGATCCACGAGCGCGCTCATATGATGGGCACCAAAGGACAGCAACATAACCACAAGAAAATTAAATCAATCATAGCAATTCACCAATCACCGATAGGACAACGAAAATTTACTCAGACATCATAGGATGGCAACACATCATTGGATAATAATATGAAGCATAAAGCACCATGTTCAAGTAGAGGGTACAGCGGGTTGCGGGAGAGTGGACTGCTGTAGATAGATGGGGGAAGGTGATGGAGATGTTGGTGAAGATGACGGAGGTGTTGGTGTAGATAGCCGTCATACGATGATGGCCCCGACGGCATTCCGGCGCCACCAGAAGCGTGGGGGAGAGAGCCCACTCCTTCTTCTTCTTCCTTGACCTTCTCCCTAGATGGGAGAAGGGTTACCCCTATGGTCCATGGCCTCCATGGCGGGGGAGGGGAGAGAGCCTCTCCGAGATTGGTTCTATCTCTCTGTCTCTCTCTGTTTTTGCGTTCCCAGATTCTGGCCTTTCACCGTTTCTTCTATTCCCGGAGATCCGTAACTCCAATTGGGCTGAATTTTTGACACTATTTTTATCCGGATATTAGCTTTCTTGCGGCAAAAGAAGGGCACCAACCGCCTTACGGGGTGTCCACGAGGGTCAGGGGCGCGCCCACCTCCTGGGGCGCGCCCCCCTGCCTCGTGCCCCCCTCGGACATCGTCTCGCGTTGATTCTTCTTCACAAAAATCACATATATTCCAAACAATCTCTGTCCATTTTTATCCCGGTTGGACTCCGTTTGATATGGATATTCAGCGAAACAAAAACATGCAACAAACAAGAACTGGCACTGGGCACTAGAACAATATGTTAGTCCCAAAAATAGTGTAAAAAGTTGCCAAAAGTATATGAAAGTTGTATAATATTGGCATGGAATAATAAAAAATTATAGATACGACTGAGACGTATCAGCATCCCCAAGCTTAATTCCTGCTCGTCCTCGAGTAGGAAAAAGATAATTTTTGATGTGGAATGCTACCTAGCATAATCTTGATCATGTAATCTAATCATGGCATGAATATTAAGACACGAGTGATTCAAAGCAATAGTCTATCATTTGACATAAAAGAATTTTATACTCGGAAATCCCAACAAACAATCAAGTCTTTCAAAATATCAATGCTAAAGAACATTATCCCTACAAAATCATATAGTCTTTTATGCTCCCTTTTCTTAACACAAGGTACCCCTCATGCCCATCCCGGTGTCAGCTAAGCAATTTTTTTCATACTTTACTTTTTTGAACCTTTTCAACTCTTCACGCAATACATGAGCGTGAGCCATGGACATAGCACTATGGGTGGAATAGAAGGTGGTGATAGACAAAAGTAGGGAGAAAGTCTCACATCGACTAGGCAAATTAACGGACTATGGAGATGTCCATCAATTGATATCAATGTGAGTGAGTAGGGATTGCCATGTAACAGATGCACTAGCGCTATAAGTTTATGAAAGCTCAAAGGAAAACTAGTGGGTGTGCATCAACTTGCTTGCTCATGAAGACCTAGGGCATTTGAGGAAGCTCATCGTTGGAATATACAAGCCAAGTTCTATAACGAAAAATTTCCACTAGCATCTGTAAGTGACAACATAGGAGACTCTCTATCATGAAGAACATGGTGCTATGATGAAGCACAAGTGTGGAAAAAAGATAGTAACATTGTCCCTTCTCTCTTTTTCTCTCATTTTTTTATTTTCCTTTGTTTATTGTTTTTGGGCTCTTTGGCATCTTTTTTTTGGTGGGCTTCTTTGGCCTCTTTTTTTTTATTTGGGCTTCATTGGCCTCTTTTATTTTTTTATAACCTCACATGGGACAATGTTCTAATAATGATGATCATCACACTTTTATTTACTTACAACTCAATATTACAACTCGATACTAGAACAAAAATATGACTCTATATGAATGCCTCCGGCGGTGTACCGGGATGTGCAATGATCTAGCATAGCAATGACATCAAAAAACAGACAAGCCATTAAAACATCATGCTAGCTTTTTTACAATCATGCAAGGCAGTTGACAATGATGGTGCATGTCATAACAAACGGAACGGTGGAGTTACATGGCAATATATCTCAGAATGGCTATGGAAATGCCATAATAGGTAGGTATGTGATAACCCTCAACCGTAAGGGATCGAGATAGTCTTCGCGTGTAAGAATAACCCAATTTATTGATTCGACACACGGGGAGCCAAAGAGTATTTATAAGCTTTAACAGTTGAGTTGTCAATTCAACCGCACCTGAAATATACTAACTTGCAGCAAAAGATAAGTGGTAACAGTGATATGATAGTGATGATAGTAATAGTGAAAATAAACAGCAGAAGTAAATGGCAGTAGTAAATAGCAAAAGTAGCGACTAGTAACAAGCAAGGTTTAAAATACTGTAGGCTAGGGAGATGGATGGTTGGGCGTTGCATTGATGAGATAGTTTCTAACTCGGGGCACGGCACACGGAAAAGTAATGATCATCTAGGCAAATATCAAACATTAGGCATGTATCCCGTAGGTAGTTGTACGTGCTTGCAATAAGAACTTGCACAACATCTTTTGTCCTACCATCCCACTACGAACGGGGCCAAAAGGAACTAATGGATATTAAGGTGCTCCTGTCAAAGAGCACCGGAACAAAGCAATGAACTCAATGGATACATGTAATCCTCAAATTACGGACCATCCCCTTTGGTGTCCCAAGCTGTCACTTTTGGGATCGCCGGTTCCGAACCGTAACAGGTGCATACAACTCATAGATAGGATCAAGAACACAAATATATTCATGCAAACACATATGGTTCAGATCTGAAATCATGGCACTCGGGCCCTAAGTGTCAAGCATTAAGAATAACAAGTTGTAACAAAGATGATAAACACCATACTAGATGATAGGCAACATGCCCCCAACAATCTGACAAACTATTACATGATCTAACTCATCCAATCCCTACCATCCCATTCGCCTACAGCAAGGGAATTACTCACACATGAAGGGGGAAGTCATGGAAGGATGATGGAGTGGTGATGATGATGACGATGGCGACGATCTCCCCTCTCCGGAGGCTAAATCAGCCTCCAGATTAGCCCTCCCGAAGAAGAACAGAGGGTGGCGGCGGCTCCGCGACGAAAAACAGCGAAAGGACTTCCGATCTGGGGTTTCTGCATCACGAGGAAAAATACGGGATAAAGTAGGGCACCAGGGGGTGTGGGCCCCACCCAGGCGCCCCCCCGGCGCGGCCCAGGGGGGGGGGCGCCCACAGGACGTCTGGGCACCCCCTGGTCCCCCTCTGGCCCCACTTCTGGCATTTGGTTTCTTCGGGTGCATGGATTTTTCGTGATTTTTTGTGGATTTTTCTGAGATGCTTAAAAATCCGTTTTCCTGCACACAAATAAACCTTACAGGCAGCTCTGCTGAAAACAGCGTCAGTCCTGGTTAGTTTAGTCCAAATCATGCAAGAATGAGGTCAAAACAATATCAAAAGTGTTTGGAAAAGTAGATACGTTTGAGCCGTATCAACTCCCCCAAGCTTAGCATATTGCTTGTCCTCAAGCAATTCAGTTCAACGAACTGGACGCGACAAAGAAAACTTTGACAAACTCTTTTGCTTCATTAGATGTATATAAGCATGTACTACGAAAAGAGTTTAGCAAGTATTGAAACAGTACTTATGAGAACAATGCAAGGAGCAATCCTTCTTTCAAGTGACCAGTCACAAATAATCAAGAGTAAACAATATATTACTAAAAATCAAGACAAGATCACATTGCACATAGCTTGAGCATATTAAGGTGGTATCTCGCTAGCCTCCATGAGTGAAGCAAAACATAAATGCAGAGACTCCTCCAAAGTTTTAAAGGAGACTAGAACGAAGAATTTCAGAATAAATCATATCACAAATATGCAGAAGACAATGTAATACTTTGGGACAATGCACATTACACTCAGAATGACAATTAAGCTCTCCTAGTCAGTGCTTTGAAGAAAGAAGATGAGACTCTCGAACCGTGGCTTTTATTGGCAAAGTCGAAAACCCGTGATCAGAAACAAAAACCAAACATGTACCAGAGCTCTTGGTTTTAAAAACAGAAGTAAATATGTTTTTGAGAGGTGCATATTTTGTCAACGAATGCTAGCAGATAACTCAATCACTTTTTAAGCTAGACAAGTCTCGAGGAACGGCTCCCGCATGAGGACGATCACATCCTCTTAATCTCCTTTGTTTATCACTACCAAAGTTTTCTGATTTCTCATGAACAAAGCGTGAAGGAGGGTTTGTTTGTTATATTATCTTTTCGAGCCGGGCGCACTCAATGCCAGTTCCTTTTCATATTTGGGGTTTGCACATTATACATGCAATCCAGGGGTGAAACTTGTCCAACTTAAAGAGATCATGAATTAACTACTACTTCCTCATGAGCTAAAACATAGGCACAAAAAGGGAAATGCTTTTGATTAATTTCGAGATGGTACATGAAAGTCTTTGTTAGGAATGGCAGGTAAATACCATATATAGGAAGGTATAGTGGACTCATATGGCATAACTGGTTTAAAAGTTTTGGATGCACAAGCAGTCATTCCGCTTAGTACGGATGGAGGTTTTAGCAAAAGACTGGGAAGCGACCAACTAGAGAGCAATAATGGTCATAATCATGTAGAGCGACAAAGCAACATTGAATCGGGCATGAAAGTGATATAACTATTCTAAAACTCAAAGATCATCAAGGCAAAGTAGACTTTTTAGTCTTAAACATGTGTAAGCATGTGCCAAGTCAATCCAAAAATTCTCTAAAGGGAAATACCACCCTAGTATGCCAGACTAGTAACAGTGCGATGCCTGTAGATCATTTCAATAACACATTATATACTCTAGTTATTGGAGACTAGCCACAAGGAAAGCATGAACCACTAGAAGAGCATTGTAAACACAGCACTATGTTGCTACAAGCTGGTCTCTAGATCATAAGTACAGGCATATGTACAAAAGTAGAAACAGAAAGAGTTCATACCGGTCTTCCTTGTTGCTTCCTTTCAGTCGATCTTCGTCATTACTGCTTGTCACTTGCACGATCGAACGTAGGAAATATAATCATCACGGACTCGAGCTGATCTCTGAAAACAAAGCAACTAAAGAGAAAAAGGAAATCTTTTTGGGTTTTTCAAAGGTTGAATAAAAGCAAAAGAAAGAGAAAATCTTTTTGTTGTTTTTGCAAATAGAGGAATAAAGAAGAACGGGCAAAAACTTCGAAAAGATCAAAGCGAATCAAACGGATAATACAATGGAAAAGTGAGAAGGGCACGTACTCCCCCAAGCTTAGGCTTTTGGCCTATGTTAGTAGCAGCTACTGCCCCCAGGAGCCTCCTGCTCCAGGGGTATGGTGGTGAGACCAAGGGTCGTAGAAGGATGATGGCGCGTACACCGAACTCCTCGGAGTCTCCCACGAGGAAGGCTCCGAGCGCCAAACAGAGGAAGACCCTTCACCAAACTCGGTGGCGGTCTCATCCTGAAAATGTGGTATCTCACCGTGCCTCTCCTCGTCGGGCACAACCCCCTCCATGGGGTTATGGAACTGATGCTGGACCATGAACTTGTCGAACTGGACAACATCGAAGGACCATCCGTTCCTGCGAGAAAAATCAAACAAAAGAGGTGCAGGTAGACGGATCTCGTGTTCCGCGGTAGTTCCGAAACGCAAGATGTAAACAAGGTTATCAAGCTCAGAACCCATGGTAACAAACTTATGCCTTTTCATAGCAGCAAGATCAAAGCTTAAATAAGTAAAAGGAGTATCATCAGGATGTGGGGTGCCTCCAAGATGCTCTAAGATAAGTATGGCATAAATGCCACCATATAAGTCCCCCTTGTTACCGTTCATAGCAAGGCGTCGAGCAATTAAGGTACCAATATTATAATCAGACCTCCCTGAGAGGGCTGCTGCCAGGATAGCAATATCCGGAGCAGAAATGCTGCTCGTGTTGTCACGAGCTAACACCCCTCTAGCAATATAATATGCAAAATACCGGAGGTGAGGAAACAAGATACTGGAGATCTTCGACCGATGAATATCCCTCGTACCCATGCTGCAGAGAGAGTGATGACGGTTTTCAGCTCGGAGGGCTGAGTAGCCATCCTCGCCGTCCTCCCAAATTTCGGCACACCTATTACTTCACAAAAATTTCCCAAAGTCATGGTGATAAGATCATTATAAATTTTAAACTCAATAGCACCTGATTTAGGATTATATCTAAAACTGTTAATGAAAATGGAGGTGAGTTTCTGATACTGAGTAACACGGCTCGTAACGAGCCGTGTCAAACCTGCATTAGCACAAAGATTATAAAACTCATCCTTGATTCCCGCAGCTTCCATGAATTCATCACATGGATATGTCATTGCACGTGTTGGACTTGTGTCTTCCAACAACTCCAGGGGCACATGATCCTCATTATAGCTCACCCTGGCAGTCGTTGGTGAAGCTGCGGCCCTAGTGACTCGATCGGAGTGTGCGGGCCTCCTCTTCTCAAGCCATCCTTTTGCCCTTCCTAATAAACTCATTTCTGAAATTTTTTACAATTCACAAAAACGAGGATTAAAACAAAGTGAGCTAAGGAAAACTACTCAACTCACTTGCCCAAGGCATAAACTTGCATCAAAACTTGGAAAATAACTTTCTACACATGCATGCAAGCTCATCTCTATAGCACCAAGAACTACTAAATACTCACAAATGAGGCCACCAATCAAAAATCTAATTTGAGGGGTGGAGGAGTCACATACCAGGGAGTATTTGCTCAAAATTTCAGCTCAAATGATGGGCTGTAGAGAGAGATCGAAGAATCACCCCCAAGAACAGCAAGAACAGCAAGAACAAGACTAGAACTCGGGTTTCTGGAAAAAGAGAGAGAGAGGGGAAGAAGAAGTACCTGGAGGGGGGTCCTGTGGGCCCCAGGCGCCCTGTGGGCGCGGCCAGGGGCTGGGCCGCGCCAGCTGGCCGCCTGGGCCACTGGTGGCCCCCCTGGCTGGCCCCAGGACTTTCCGGGTCTCTCCAGTTGTGGAAATTTTTAATATAATTTTTCTGGAATTTTTCTGAAAACTTCACTGTTGAAATTTTTTCGAAGTTCAAAAAGCTGCGAAACTCTCTGAAAACTTGAAGTAGTTAGTAGTATTGTGAAGCTTCAAAAACATAGATACTTGGTACAACAAGTGGGACAATACTAAAAACAAATGAAAACATAGAAAGCTCAACTTTTTATCCATATAAAACACGTTTACTAGTAAGGTTGATCAAGTCTTACCAACAAACAAGCGATATATAGAGCAAAAAGTATCACCTCCTACAAAGTAATCACTGAACTTTTACCTTGATGGACATTGTCCCTACCATGATAGTTTTGTATTTGTGAGGCACATGTAGTGGACAGTCCCATTCTCCAATTTTCACGGTCTCGATATTCTCTATAGAGTTGAGGGCATGCCTCCTGTCGGTCTTCTTCGGAAAATATACCGTGTGTTCTTTATCATTCACATGAAAGGTGACCTTCCCTTTGTTGCAATCAATAATAGCACCTGCAGTGTTAAGAAAAGGTCTACCAAGAATAATGGACATTCTCCCATCCTCGGGCATGTCAAGCACAACAAAATCAGTAAGAATTAAACAATTAGCAACTTCAACTGGAACATCCTCACAAATACCTATCGGAACAGCGGTTGACTTGTCAGCCATCTGAAGGGAGATATCTGTAGGAATTAGTTTCTCTAAACAGAGCCTCTCGTAAAGAGAGAGAGGCATAACACTCACTCCTGCTCCAAGATCACATAAAGCAGTTTTGACATAATTATTCTTTATGGACAAGGAATGGTGGGTATACCTGGATCACCGAGCTTCTCAGGAATCTTTCCACTGAAAGAATAGTTAGCAAGCATAGTAGATATTGCATCATTAGGAACTTTTCTTTTGTTAGTGACAATATCTTTCATATATTTTGAATAAGGAAGTAACTTAATAGCATCAGTCAAAGGGATTTGAAGAAAAAGAGGTTTAATCCATTCACAAAACTTATTATAATGCTCTTCTTCTTTAGATTTGATGGACTTACCTGGAAAGGGCATGGGTTTCTGTACCCATGGTTCTTTCTCCTTCCCATGTTTTCTTGCGATGAAGTCTTCTTTGGTATACCTTTTACGTTTGTCAGGTGCTTCTTCTTCTTGAACTTCAGGCGGATCATTCTTCTCATTATCATTACCCTCAGGTTCAGCACCGTCTTCAGTCTCAGCATCGGAGATAGATACACTGTTGGGATCAATAGCTGGCTCTTCATCTGCAATAGGATCATTAGAATTGTTAGTCTCTTTATGTTTCTTTTTCTTATTTGGAGAGACAACAATTTCTTCTTCCTGCATTTGAGAATCTTGCTCGATTCTCTTCGGATGTCCCTCTGGATAAAGAGGATCTTGAGTACTAGTTCCTCCTCGGGTCTTAATCCCAAAAGCCTGCAATTTATCTTGTTTGGCATTGTTAGCAAGTAAATCTCTTTGCACATTAGAAATTTGATCAAGCTGAGTTTGAACCATATGAAAATGCTTCACAAGACACTGAACATCATTAACTGTTCTATCTAAAACACCAAGCAATTTTTTGATAGCAAGGGAATTATCATGTAACTGACTTTCTATCCTCTCATTAAAATGATTCTGATTCATAATAAAATTATCAAACTCATATAAACATTGATCAGGAGGTTTACCATGAGGGATGTCACTTGCGTTGAAATCTAAAAGAGAGTGTACCTCTACCATAGGAGGGTGAGTGGTAGGCTCACACAGCTTCTCAATAGGGGGTAGATTCTTCACATCTTCAGCTTTAATACCTTTCTCTTTAATAGACTTCTTTGCTTCTCGCATGTCCTCGGGGCTCAGAACAAACATGCCCCTCATCTTTGTTGGTGGAGGTGGTTCAGGGACGGACCAATCTTCATGGTTTTTGGCAATCCTGCCCATTAGATCTTCCGCATCGTCCGGTGTTCTTTTCCTGAAAACACAACCAGCACAACTGTCCAAATAGGACCTAGATTCATCAGTTAAACCAGCATAGAATATATCAATTAATTCATTCTTAGGAACTCCATGTCCTGGTCTAGCCTGAATCAAACCGCAGTACCTCCCCCAAGCTTTAGGGAGGGACTCATCCTGCAACTGTTTAAAATTATAAATTCTTTGTAAAGCAGCATGTTGCATATGAGCAGGAAAGTACTTATCAACAAAAGAGTGAGCTAAGTCCTGACGACTCTTAATAGAACCGCATGAGAGTGAATCATACCATGCTTTAGCACCTTCCTTCAACGAGAAAGGAAGAAGCTTGGTCACATAAAAGTAGTGTATCTTCTCGTCTGTGGTAAACAGGCTACCTAGTTCACCAAGTTTAGTTAGGTGTGCAATAGCATCATCATTTTCTCTGCCATAAAAGGGGTCAGCTTCAACCATAGGTATAAGTGAAAGATCAACAGAGAAATTAAAATCAGGATCATCAATGCATATAGGAGATGTAGCAAACTCAGGATTAGGAACGGTTTTGTTTTTCAAAGAGTGGTTTTCAAATATATTTTTAATAGTTTCAGGGTCAGAGCCGGCAAACTCTGTCAGTTCCCTGCATAAATCTTCATCAAGTATATAGTAATCATCATCAAGGAGCCTCTCCTAGAGTTTACTCAATTCAGGATAATCATAAGTTTCACCAATAGGGTAGCGAGTAACAGGAAGTTTAATTCCATATTTTTCAGCAGCAGCAGTAATTTGTTTCTCAAGAGCATAACCAAGTGAACTAATATCATCATCAAAAGTAGTAGAAGCATCATCAAGAGTATCAGACATAGTAATAGATTCATTACGAGCATCATGTGGTGGTTGTGAGGCAAACTTACTCATAACAGAAGGTGAATCAAGGGTAGCACTAGTGCTCAGAGCAGTACCTCTTCTTGTAGTGGATCGTAAGATCGGAACCTTGGGGTCTCCTTTCTTACCCATAGTGAATAAAGTGCAGCAGGTAGGATACCTCAAGTAGACTTGTAAATATTGCTATGCTCCCCGGCAACGGCGCCAGAAAACGGTACTTGATAACCCTCAACCGTAAGGGATCGAGATAGTCTTCGCGGGTAAGAATAACCCAATTTATTGATTCGACACACGGGGAGCCAAAGAGTATTTATAAGCTTTAACAGTTGAGTTGTCAATTCAACCGCACCTAAAATATACTAACTTGCAGCAAAAGATAAGTGGTAACAGTGATATGATAGTGATGATAGTAATAGTGAAAATAAACAGCAGAAGTAAATGGCAGTAGTAAATAGCAAAAGTAGCGACTAGTAACAAGCAGGTTTAAAATACTGTAGGCTAGGGAGATGGATGGTTGGGCGTTGCATGGATGAGATAGTTTCTAACTTGGGGCACGGCACACGGAAAAGTAATGATCATCTAGGCAAATATCAAACATTAGGCATGTATCCCGTAGGTAGTTGTACGTGCTTGCAATAAGAACTTGCACAACATCTTTTGTCCTACCATCCCACTACGAACGGGGCCAAAAGGGACTAATGGATATTAATGTGCTCCTGTCAAAGAGCACCGGAACAAAGCAATGAACTCAATGGATACATGTAATCCACAAATTACGGACCATCCCCTTTGGTGTCCCAAGCTGTCACTTTTGGGATCGCCGGTTCCGAACCGTAACAGGTGCATACAACTCATAGATAGGATCAAGAACACAAATATATTCATGCAAACACATATGGTTCAGATCTAAAATCATGGCACTCGGGCCCTAAGTGTCAAGCATTAAGAATAACTAGTTGTAGCAAAGATGATAAACACCATACTAGATGATAGGCAACATGCCCCCAACAATCTGACGAACTATTACATGATCTAACTCATCCAATCCCTACCATCCCCTTCGCCTACAGCAAGGGAATTACTCACACATGAAGGGGGAAGTCATGGAAGGATGATGGAGTGGTGATGATGATGACGATGGCGACGATCTCCCCTCTCCGGAGGCTAAATCAGCCTCCAGATTAGCCCTCCCGAAGAAGAACAGAGGGTGGCGGCGGCTCCGCGATGAAAAACAGCAAAAGGACTTCCGATCTGGGGTTTTTGCATCGCGAGGAAAAATACGGGCTAAAGTAGGGCACCAGGGGGTGTGGGCCCCACCCAGGCGCCCCCCCGGCGCGGCCCAGGGGGGGGGGGCGCCCACAGGGCGCCTGGGCACCCCCTGGTCCCCCTCTGGCCCCACTTCTGGCATTTGGTTTCTTCGGGTGCATGGATTTTTCGTGATTTTTCGTGGATTTTTCTGAGATGCTTAAAAATCCGTTTTCCTGCACACAGATAAACCATACAGGCAGCTCTGCTGAAAACAGCGTCAGTCCGGGTTAGTTTAGTCCAAATCATGCAAGAATGAGGTCAAAACAATATCAAAAGTGTTTGGAAAAGTAGATACGTTTGAGACGTATCAGTATGGTGGCTGTTTTGAGGAAGGGTATAAGGTGATTTGATGCACCGGCGAAAATTGCACGGTACTAGAGTGCCTAGCAAGGTGGAAGGGTGAGAGTGCGTATAATCCATGGACTCAACATTAGTCATAAAGAACTCACATACTTATTGCGAAAAATCTATTAGCCCTCGAAGCAAAAATACTACGACGCATGCGCCTAGGGGGAGGTTGGTAGGAGTTAACCATCGCGCGCCCCCGACCTTCACGCAAATATAAACAATCAAAATACAATGCGCGCCAATTTGGTTACATAGTTAGGAGACCATACGTGCATGCTTCGGGAATCACAAAACTTAACACCAATATTTTTTACTAAACCACAATCATTAACTAGTACCTCCCACATATTAGCATCTCTATATCGCAAAACTATTGCAAGGAATCAAACATATCATATTCAGCGATCTACAAGTTTATGTAGGATTTTATGACTAACCATGTGAATGACCAATTCCTGTCAACTCTCAAAATAGATATAAGTGAAGCTAGAGAGTTTAATTCTTCTACAAAAGATATGCCCATGCTCTAATAAATATAAGGGAAGCAAAAGAGCATTCTACAAATGGCTATTTTCTAAGTGAGGAGAAACAGGCAATTCAAACTTCAAATAGTATAAGTGAAGCACATGAAGCATTCTATAAAGCCATACTCAAAAGATATAAGTGAAGTGCAAAGAGCATTCTATAAATCAACCAAGGATTATCTCATACTAGCATGGTGCATTTATTAAAATAAAAATAAAAAGCACACGATGCTCCAAGAGTTTACGCATATCATGTGGACGAAACGAATCCAAAAACATACCGATACTTGTTGAAGAAAGGTGGGATGCCTTCCGGGGCATCCCCAAGCTTAGACACTTGAGTCTGCTTGAATATTTACTTGGGGTGCCTTGGGAATTTCCAAGCTTGAGCTCTTGACTCTCCTCCTTCTTCTCACATCGAGACCTCCTCGATCTTCGAACACTTCATCCACACAAAACTTAACCGAACTTTTAGTGGCGGGGTTAGTGCATATGATCAATGAAATCCCATCATGTACTACTCTAACATTATTGTATAATTATGAACAAACATTACCCACTGTATGCTATCACAATTCTATGGCCCCAAGTCAAGGGGGCTTCAACAAGAATTCAAACATATGCAAATAATGAAGCTATAACAGCAATCTGTGAAAACAGGACAGTCTGTAGTAATCTGAACATTAACCATAATTCTGTAACTCTAAAAATTCTGGACAAATTAAGAAAAATCAACAATTTTTATAGAAAGAATTTTCATAGAGTTTCAGATCCTTTTGATGTTCCAGTAAAAAATGTAAAATCACGCACTACAGACAAAGCTTATGTTTTTGCACCGCACAAACCAACAAGCAGTTTAATCATCCTAAAGGAAACTCTTGGCACATTATTTTTACAATACAATGAAATTGTACAAGGGGGTAATTATTTTTGTTGAAAATTTTCTGTAATTTAAGATTCCCAAAGTTTCCACGGGCATGAAGAAAATTCAAGGAGCTCCCCCATTTCAACGGTGTTCGTCCTGCTTACTTTCACTTTTCTTTTTCAAAAAGATTTAGGTTCCCCTCTTTATTTTTTTGTTTTTAAACTTTATAAAAGCAGACAACAGAAATAAATGACTCTCTAAAATTTCCGGGTTGTCTCCCTGGCAGTGCTTTCTTTAAAGCCATTAAGCTAGGCATATAGTGCTCAAGTAATGGATGCACCCAGATCCCAAGGTATATCAAAGCCAATTTTAATTAACAATGATTTGTGATTTAGTAGTGAGCGCAAAGTAACATATACCATGCAACAACGAAGTCTAACTCTCTTCATATGCATCGGCATGTCATAAAAGAACAATTCACGCACACATAGTAAAGGCCAATGCATAGCATAAACAGTTTCTTGCAATTTTATCGTATTGGAAACATAGAGAGGCGGAGATGTAGTTCCTCTCTCGTAATAATTAGAAGTAGGAGCAGCAAGCACATGCATATTATACTCATCAAAATCATCATTTGTAATGGAAAAAGGCAACCCATCAATATAATCCTTAATAAGTGCAAACCCCTCCAATATAGTGTAGTTTGGTGAATTCAAAAAGATAATAGGACTATCATGTGTGGGTGCAATAGCAACTATCTCATGTTTAACATAAGGAACTATAGCAAGTTCATCTCCATAAGCATAATTCATATTGGCTTCTTGGCCGCATAGCAAGCATCATCCAAAAGGGATATTTCAAATGAATCAATGGGATCATAACAATCATCATGGCATTCATCCTTCGGTAAGCACGAAGGGAAATTAAACAATGTATGAGATAAAGAGTTACTCTCATTAGAAGGTGGGCACGGGTGATCAATCCGCTCTTCCTCCTTTTGTTCTTCGCTCTCCTCCTCGTCTTTTTCATCCAATGAGCTCACAATGTCATTAATTTCTTCTTCCATAGTATCCTGCAAAATATTAATCTCTTGTTGGATAGTGGAGACCTTCTCAATAAACGCATCAATATTGGCATTGTATTCATAATTCAAACAACAATATTTCAATATAGCAAGATTTTTGGGCCTATAAACATCATCATCAAAAGCATCATACTTGTTAAACAGAGATTCAATTTCACAAGCACTCTTAAAAGCAACGAATTTTTCTATTTGTTCCACATCATAATAATCATATATACCATTAGCATAAGAACCTAAGGTTTCATTATCATTAAATTTGCATGAAAAGGGAAGGTGTGGAGCCTTCATCCTAGAGCAACAAGTATAATCATATCTTAAGCATAGTTGCCGAGCATACCAATGCATCATATAAATTTGATCCCATAATAGTTTCCCTTTTTGTGTCAAGCGATAATCCCTAAAGTATTCACGTTGATCCAACATTACTCCCATTATATAGTTGAATGGGGTTTTCTCAGGATTATCAAAGTAGTACATAATATCTTTCACATAATGAGCATCGAGGGTTTTAGGAGGTTCCCCATCTCCATGAGTAGCAAGTACACCTAATTTTTTTTGCATTTCGTGATCCATATCCATAACTAAAGATAGAGAACAACTTAGAACAACAAATAAAATCTACTTAGTGATAAAGCAAACAAGCACACACGAGAATATTCACCCCACGCTATTGCTGCCCAGCAACGGCGCCACAAAACGGTCTTCATAACCCACAAGTGTAGGGAATCAGTTGTAGCCTCTTTCGATAAGTAACAATGTCGAACCCAACAAGGAGCTAAAGGTAGAATAAATATTCCCTCAAGTTCTATCGACCACCGAAACAACTCTACGCACGCTTGACGTTCGCTTTACCTAGAACAAGTATGAAACTAGAAGTACTTTTAGGTGTAACGGGATAGGTTAGCAAAAATATAAAGAGCACGTAAATAAAACTAGGGATGTTTAGATAAAGAAGCAATAAAGTTAGTATAGAGAGTGTGGAAAAGTGGTGGTAGGAGTTGCGAAATTGTCCCTAAGCAATTGACTACGTTACTAGACCAATAGCAAGTTTTATGTGGGAGAGGCCACTGCTAGCATGTCATCCCTGACTTGGAATTCTATGCACTTATGATTGGAACTATTAGCAAGTATTTGCAACTACTAACGTTCATTAAGGTAAAACCCAACCATAGCATTAAGATATATTGGCCTCCAATATGCTAGGTTGAAGCTTCTGTCACTCTTGCCCTCCAATACGTAGTCCTATCAACATACAAGTAACCCTATGGCGTGATCCATGAGTGCGGTCATATGATGGGCACCAAAGGACAGCAACATAACCACAAGAAAATTAAATCAATCATAGCAATTCACCAATCACAGTTAGGACAACGAAAATCTACTCACACATCAAAGGATGGCAACACATCATTGGATAATAATATTAAGCATAAAGCACCATGTTCAAGTAGAGGGTAGAGCGGGTTGCGGGAGAGTGGACCGTTGTAGATAGATGGGGGAAGGTGATGGAGATGTTGGTGAAGATGACGGAGGTGTTGGTGTAGATCGCCGTCACATGATGATGGCCCCGGCGGCGTTCTAGTGCCACTGGAAGCAAGGGGGAGAGAGCTAGCCTCCTTATTTTTCTTCCTTGAACTTCTCCCTAGATGGGAGAAGGGTTTCCCCTCTGGTCCATGGCCTCCATGGCGGCGGAGGGGCGAGAGCCCCTCCGAGATTGGATATGTCTCTCTGTCTCTCTCTGTTTTTGTGTTCCTACATTCTGGCCTTTCACTGTTTCTTATATTCCCGGAGATCTGTAACTCCGATTGGGCTGAATTTTTGACACTATTTTTATCCGGATATTAGTTTTCTCTCGGCGAACGAAGGGCACCAACTGCCTTACGGGGTGGACACGAGGGTCAGGGGCGCACCCACCCCCTGGGGTGTGCCCCCTGCCTCGTGGCCCCCTCGGGCATCGTCTCGCGTTGATTCTTCTTCCCAAAAATCACAAAAAATCTCCGTCCGTTTTTATCTCGTTTGGACTCCGTTTGATATGAATATATTGGGGATCGTTGCAGAAAATGAAAAAAAATCTACGCATCACCAAGATCTATCTATGGAGTTATTAGCAGCGGGAGGGGAGTGCATCTTCATACCTTTCAAGATCGCGATGCGAAAGCGTTGCAAGAACGCGGTTGGTGGAGTCATACACGAAGCGATTCAGATTGCGGCCAAATCCGATCTAAGCGTCGAACAACGGCGCCTCCGCGTTCAACACACGTGCAGCCCGGTGACGTCTCCCGCGCCTTGATCCAGCAAGGGGAGAGGGAGAGGCTGGGAAAGACTCCGTCCAGCATCAGCACGATGGTGTGGTGGTGGTGGAGGAGCGTGGCACTCCAGGAGGGCTTCGCCAAGCACTACGAGAGACGAGGAGGGAGAGGGGTAGGGCTGCACCGAGAGAGAGGGAGAGTCTCATGTTGTGGCAGCCCAAAACTCCCACTATATATAGGGGGAGGGGAGGGGCTGCGCCCCCATCAATGGTTGCCCCCCTAGGGGTGGCGGCCAGCCCTAGATTGATCTGGGGGGCGGCCAGAGGGGGATACAGGGGGCGCCCTAGGTGGGCCTTAGGCCCATCTGAGCCTAGGGTTCCCCCCTTCTCCCTTTCCCTGCGCCTTGGACATCTTGTGGGAGGCGCACTAGCCCACCTTGGGGCTGGTCCCTTCCCACCCTTGGCCCATGCAAGCCTCCGGGGCTGGTGGCCCCTCCCGGTGGACCCCCCGGAACCCTTCCGGTGGTCCCGGTACGTTACCGATAATGCCCAGAACACTTCCGATGACCAAAACAGGCCTTCCCATATATAAATCTTTACCTCTGGACTATTCCGGAACTCCTTGTGACGTCCGGGATCTCATCTGGGACTCCGAACAACATTCGGTAACGACGTACATACATTCCCTACAACCCTAGCGTCATCGAACCTTAAGTGTGTAGACCCTACGGGTTCAGGAACCATGCAGACATGACCGAGACATCTCTCTAGCCAATAATAGACAGCGGGATCTGGATACCCATGTTGGCTCCCACATGTTCCACGATGATCTCATCGCATGAACCACGATGTCAATGATTCAATCATTCCCGTATACAATTCCCTTTGTCTACCGGTATAGTACTTACCCGAGATTCGATTGTCGGTGTACCGATACCTTGTTCAAACTCGTTATCGGCAAGTCTCTTTACTCATTACGTAACACATCATCACGTGACCAATTCCTTAGTCACATAGAGCTCATTACGATGATTCCTTACCGAGTGGGCTCAGAGATACCTCTCTGTCATACGGAGTGACAAATCCTAGTCTCGATTCATGCCAACCCAACAGATACTTTCGGGGATACCCGTAGTGTACCTTTATAGCCACCCAGTTACGTTGTGACGTTTGGCACACCCAATGTACTCCTACGGTATCCGGGAGTTGCACAATTTCATGGCCTAAGGAACAAATACTTGACATTGGAAAAGCTTTAGCATACGAACTAGACGATCTTGTGCTAGGCTTTGGATTGGGTCTTGTCCATCACATCATTCTCCTAATGATGTGATCCCGTTATCAATGACATCCAATGTCCATGGTCAGGAAACTGTAACCATCTATTGATCAACGAGCTAGTCAACTAGAGGCTCACTAGGGACATATTGTGGTCTATGTATTCACACATGCATTACGATTTCTGGATAATACAATGAACACTAGACACTTATCATGAACAAGGAAATATAATAATAACCATTTTATTATTGCCTCTAGGGCATATTTCCAACAGTCTCCCACTTGCACTAGAGTCAATAATCTAGTTACATTGTGATGAATCGAACACCCATAGAGTTCTGGTGTTGATCATGTTTTGCTCCTGGAAGAGGTTTAGTCAACGGATCTTCGACATTAAGATCCGTGTGCACTTTACAAATATCAATGTCTTCATCTTGAATATAATTTCGGATGGAGTTAAAACGGCGCTTGATGTGCTAGGTCTTCTTGTTAAACCTGGGCTCCTTGGCAACGGCAATAGCTCCAGTGTTGTCACAGAAGAGAGTCATCGGGCCCGACGTTCTTGGAATAACTCCTAGGTGGTGATGAACTCCTTCATCTAGACTCCTTCCTGTGCTGCTTCGGAAGCAGCTATGTACTCTGCTTCACATGTAGATGCCGCCACGACGCTTTGCTTGCAACTGCACCAGCTGACTGCCCCACCATTCAAAATATACACGTATCCGGTTTATGACTTGGAGTCATCCAGATATGTGTCGAAGCTAGAATCGACGTAACCCTTTACAACGAGCTCTTCGTCACCTCCATAAACGAGAAACATATCCTTAGTCCTTTTCAGGTACTTCAGGATGTTCTTCACCGCTGTCCAGTGTTCCATTCCGGGATCACTTTGGTACCTCCCCACCAAGCTTATGGCAAGGCTCACATCAGGTCTGGTACATAGCATGGCATACATAATAGAACCTATGGCCGACGCATAGGGGATGACACTCATCTTTTCTCTATCTTCTGCCGAGGCCGGGCATTGAGTTGTGCTCAATCTCACACCTTGCAATACAGGCAAGAACCCTTTCTTGGACTGGTCCATACTGAACTTCTTCAATATCTTGTCAAGGTATGTGCTTTGTGAAAGACCAATGAGGTGTCTCGATCTATCTCTATAGATCTTGATGCCTAATATGTAAGCAGCTTCTCGAAGGTCCTTCATTTAAAAACACTTATTCAAGTAGGCCTTTATGCTTTCCAAGAGTTCTACATCATTTCCCATCAGCAATATGTCATCCACATATAATATGAGAAATGCTACAGAGCTCCCACTCACTTTCCTGTAAATACAAGCTTCTCCATAAGTCTGTATGAACCCAAACGCTTTGATCACCTCATCAAAGCGAATGTTCCAACTCCGAGATGCTTGCACCAGCCCATAGATGGAGCGCTGGAGCTTGCATACCTTGTTAGCATTATTAGGATCGAAAAAACCTTCCGGCTGCATCATATACAGTTCTTCCTTAAGGAAGTCGTTAAGGAATGCCGTTTTGGCGTCCATTTGCCATATCTCATAATCATAGAATGCGGCAATTGCTAACATGATTCGGACGGACTTCAGCATCGCTACGGGAGAGAAAGTCTCATTGTAGTCGACCCCTTGAACTTGTCGATAACCCTTAGCGACAAATCGAGCCTTATAGATGGTCACATTTCCATCCACGTCAGTCTTCTTCTTAAAGATCCATTTATTTTCTATGGCTCGCCGATCATCGGGCAAGTCAACCAAAGTCCATACTTTGTTATCATACATGGATCCTATCTCGGATTTCATGGCTTCAAGCCATTTGTTGGAATCCTAGTTCGAAGGTTCACCGTTGTCTAACAACATGATTTCCAGGACAGGGTTGCTGTACCACTCTGGTGCAGAACGTGTCCTCGTGGACCTACGAAGTTCAGCAGTGACTTGATCCAAAGTTTCATGATCATTATCATTAACTTCCTCTCTAGTCGCTGCAGGCACCACAGAAACATCTTCCTGTGCTGCGCTACTTTCCGGTTCGAGAGGGGTGACAATCACCTCATCAAGTTCCACTTTCCTCCCACTTACTTCTTTCGAGAGAAACTCTTTCTCTAGAAAGGATCCATTCTTGGCAACAAAGACCTTGCCTTCGGATCTGAGGTAGAATGTATACCCAATAGTTTCCTTAGGGTATCCTATGAAGAAGCATTTTTCCGATTTGGGTTCGAGATTTTCAGGTTGAAGTTTCTTGACATAAGCATCGCATCCCCAAACTTTTAGAAATGACAACTTAGGTTTCTTCCCAAACCATAGTTCATATGGTGTCATCTCAACAAATTTAGATGGTGCCCTATTTAAAGTGAATGCGGAAGTCTCTAAAGCATAACCCCAAAATGATAGTGGTAAGTTGGTAAGAGACATCATAGATCACACCATGTCCAACATAGTACGATTACGACGTTCAGACACACTGTTACGTTGAGGTGTTCCAAGCGGCGTCAGTTGTGAAACAATTCCACATTTCCTTAGGTGCGTGCCAAATTCATGGCTTAAATATTCTCCTCCATGATCTGATCGTAAGAACTTTATTTTTCTATCACGTTGATTCTCAACCTCATTATGTAATTCCTTGAACTTTTCAAAGGTCTCAGACTTGTGTTTCCTTAGGTAGACGTACACATATCTTCTTAAGTCATCAGTGAGGGTGAGAACATAATGATAACTACCGCGAGCTTTAACACTTATTGGACCGCACACATCAATATGTATGATTTCCAACAAGTTGGTTGCTCGCTCCAATGTTCCGGAGAACGGAGTCTTGGTCATCTTGCCCAAAAGGCATGGTTCGCACGTGTCAAATGATTCATAATCAAGAGACTCCAAAAGTCCATCTGCTTGGAGATTGTTCATACGTTTGACACCAATATGACCAAGGCGGCAGTGCCACAAGTATGTGGGACTATCATTATCAACCTTACATCTTTTGGTATTCACACTACGAATATGTGTATCATCACGTTCGAGACTCAATAAGAATAAACCATTGACCAGCGGGGCATGACCATAAAACATTTCTCTCATATAAATAGAAAAACCATTATACTCAGATTTAAATGAGTAGCCATATCGCATTAAACGAGATCCAGATACAATGTTCATGCTCAAAGCTGGAACTAAATAACAATTATTGAGGTTTAAAACTAATCCCGAAGGTAGATGTAGAGGCAGTGTGCCGACGGCGATCACATTGACCTTGGAACCATTCTCGACGCGCATCGTCACCTCGTCCTTCGCTAGTCTCCGCTTATTCCGCAGCTCCTGCTTTGAGTTACAAATGTGACTAACTGCACCGGTATCAAATACCCAGGAGCTACTACGAGCGCTGGTAAGGTACACATCAATAACATGTCTATCACATATACCTTTGACATTTCCGGCCTTCTTATCCGCTAAGTATTTGGGGCAATTCCGCTTCCAGTGACCCGTTCCCCTGCAATAAAGTCACCCAATCTCAGGCTTGGGTCTATTCTTTGGCTTCTTCCCGGCAACTGGCTTACCGGGCGCGGCAACTCCTTTGCCATCCTTCTTGAAGTTCTTCTTACCCTTGCCTTTCTTGAACTTTGTGGTTTTATTCACCATCAACACTTGATGTTCCTTTTTGATCTCCACCTCCGCTGATTTCAGCATTGAATACACCTCGGGAATGGACTTCTCCATCCCTTGCATATTAAAATTCATCACAAAGCTCTTGTAGCTAGGTGGGAGCGACTGAAGGATTCTGTCAACGACTGCGTCATCTGGGAGATTAGCACCCAGCTGAGACAAGAGATTGAGCAACCCAGCCATTTTGAGTATATGCTCGCTGACAGAACTATTCTCCTCCATCTTACAACTGTAGAACTTGTCAGATACTTCATATCTCTCGACTCGGGCATGAGCTTGGAAAACCATTTTCAGCTGTTGGAACATCTCCTATGCTCCGTGTTGCTCAAAACGCTTTTGGAGCCCCGATTGTAAGTTGTAAAGCATGCCGCACTGAACCAGGGAGTAATCATCACTACACGACTGCCAAGAGTTCATAACGTCTTAAGTTGCTGGGAAAACGGGTGCATCACCTAGCGGTGCTTCAAGGACATATGCTTTCTTGGCAGCTATGAGGATGATCCTCAAGTTACGGACCCAATCCGTATAGTTGCTATCATCGTCTTTCAGCTTGGTTTTCTCTAGGAACGCGTTGAAGTTGGGGGCAACATTAGCATGGGCCATTTGATCTACAAGACATATTGTAAAGATTTTAGACTATGTTCATGACAATTAAGTTCATCTAAACAAATTTAATGAACTCCCACTCAGATAGACATCTCTCGAGTCATCTAAGTGATACATGATCCGAATCGACTAGGCCGTGTCCGATCATCACGTGAGACGGACCAGTCATCAATGGTGAACATCTTCATGTTGACCGTATCTTCTATACGACTCATGTTCGACCTTTCGGTCTTCCGTGTTCTGAGGCCATGTTTGTACATGCTAGGCTCGCCAAGTCAACCCTAAGTGTATTGCGTGTGTAAATCTGGCTTACACCCATTGTATGTGAATGTTAGAGTCTATCACACCTGATCATCATGTGGTGCTTCGGAACAACGAAACTTAGCAATGGTGAACAGTTAGGGGGGACAAAATTCTTGAAATTTTAGTGAGAGGTCATCTTATTTCTCCTACCGTCGTTCTAAGCGAATAAGATGTAAAACATGATAAACATCACATGCAATCAAATAGTGACATGATATGGCCAATATCATTTTGCTCCTTTTGATCTCCATCTTCGGGGCTCCATGATCACCATCGTCACCAGCATGATACCATGATCTCCATCATCACGTCTTCATGAAGTTGTCTTGCCAAACGTTACTTCTACTACTATGGCTAACGGTTAGCAATAAAGTAAAGTAATTACATGGCGTTTTCAATGACACACATGTCATACAATAAAATAAGACAACTCATATGGCTCCTGCCGGTTGTCATACTCATCGACATGCAAGTCGTCATTCCTTTTACAAGAACATGATCAATCTCATACATCACATCCTTTTGGCCATATCACATCACACGACACATGCTGCAAGAACAAGTTAGACGTCCCCTAATTGTTGTTGCAAGATTTTACGTGGCTGCTATAGGTTTCTAGCAAGAATGTTTCTTACCTACGCCAAAACCACAACGTGATAAGACAATTACTATTTACCCTTCATAAGGACCCTTTTCATCGAATCTGATCCGACTAAAGTGGGAGAGACAGACACCCGCTAGCCACCTTATGCAACTAATGCATGTCAGTCGGTGGAACCTGTCTCACGTAAGCGTACGTGTAAGATCGGTCCAGGCCGCTTCATCCCACGATACCGCCGAATCAAGATAAGACTAGTAAAGGCAAGTAAATTGACAAATTGACGCCCACAACAACTTGTGTTCTACTCATGCATAGTAACTACGCATAGACCTAGCTCATGATGCCACTATTGGGGATCGTTGTTGAAAATCAAAAAAATATACGCATCACCAAGATCTGTCTATGGAGTTACTAGCAACGAGAGGGGAGTGCATCTTCATACCTTTGAAGATCGCGATGCGGAAGCATTGCAAGAGCGCGGTCGGTGGAGTCGTACACGAAGCGATTCAGATCGCGGCCGGATCCGATCTAAGCGTCGTACAATGACGCCTCCGCGTTCAACACACGTGCAGCCCGGTGACGTCTCCCGCGCCTTGATCTAGCAAGGGAAGAGGGAGAGGTTGGGGAAGACTCCGTCCAGCAGCAGCACGACGGCATGGTGGTGGTGGAGGAGCGTGGCACTCCAGCAGGGCTTCGCCAAGCACTACGAGAGAGGGAGAGTCTCATGTTGTGGGAGAGGGGTAGGGCTGCGCCGAGAAAAAAGGAGATTCTCATGTTGTGGTAGCCCAAAACCCCCACTATATATAGGGGGAGGGGAAGGGTTGCGCCCCCATCTAGGGTTCCCCCCTAGGGGTGGCGGCCATCCCTAGATTGATCTGGGGCGGTGGCCAGAGGGGGAGGAGGGGGGGCCCTAGGTGGGCCTTAGGCCCATCTGAGCCTAGGGTTTCCCCCTTCTCCCTTTCCCTATGCATTGGGCCTCTTGTGGGAGGCGCACTAGCCCACCTTGGGGCTGGTCCCTTCCCACCCTTGGCCCACGCAAGCATCCGGGGCTGGTGGCCCCTCCTGGTGGACCCCCCCGGAACCCTTCCGGTGGTCCCGGTACGTTACCGATAATGCCCAGAATACTTCCGGTCACCAAAACAGGCCTTCCCATATATAAATATTTACCTCTAGACTATTTCGGAACTCCTTGTGATTTCCAGGATCTCATCCGGTACTCCGAACAACATTCGGCAACCACGTACATACATTCCCTATAACCCTAGCGTCATCGAACCTTAAGTGTAGAGACCCTACGTGTTCGGGAACCATGCAGAGATGACTGAGACATCTCTCCGGCCAATAACCAACAACGGGATCTGGATACCCATGTTGGCTCCCACATGTTCCACGATGATCTCATCGGATGAACCACGATGTCAAGGATTCAATCAATCCCGTATACAATTCCCTTTGTCTACCGGTATAGTACTTGCCCGAGATTCGATCGTCGGTAAACCGATACCGTGTTCAATCTCGTTACCGGCAAGTCTCTTTACTCGTGCCATAACACATCATCACGTGACCAATTCCTTAGTCACATAGAGCTCATTACGATGATGTCTTATCGAGTGGGCCCAGAGATACCTCTCCGTCATACGGAGTGACAAATCCTAGTCTCGATTCGTGCCAACCCAACAGATACTTTCGGGGATACCCGTAGTGTACCTTTATAGCTACCCAGTTACGTTGTGACGTTTGGCACACCCAAAGTACTCCTACGGTATCCGGGAGTTGCACAATCTCATGGTCTAAGGAACAGATACTTGACATTGGAAAACCTTTAGCATACGAACTACACGATCTTGTGCTAGGCTTTGGATTGGGTCTTGTCCATCACATCATTCTCCTAATGATGTGATCTCTTTATCAATGACATCCAATGTCCATGGTCAGGAAACCGTAACCATCTATTGATCAACGAGCTAGTCAACTAGAGGCTCACTAGGGACGTCTTGTGGTCTATGTATTCACACATGCATTACGATTTCTGGATAATACAATGAACACTAGACAATTATCATGAACAAGGAAATATAATAATAACCATTTTATTATTGCCTCTAGGGCATATTTCCAATAGGATATTCTGCGAAACAAAAAACATGCAACAAACAGGAACTGGCACTGGGCACTGGATCAATATGTTAGTCCCAAAAATAGTATAAAAAGTTGCCCAAAGTATATGAAAGTTGTATAATATTGGCATGGAAAAATCAAAAATTATAGATACGACGGAGACGTATCATACCCATGAAAAACCAATCGGGAGCCCTTTCCGGGACCCTGCCGAAGGGGGAAATCATCACCGGAGGCCATCTTCACACTACAAAAAAAAGACACATCCGTGACATTTTGGGCCGAACGAAACTTTTTTCTGTCATAATTATGACACTTCTATAACAATAATTGTGACAAACCACGATATCATCATAGATGTGGTGGGGTCCTACTTCTATGACAAAAAATCATGACGGAAAATGGGCTTTTCGTCCTGGGCGGGCCGGAGACGCAGTTGCATGACATTTTTTGGGCCGTCCATGACGGAAAAAACTGTGGTAGAAGCGAGGGCGAGGAAAATATCGGGGTGTACCCGGTTACGGTGGGTGGTCGGGGCCGAGAGATGCACGTTTCTCTCGTACACGCACGCGCGTGGGTGCGAGGCATCGGGCTCTAACTGAACCCGAGCGATTGCACTGCAGGTTATGCGTTACTGAACCCGAGCGATCGATCGATGGCTGTTAACTGAACTTGATCGAGCGATTCCTTCGCTATTGCTGCTAACTGAAGCCGAACGATGCTGCCTTTGCATGAACAGTGAGCGT
>LR738711.1:602816043-602889946 GCA_902687465.1 Secale cereale
GTGGGGGTGGCTGAACAGGACCCTGTGGTGTTTCCTTTGCATGAACAGGACCCCGTTCGATCGAGCCGGTTGGGGCTGCATGAACAGGACCCCGTGGAGGGCTGAATAGGACCGCCCCGTGGAGGGCTGCATCAACAGTAGACGTTGGAGGGCTAGATGAATAGTAGCCCATGGAGGGGTGGTTGAATAGAAGCCCGTGGAGAGGGCTAGTTGAACAGTAGTCGGTGGAGTAGCGCGCGGTGGAGGCTGAACAGTCGCAGGTGTAGGCTGGATGAGGTCGACGGTGGATGAACAGTAGCCCGTGGAGGCTGGAGGGGGTCAACGGTGGTGATGAACAATATCCCATGGAGTCCCGTTTTGTGGTACACCACACCCCTCCCGATGAACAGGACCCCTGTTTCGACCGTAGCGCTCCAACACAAGTCTGTTTCCTCCGTTTTGCGGTACGCCACACCCCTCCCGATGAGCAGGACCCCCGTTTCAACCGTAGGAGGTCCGTTTCCTCCGTTTTGTGGGACGCTAGACCCCTCCCGATGAACAGGATCCCGTTTCGACCGTGGCCGGTCGAACACAAGGCCGTTTCCTCCATTCTGTGTTACGCCAGGCCTTGTTTCCATCGGCTGTTCCGTCCAAGCCCTCCCGATGAACACGACCACGCATTCCATTCTGACCCAGCCGGTTGGCTCCCCATGAACACGACGATGATGCTATTTCTCCGTTCCGACCCAGTCATGTACACGAGCCCTGGCCGTACGTATGCGTGAGTAGGCGTTCGAGACCCTGCCCGTATGTACGTATGTGGCCGTATTTTCTTTCTTGCACACTGGCCGATGTACGTACGTGTACATGCTACGTGCGCGCCTCTACTACGACACGTGGGCGCCTCTGCATCCACCAGTATGTATGTACACATTCGCGACCAGAATGACAACGCTACATACAATTCGACCAGGTGGGTCCCGACTGTCAGGCACTTCCTTGCGTGCGAAGATGTAGCTGGTGGGAACCAGCAGTCAGGGGGGCGAATTGTTTTTTGCCCGGGCGCACTTCCTTGTCTGTGAAGATTTAGCTGGTGGGTCCCAGCAGTCAGGGGGAATGTTTTTTTCGCAAAATACGTTGGCCCGTCTGGTGGGTCCCCGCTGTCAGGTGGAGGAATAATTAATTTGTGCGTAATAAGGAGGCACTTCCTTGTTGCGGCCGTGGACCCAGCTATCAGCCTCTCCACGTACAGTCCGCGTCCGATGGAAGCCGTTCCTTGACCACATTGACCACACCATGCCAAGATCACGAGGGCGGTGGACGACGGCGAGGCCTAGGAAGGGGACGACACGGAGCCGGGGAAGACACGGTAGTGGATGCCCATGCTTAGAGGAGTACGAGGGTTCACTGGTTCGCTACGGTGTGAGGCTGTCGTCGCCGTAGAATAACAGGGGGTGTGGGTGAGTAGAGGGATGGCCTGGCCAGCGGTGGGAATAGTAGGGGTGGTGAGGCCTCCGCGGCAGCACAGCCAGCCATGGGAGGCAGGAGCATGCGGCACGACCGGTGCTGCTTTGGGCGGCAGGAGCAAAAAGACCAGAGGTTGAAGAAGCACTACGGCCGTTGGATGGACATCGTACGGTCACTGGAGCTAGAATCGTTCATATTGACTAAGTTGACAAAGCAATCCATCCCCTTCAACTTAGTTGGCCCACAAGTCAGCCACCCACCATGGTGGGTCCCAACTAGCAGGGGGAGTATTCATTTTTTTGTGCGTAATAAGGAGGCACTTCCGCTGGGTCCGAGCTGACAGCGGGGGGAACATTTTTTCGCGAAATATGTTGGCCCGTTCGATGGGTCCTAGCAGTTTGGGGGGGGTGTTTTTTTGCCAAATACGGTGGCCCATCCGGTGGGTCCCTGCTGTCAGGTGGAGGAATAATTATTTTTCGCGTAATAAGGAGGCACTTCCTTGCGGCTTCCGTGGACCCAGCTGTCAGCCTCTCCACGTACAGTACTCTTCCGATGGAAGTCGTTCCTTGACCATGTTGATCACGCCGCGCCGAGAGCAAGGGCGGTGGACGATGGCGAGGCCTAGGAAGGGAACGACATGGAGGTAGGGAAGACTCGTCCGTTGTTTCCCACGTGGAGGGGAGTACGACTGTACGAGCGTTTACTAGTTCGTCTGCCGTCGTCGGCGAATAACAGCAGGTGTGGGTGAGTAGAGGGATGGCTAGGCTAGCGATGGGATTACGGTGGGGCGGTGAGGCCTGCGCGGCAGCACAGCCGGCCGCGGGGAGGAAGGAGCAGGCAGTCCCGTCGGCGCTTGTTTGAGCGGCTGGAATAGGAAGATCTGAGATTGAAGAAGCACGACGGTCGTTGGATGGACATCCAACAGTCATTTCTTGTGCGTCAACCTTTTTTTAGGAAAGCCTCAAATCTGTGGAAAACATCATACAACCCATCTGCCATTATTTCTAATAATTTACAACCCATTTTCTAATTCTTAAGTTTGTTTTTTGGAGCCCGTATTCTCTTTGTTAGCATTACAGCCCATATTGTGGCCACGGTTAAAAAATTATACAAAATTTTGCAAATTTCGGTGCGATCCGAACTGTTTTTAATCCCGCAATTTCGAGTCACATTCAAACTGATTTTAAAAGTAAATGTATATCAATATAAAATCCAACAAATTGTCCACGCATAAAAATCTATGCAATTTAAAATCTCGAAATGAAAAAAAGAAATTTGAAACTAATTGTCGGTTTGATGTGTTTTAAAAATGTACAACCCATTTCTCATTACTGATAGGCCATTTTCTCGGCCAACCGAATGAAGCTCTCCTCGTCTTGAACGATTTCCAGCCGAACAGGCCTGACAAGGCAACTTTCTTGGCAAATCACAAAAAAACTAGGTTGTGGCCGTGGACCCGGCTGTCAGCCTCTCCACGTACAGTGCTCTTCCGATGGAAGTCGGTCATTGACCACATTGACCATGCCGCACCGAGAGCACCAAGGCGGTGGACAATGGCGAGGCCTAGGAAGGGGACGACGCGGAGCCGGGGAAGACGCGGTAGTGGATGCCCACGCGGAGAGGAGTACGAGGGTTCACTGGTTCGGCTGTGGTGTGAGGCTGCCGTCACCGCAGAATAACAGGGGGTGTGGGTGAGTACAGGGATGGCCTGGCCAGCGGTGGGGGTAGTAGGGGGCGGTGAGGCATCTGCGGCATCACAGCCGGCCACGGGAGGCAGGAGCACGCGGCACGACCGGCGCTAGTTTGGGCGGCTGGAGCAAGAAGACCAGAGGTTGAAGAAGCACTACGGTCGTTGGATGGACATTGTACGGTCACTGGAGCTAGAACGGTTCATATTGACTAAGTTGACAAAGCCCCCCGTCCCCGTCGACTTAGTAGGCCCATAAGTCAGCCTCCCACCAAGGTGGGTCCCATCTAGCACGGGGAGTATTCATTTATTTCTGCGTAATAAGGAGGCACTTCCGGTGGGTCCGAGCTGACAGCGGGGGGACCGTTTTTTCGCGAAATACGGTGACCCGTTCGGTGGGTCCCAACAGTCAGGGGGGGAACATTTTTTTCGCAAAATACGGTGGCCCATCCGGTGGGTCCCTGCTGTTAGGTGGAGGAATCATTATTTTCCGTCTAATAAGAAGGCACTTCCTTACTGCGGCTGTGGACCCAGCTGTCAGCCTCTCCACGTACAGTACACTTCCGATGGAAGTCGTTCCTTGACCACGTTGACCACACCGCGTTCCGTTGCATGCATGCGTACATGGGCGTGGTGCGTCCCCACTGTCAGCCTCTCACGTACAGTCATCTTCCAATGACTCTCGGTTGTTGACCACGTTGACCACACCGTGCCGAGCGCACCAAAGGCCGGTGGACGACGGCGAGGCCCCAGACTGGAACGACCCGGAGATGGGGAAGACGGGGCAGTGGAGTCGTAGATGGAGAGGAGTGGGAAACTTGACTGGTTCGGGTGCGCGGCAGCACAGCCGCGGTGCCGCCCATGGGAGACAGGAGCAAGAATAGAGGTTGAATAAGGAGCATGGTTTTTGGTTTAACATCCGACGGTCCAGCTGCTAGAATCATTTGTTGATTGAGTTGACAAAGCCCTGCGTACACGTCCGCTTAGTAGGCCCAGAAGTCGGCCACCAAATCTGACGGGTCCCAGCTGTCAACGGGAGGAATAATTTTTTTCGGATGACAAGGAGGCACTTCCTTCCATGCGAAGATACAACCAGTGGGTCCCAGCTGTCAGATGCAGGAAACATTTTTTTAAGATTAATAAGGAGGAACTTTCCTTGCGTGCGACCATGGACCTCGTGGGTCCCAGCCGTCAGGCTCTCCACGTACAGTTCTCTTCCTATGACTCTCTTTTGTTGACCACAATGCACCAAGCGCTGCAAGGAAGTGGACGACGGCGAGGCCCCAGACGGGAACGACTCGGAGATGGGAAGACGCGGCAGTGGAGTCGCAGATTGAGTGGAGGAGAAGGCTTATAACTGGTTCTGGTGCGGCGTGGGGCTACAGTCGGTGGAGAATAACAGGAGGTGTGGAGGGGTGGAGGGATAGCCTAGCCGGCGGCGGGGTAGCGCTTCGCAGCGATGCGTGCTAAGCAGAGCCGCTAGCCGCCGGAGGCCGAACCAGGCGGCCCCGGCGACGCTGGAGGAAGAAGACGAGAGATGGAAGGTGCATGCCGACCAAGTTGACAACGCCCTGCGTAGGCTTCGACCTATTGGCCCACATGTCAGCCTGCAAAAATGTGGCATATATTTAACCCATGTTTTCTAGAATGTACAGTCCATTTGCTGGGCTGGGTGAACAAATAATTTCGCGTCAATGCGGCCCATTTATATCATCTAAGAAATCCCAGCCCATTTGCACTTCCTTCAAATACATGAATTAGCTGGGCTCGTTATATATATAATGTTATGTTAGAAGGAGCAATTAATATCAAAAATAAACCGGAGAGGCACATTTTTTCTATACATAATTAACAAATTAGCAAGTTATTGCTCAAAATAAAATTGAGCGCGTTATTATTACATTGGTCCTTAAAATCTTCCCAAGCTTTTGTACGCAATCACCAGGATTTTCCTTGCCGGCGAGTCAAAAACAACCAGGATTTTCCTTGCCAACTTCTGTAAAACATTTACTTTTATAAGTTAATAACACGTGGGCTGTTTTTATAATGTATATATAAGTCTCTATAAAATATACGATAATAGTAATAATATAAATATATATAATGTGGTTAAAAAATACATTGGGCTGCCGATCTTTACGAAAAAGCCCATAGGCCGATATTCTTTTAGAAGAACAGGGAGGCCTCTCCCCGGTTCCATTAACCAGAATGAAACCATACAGCGTCTCTTTGTCGAAGTAACTACTGAAACTAAGGTTCACCAGTTCAGACTAAAACAGAAAATTACAGCCCTGCTCAACAAGAGCCAAAGGACAAGACAAAAGCATACTGAAGGCAAAACAGGCACCTGTCAACCAGTGATCACCCCACACAACTCGCCCGCTCCCCTCCGCTTGAGTGGTGGCGCCATAGCCGCCTGGGGCGACCAGCAGATTGCGAGGGTAGACACGGGGATGTTCACCATGGTCTTGCCGTTAGTGTCATGCTTCTTGGCCGGAGAAAAGAAACCACCGTCTTCAGATATCTTGAGGTTGTCCCAGCATACCCTAGCATCCAATCCAGGGTTCTTCTTCAGCCACATGAGATCATCAAGGGTTGCTGGAGTAGCTTTGCCAGCATACTCAAGAACTCCTCCACACGGGTTTTGCTTGTTTCTGGGATCAGAATCACCCAGAACTTGATCATCCTGTGTATCAGTCTCCAAATGGTGTTATTAAAAATCATAGAGTTCCTATATTTCCATAAACACCAAAGGACAGCAGAACTAACTAAGTTCAAGGCTAAATTCTTTTTATTAGAGATCCAAAGTCGGGCCACAGATTCAAAGTTTGCACCCAAGTTCTTTTGGAAAAATAGATTAACAAACGACCAAATATTTTTGGCTACAACACCGTCAAAAAATAAATGATGGTTTGTCTCTTGCTCAGCACAGAAGACATAATCAAGCGGCTTGATTATATGTCTTCCCTAAGGTTGTCTCTCGTCATCAGCTTGTTTTGGGAAAACAACCAAAGGAAGACATGAATCTTCGGAGGCATTGCCAGTTTCCAAACAGCTGGCAGAAACAGGTTAATCTTTTGGAATTAAAGTCAGCATAGCAAATTTAAGTCTATGAATAGCTAGCGCCCCCTGATGAAAACCTTCAAACATGGCTATCATGTCTTTTTTGATTAGCTCCCAATAGTGCTGGTAAAAAAAGAAGGGGATACCATCCGGGCCAGGGGCACCATCAGCATATGATTCAAATACCGCTTTCTTGATTTCCTCTTCTAAGAAGGGGGCCTCAAGGGCTTCATTTTCAGCAGAGTTAACTTCCTCTTCATCTGAGAAAAAGGTTAGGTCTAACTGGATCCCACCCATTTCCTCTTTCTTGAAGATATCTTTATATAAGTTGCAGGCAATCCCAAGCATTTCCTTAGTGTCAGTGACTGGTCCAAGTGGGCCATCCAAAGAGTGGATAGCTGTCTTCCTCCTCCTTTGGTTTGCCACTGCATGGAAATACTCAGTATTCCTATCTGGCGCTGCTTCTCGCACATCCACAATTAGTAGCTCTTCTACTACCCTCTCCGGCGTTGCTTCTCGCACATCCATGACCAGAGTGGTAGGCAGAGTAAGTTTGGCTGTCTTCTTCCATGCCCTCTGTAAGCTCGAGTCCGCGATCCACATCCTGAAACTCTGCAATCGCCGCATCCAGCCAAAATTGCCTCGCCCACTTGTGACACTTGGGTCCGATTTCGGCACTGTTGCAGGATGCCCCAATACTCAATCCATGGCCGGGGCAGGGGAGAGGTACGGCCAAGGGTCGACCTCTTCCAACTCTGAAGGTGGCGCCGATGGCATCTTCCCCTCGATGCACTCACATCTCGCCCGCTGCCACGGATCTATGCTCCTTGCCTCTGCTCGCGCCCAGTTGACGAAATCCTTCGG
The DNA here is from genome assembly GCA_902687465.1 of Secale cereale. Classification (NCBI taxonomy): domain Eukaryota; kingdom Viridiplantae; phylum Streptophyta; class Magnoliopsida; order Poales; family Poaceae; genus Secale; species Secale cereale. Next base: position 602,823,104 of record LR738711.1, read on the forward strand.
GGAGGCGGTCGGGTGTGGCATCCTCCTCTTCTCGTCCCAATTGCCCTCGAAATAGATCCTCCGTGCCAGATTGAGGAGCTCGTAATCTGTGTTGGCACCAAAGGTCTCGATTCCCGATGATGCCCACACCTTCATCTCCGGATCTGGCTCCGCCTCCGCCTTTTGCTGCAGCGCCCTTCATTCCTTCACGCACAGGAGGTAGGAGGATGTGTCGTCGCAGATCCGCGTGGCTTGCTCCGTCCACCTCCGCATCCTTGTCGCCCGCAGCGTCTCCGGTGACACCGACCCAATCGGGCGTAGCATCTCCGGGAAGGCCCGGTACACGAAGGGGGAGGCATGTACGAGATTGACGAGCCCGGGCGAGGAGGCGAGCATGTGGATCTATCGACTCTCGGCATGGGGAGTGGGGTGTAGGGCAGGGAGGTTCGCCATCATGAGGAAGTCGGCGGTGAGATGGGGTGGGTGGGGTGTCATCTACTCTGCTCCGTCCCATAGGCCGGTATGGACCTCAAAAAATAAGTTGAAACCACTGTCACCGTATGTCATGGGCTACGCATCTTAAAATACAAAACCTAGGCCTAGCTGATACTTGTTCGCCCTCTGAAAAAAGTGATACCAGATCCTCGAGCGAACTGGATTATAGAGGGGGTCGGCGGCACGACTGAAGAAGCACATCAGGAGCGATTTTTTTTCTTCAGTGGATGGCTCTCGATGGCGTTTTTTTACTTGGCTCTGCACCATACAATTTGTATTTTTAGCCTCCCAGTCCGTGGTGGACCAGCAGCCCATTTGCTGGGCGGGCCAACCTGCAGAAACCAGCACTCGATTTTTCATCAAGCCCCAAAAACAACACGGTACTATGTTTGTTTTGAGGCTGAAAACATTACGGCAGGGGTTGAGCGGGGGAGGGGGCAAGGCAGAGCAAAAAGATTAAAAAGAGTTGATGCGCCGTTGCTACCCTAACAAAGCAGGTGCAATTCTTCTCGGGAAGAAGGTGTGTCATTGACACCCACACGTCACATACCCCACAGTAGGCATACTAACAAGTTCACACACAAGCACAACAGAAAAGGTAAACATTCGTATCAAACTCAGGTTCACAGGACACGTTCATATTCATAGCCAACATTCACTATCAACAACTCAAAAGATTTATATATAGACAAGTTCAGCATGTCTATGGATCCAAATGATTGATAGATCACACAACAATATTCATAGATAATTCACAAAAAGATTCAGATATACACATGTTCAGTATGTTTATGCATCCAAATGATTGAGATCATAGCCAATATGATCAATGGACGAACTTTAATTACCTAGGGTACAGACTGGTAAATGGTGTTCAGTCGGACGTACTTCTTGCTAAAATTAATGCTTGTACGAGTAACCTTTCGAGTACATAAGAGGCAGCACAGACAATCTAAACTTTGCTCGTAGATTTATCCTCCAATAGTGGCCTTGTGCTGAGGGAGGTTTGAGCAACTTGACCACTACTTTCATCCAACTAGTTTACTGGCTCATCTTGGTCCTGTAGCTCGCCAAAGTTCTACATTGCAGACCGGTAAATGGTGTTCAGTCGGAGGTACTTCTTGCTAAAATTAATGCTTGTACGAGTAAACTTTCGAGTACATAAGAGGCAGCACAGACAATCTGAACTTTGCTCATAGGTTTATCCTCAAATAGTGGCCTCATGCCGAGGGAGGTTTGAGCAACTTAGCCACTACTTTCATCCAACTAGTTACTGTCTCATCTTGGTCGTGTAGCTCGCGGAAATTCTACATTCCGGACGAGAAAGGAGGCGGTTGAGAAAATGAACCACCCAAATTTTTTGTGCAGTTCAACTGAAATGGAGCATCGCTGGCGTGCAGACTGATTAAGTGCCAGATGAATATATGCGTCAACCAACTTGTCTATAATCTTTAGACTCCATGCCATACAGTTCGCTACCATATCTGCCGATAACCAAAAGGCACAAGTTGGGACCAAAGACTCGACTGTGTTTTTCTGGGCTATGCGCCAAGCAATATTTTTAGCGTTCACTCTCCTAATACTTGGAGTTTGACAACTGGTTGACACCGATTGATACTCGAATGATTATAGGCACTTCTTGTCAACATCGATGCTTGTCTGAGTGAACTTTGGAGTACATACCAGCAGCATCAGTATCTGTCCATATGATCTTTTTGTGTAGTTCTACTGAAATCAGCCAATGGAATGATTTGCCTGCGAGTTCAGGCTCCAAGTTACTCCTTTATAAAATCGGCAAACAGTAGCACAATACCAAATTACCAATACATGACAAGCACAATAATCAGGATAAAGACCAGTACCAACCAGTGTGAGGTAGCATATCAATTACTTTTTCCTTTGACTGGAAGCCGAGATAAGCGAAGCGACTGACAGCAAAGGAAGAAAGTAGGCCCAGATTAGCGACTGACAGGAAAGGACGAAAGCTGCCGAGGCAATGAAGCACCGAAAGTTTTTGTGCAGTTCCACCAAAATCGAGCATCCCTATTGGCACATAGATTGAGAGAGTGAGATTAGTGTAATAGTAGGACTAGTTGATGAAACATACACTAACAAATAGAAGCACCCTCATTATCTTAATGGGTAAAGTTAGCAACATAGTAGTCTTGCTTAAAGAGAGGTATTAGTTTATTTAATCAGTGCCAATTAGCTCAACACTCAAAGCATTGCCATGTATCATAGGTTGCAAAACTTTAACGTGCAAAGATAAAGGAGTTTCTCATGACAGTAGCATGATACAAATAGAGATGACAGCAAACTAATATGGATGAATACCTAAGGCCCATACCAACCTGAGGAAAAAAGCTTATTCATGTAGTCCCATCAGAGATGATAAAGCACTCACTAGAATCACCCAATAGTATATATTTTTGTGCACTTCAAATGTATGGTTGAAATCACTCTTGTTTACCAGTTCATTGTATCGAAAGATTATCAAGAACTTCCAGCAAAATTAAAGCACAGGCTGGGATACAGTTCATTGTATTTTCTTGTGTAGTTCAACTAAAATGTATGATTGGCACAACATGATCCCTGTTTGCACAAGTAGGAACAAGGAGAAACCTTCATTAGCTTAGTGAGAAAGGATAGAAAGACATTAGCATATTAATCTAATAGTAGCATCAATTTCATGATGGACAATACGCAAAACATTGCCTCATTGAACCAATGGCAATAAATTGACATGCAAAACAATAGCACTATTATGTCATGACACTAATAATATTCCCTCCCTGCTCCACCACATGATTCACCTCCATAGACAAACATACATACGTACATGATTCAGCATAGGGTGCTACTAAAGATTTGTTTAACTCCGACAGGAAAATTAGGCAGCAATAAATTAGTGGTACTTAAGTACTCATAATTAATTAAGTGAGACAGCAGAACTGGAAGGGCTCCCTGGAGGATCGTCTCACATGTAAGGTAGTCGTTGCCGGAGCCCTTGAATGGCCTCGACTATGGCCTCTGGCTTCAGCAAGATCGCCTTGGCACTGTTTATTCTTCTTCTTCTTTCTCTTCATGCTCTGTTTCTCATTCTCCTCACCAGTTGGTGAAACCAAGTACATGATTGGCCTTCTATTTCAGAATTGGTTTTGTCAGTGAGGGAGTACAAGTGTACTAGTAAAAAATAGCATTATTTTCTCATGGCAGTCGCAAAATAGAGATGAACACATGCATTAAAGATCATTCTTACCTAAAGGAAGGTTATGGTGCCAATATGGATGATGAGGATTGGAATAGAGATCTCCCTTTGTGCAGTTCCACCAAAATGAACCAACTGTTCCATTCTGACATTCCAGTTAAACAATACAAAAGTCACTTCTTTTAAGAAGAGTTTTGTGCAGTGCACCAAAAGGTCACAACAGCAACCAGGTGAAAAGGATATCCCTGTTTACACAAAAAGCTACAGAGGAAACAGTCACAGTCTCAAACAATTACAGGCAAAAACATTTGGCTAAACTTGTCATGGCTTATAACAGTGGCATGGCTTCATTTTTACCAGGGGCATTAGATTAAGAACAGCTAAATATTTGGTATAAGGGCATGGGACAATGGGTGCACCAGCAGTCCAGCATAGCACATATTAATAAAGGTTCCACATAGCAAATATCAAACAGTTTACACATAGATTCATAAGTAGGAAATAGCAAATAGCAAACTTGTCCACATAGTTTGACAACCCCTACTAAAACATAGATGCATATGCAATAGACATGTTTATAGGGCAGGTAAACCTCCCCCCTCGTATGTTACGCCTGGCCGTGGAGACAGATACGGCAGTGGATCCGCCGGTTCAGGCGGAGGCGAAACACTGGTCGGCATCCGACCGTTCAAGCACTCCCACCTTGCCTTGCCCTCTGGAGTTTTCGCCTCCACCCTTCCCCAGCTGATGATATTGAACGCCAATGCACTTGGGGGTGGCATCCTGGCTCTCTCCTCCACATTGCTCTCAAAGTAGATCATTCGGCCCAAATTACGCAGCTCCCAGTTGGAGTGCTGCTTGGCAACTTCAATGGCCCCTTCCCGGCGTTCACGGGAGATAGTTGGATCTCCCTCCATCTCTGCAATCACTCTCTTGAACTCCTTCACACTCTACGACCAACACTTCACATCGTCGGCGATCCGTTCTGCCCTCTCGTGCCACCGCACTGCCCCCGTCTCCTGTAGGAACTCGTCTGAAAAAGCTCCCACCGGCTGTAGAAGCTCGGGGAAGGACTCGTACACGTACGGAAGTGGCAAGGAAGAAGGGTCGTGTTGGAGATGAATGGGCTATTGTTGCGCCACTATTGCAGACCTAAACATATGGATCAAATAAATAAAATACATATATCAAGATGGTAGGAACTCGTCTGACCAAGTGTTGACGTGTATAAGCACCCTACCACCAGGGGCCCTGGCGGTAGCCTGTCTAACCCTACCGCCAGAGCCGATGGCGGTAAGAAAAAGGGTCAAATCCCGAAAAAATTTCAAACAGGGGTCAGATCCTGAATTTCCATCTAAAAAGGTCAAAACACAAAAATTTGTCGCACCATGTACCTAAACAGGGGCATAAAGTGGTGATTCATAGTTTGTTGCCCCGAGAAAAAAACATACAAGAAACATATCTGGGTTGGTCCCATTTTTGTTCACTCTAGACACCTACTCCAATGTGTGGATAGCAAATCTAGTCCTGGTCATACCACTGTGTTCAGCGTTACCCCTATATTTCCCTTTTCGACCAAGAGACCGGTTGGATGACCAGCCTATACTACTTTCACCCCCTTTCCTTCCTGTTTGTACCAAGTCCGATGTACTACATACTAAATTCCCCCAACCCCACTTTATTTCTTTTTTGAACCAAGTACAAGATTCGACTCCATGAAGTAGCTTTACTTCTAACAATAGAAGAAAAAAGGTGACGTTGGACCATCCGATCGAGAGGGGCTGAGAGGTAGAAAATGATGCACATGCAGCGACGTAGCGAGCTGGGGAAGTAGAGCTAAGGAGGTTTCGAAGGAAGATATACCTGAAGGTCGTCCGGATGTGGATAGGTGGGCGGCGGGAGGCCGGATCCGACCACACTAGGGCAACGACGAAGGGATCGAAGGACCTCCCGCGCCAGCTCGGCCAGAGATAACGGTGCGGCCAGCAGTGGGTCTGCTCCCTCGCTGTCGACGACGGCCTAAACGCTGCCCCTACTCCCCTTCACCGGCGGAGGGGGATACGTCCGAATCTGTAACCAACGGTGAGGATAGAAAGACAATGTTTTTTTAAGGGAGAAAGACAGTGTTACCACCCCTATCTTGTTTAGATCTGGAGAGGATGAGTGCGGTGGCTGGCAGGACTAGTAGGAGCTTTCGCTACACACTTGACGGCGCGAACTTGCGGATGGAGTTGACCATCATGTCGTCCATGCGAGAGGAAAAGCCGGCTTCGGCGAGGGCTACGACGCCGGCGGTCGCTAGCATCGTCTGGAAACGATGCGCGGTGCGGGGCCGCAGGCCGGTGCCTTGGATGATTTGGCACAGCCGACTGCCGCTCGTGACCATCGCCTCCATAGGTGCTTCTGGCTTCTAGTCACTTGGTCTTGGATTGGAGTGAGCAGTGTTGCGCAGTGATTGAGAAAGAACATTTAGGGGTTGTTTGGTTTGAGACTAAGCCTAAGGTTAGGCAAGTTTGACCAACTTAGGTGTGTGTTTGGTAAGATTCCCTTAGGCAAGTTTGGCAACAATTGTATGGTAAAGTGTGGCACTCCTAGGCCTAGAACCAAACATCCCCTTATTGTCAATCTAACCCTGCCATCCATACACCTTCTTTGGTTTAGAATTAGTTCAGGGTTAGAATCTAACTCTAACCTCTAACTGAGTTAGTAGAGTTCTCCTCGTCTCGGTTCATCGCCATCATACTTTCCCCATTTTTGTGTTTTCAGTATCTTGCGAATCAAAGAGGCCCTTAGACTGGTTTAGGTCCGGTAGTTTTTTATAAACGTCTTATGTCCAAAATTTAATGAACGTGCTCTCGTTTCTACAAAGAAAATCCAGTTTCATGTAGTAATTTAATTATTTATTTATTCTTCTGCGGGGGGTTTGCATGTAATTCGTGAGGTCTGAAATGTAAAGTACCCCGGCATATGCTCCGAGTCGTGCATGCACTACGACCCGGATGCTCTATGTTCCACATGTCGGCGAAAGGGAGCACGTGGAAATAGCCTAGGAGTACATATAAGAGGATAAATGCGTGAAAAAATATGTACGGTGAAGCGTAGCTGCGATTCGAAAAAAGACATAAAGTGATGACAGGTATAGGTCACACGCACTGAACTAGTGGTAGTACTAGATATACGACTACTTTTTCCCTAACAAAAAGAGGTACGAGTGCTCAGTACTCCTATTCTATCAACGCGAGTCCCATATGACGACAGCGTCTGTGCTACATCTAGCTCTTCTCCCTCGTTTCTCTCTTCTAATTCTAAACTTAGCCGACACCCGCTGGGCGGGGTGGGGATTTGCCAATGGTCGGTTTGCTCAACTACGGCCCCACCACATAGTGAAAACGTTACTACTGGAATAAAAATGCCATATACTCTTATAGTAATAAAACAATAAGGCCACGACGCGATGCAATGCTGGTCACAGGAGGCAAGAAGAAGAGATGCATCCATCAACGACGTCCACCTCCTCGACTCAGGGCGCCGGCACACCGAACGGCGGCTAAGTAGCAGCGGCTTTCGTGGCCAGGTCGACGTGCTTCTGAACAATGGCGTCCAAAGATTCCAGCCACTGGAAGAAGTCCAACGTCTTTCTGTCCTCGCTGGCCTTGTAGTGGCCTATGTAGACGATTTCCTCGTAGACGTGGATGTGCAGGTCGACGGTTTCTTGCATAGCGATGCGCTGCGCGACGAGCGCGGCCTTGATGTGCACATTCTTCATCGCGACCTCCAGCAACTGCAGGGCCACCAGGGCTTGAAAGAGTTCGTCACCATGGAGGCCGATGAGGGTGGTAGGCAATGAGGAGCCTGGGCGCGCGGGCTGGAGCAGTACGGCAAGGTCGTCCACGCGCTTCTTGACGGCGGCGAACTTGCGGATGGAGTTGACCATCATGTCGTCCATGCGAGAGGCGAAGCCGGCATTGGCGAGGGCTACGACGCCGGCGGTCGCCAGCATCGTCTGGAAACGCTTAGCGGTGCGGGGCCATAGACCGGCGTCTTGGATGATTTGGCACAGCCGACTGCCGCTCGCGTCCATCGCCTCCATAGGTGCTTCTGGCTTCTGGTCACTTGGTGTTGGATTGGAGTGAGCAGTGTTGCGCAGAGACTAAGGAGTAGATGGATTGGAGTGGTGGGGCGCCTTTATATGAGAATCCAAACTCTGTTGCATTCACATCGTGTTGGCTCTATTCTGCTTCTCCAATTAATTCCCTTTGCAAGTAGAGTAATTTGAGGATGCATCATTGACTGTTCAATGTCTCGGGAACCGCTACCCTCTCCCTCCTTGGCATTCAAGCTCCTATGGAGGCGACTGCCGCTCGCGTCTATCACATGTCAGGAGACGTTCCCGTCGATGACGAGGTGCCTATGTCGACTTTGTAAATTTCAAGATGATACTAGTATACTCAATATTGTGCACCGCGACCAAGGCCAAGAGGAAAACGAGAGAACTACGTATTTATTTACGGTGTAGATTCACTCATTTTGCTCCATATGTACTCCGTCTCGGTGTAGTCTAGTCACTTGTTGAAATCTCTAGAAAGGCACATACTCCTTTCTGGTTTACAGGGTTATACTAGCAAGTAGTACTACAATAGTGGGCTCACATAGCAATTTTGTCTCATGCAAGAGCCTGGCTATATGCGTGTTGCATGGTTCGCAACTGACATGTTCGGGTATCACTACTGCTTCTACAGTATCGAATCCACTGCTGCATGTCCGTCCACCGCGAGCGGGAGGGATTGCTTGTTGTAGTACTATAAGGAAAAGCATGTCCTTGTCTGCGAGCCATCGCGCGCAAGGGCGAGGGAGAAGGTGTGTAGTAGTAAAATCAAGCTTCTCCTTGTTGTACAAGTTGACGCGACACATCATAGCACTGGCCCCACATGGTTGCCTCGAAGCTTGGCTGAAAGACCCGTAATGTACAATACTCCATTTGCTGCAACCTCTAACATTTACCCCACCACAAATTAAAATATATATTCCTGTCTTGACCAGATGAGCGTGCAAACTAGAATCACCAGGATGACAGGTAGGGCCAGAAGATTATTTTAATCAAAAAATGTAGCATGGAGTCGAGTTGCCGACCCCAATGATTTTAAGCTTACAGGCAAGGTACACGCTATCCTAGACTACTCTACACATGAATCTACCACATGAGCGTCCGGGCTGCACTTGGCTCTTCGCCTCTTTGGGAGTACTACTGCTGTGGAGGAGTACTATAGTATGCTTCTGGCCATCTGACACCGATTGAACTACTGCATGTCCACCGCGTACGGGACGAAGATCGTGTAGCGAACGAAAGCTTCTCCTAGTCATGCCAGCCACCACGCTCATGGGCGAGGGAGGGATGCAGCTTCATTGACTTACTGCTCGTGCCTTTGCGTCCATGACAGGTGGGCCCAATAGGTCGGTGGCCCACCTGTCATGCAGCCAAAGGCAGGTGCGGTTAAGCCGAGATAGCGTTGTAGTAATCAAACTTCTTGGTCTAGTACCAATTGACGCGACACATCAAAGCACTGCACTCGATATATTTTCAATAATTTGCGTTTACCGATGCATTAATTATAACGCATGCATGCATGCCGTGACTCTCCTTTTAATACTTGCATGTGTTTATTTAATGCACCTTGAAATAGTATGAATATGTGATGGTAAAGCTTTGTAATGCCCCGGCCCTAATAAAGCGAGAGATGGTTGTCCACGAGGAGGGCGAGATCATGCAGACGGAACAGGACCCGACGATCGAGCTCTCTATGGTCTCGATGGACCTCACCTTACTCCACTGCCCCTTGTGCCTCTGCCCCTTGAAGTCTCCAGTGTATGAGGTTCGAATACACCTTGTTCGTTCGGCTGATCGAGCAAGGTGCAGGTCTCTTGATTGATGTGTTGTTTGATTGATTTGTGCAGTGCAAGGGAGGGCACCTGGCTTGCGCGGACTGCCGCGTCGAGCGCCCCGGTAACCAGCGGCGGTGCTAGAAGTGCGAGCGCGACGGTGGCTTCGACGTGCGGAAACGACGGTGGACGCCGTCCTCTCCTTGGTAAGGGTGGAGTGCCCGCACGAAGGTTGTGGGCTCTACGTCACTTACCACAAGCTCGCCGATCACCAGAGCGTGTGTACGCTCGTGCCCTGCAAATGCCCCATGCCCGTCTACGGCTACGAAGGCCCGCTGCCGGTGCTCTCCCACCACATCAGCACCGTGCATCCCATGCCCGTGCACAGGATCCAGTACGGCAAGGCGCTCCATCTACAAATGCCACTGTCGGAGCCACAGCTCTTGATGTTCGCGGAGGAGGACGGCCGCGCATTTTTCTTGGTTGGCGGCATGCTCGACATCGGCGCGCCTATCACCGTGTCGGTCGTCTGCATCAGAGCGGGGGCATCCCCACTGCCACACAACGTGGCCAAGCTGTGGGCGAATGGCCCGCCGTGGGAGCCCAAAGGCAGGACCGACGCCGTCAAGGTGGAAATGAAGATGACAACCTGCAGGGATCCCGGCGACGTCGCCGTGCAGGAGCTGACCTTCTTCATAGTTCTGCCCAAGCTGCTGGCCGAGGCTAAGCTGGTGTCCCTCCACATTCAGATTGACGAGCTCAGGTCCTAAATGATTCTACAGTGCCTTCTGTTTATCTTAGTAATATGCTAATATAGGGTTAGCTCGGTCTACTTTAGCTTAAGAGATGGTGGGTTTTGGTGGCGATGCAGCAATTACCTCGACATCATACCATCAATGAAAGTAATTTCGAACAGTCGAATGGATATTTTGTGTCTGTTGGATATAAAGACCCTTTGGGTAAGAAATAACAGCTTATATGTTTTTTTTCGAAACGGAACAGCGATACCAGTATAATTTTTGTGGACATGCACTAATATTTTCAAAACGGACGTCGGGCTGTAGCTAGAAGGGCGATTGGGACGCGGCATCGGCCCATACCGCGGTGACCTCCGATTGGGACACACCGACTGTGGATTTTCTCCCTTGCCAATGTCGATCGTGTCTACGCAGAACATTGTTCCCTTCCCCAAGCTGCGGGATCAGGCCGAATATGTGACTAGCGGTGTGGCCACCGTCGTTCCATGCTTGTGAAGAGAGCGACCCAAGCAAGCAGGCTTGTAGCTTAGGCTCTTGCTAGTGTATATATAGTGGTTTTCTTTTTCTCTCCATATCAATCATTTTATATTGCGTACGTGACATTGAAGAGTGAAATGATGGTTGCTTCTTCCGACTAACTTACTGTGTGATTTGACTGCTCCTTTAGTGGCCCCTACACGTACTCCCCCTATGTGTATGCAACAGTCACACGTACACATGGACGCAAAAACACGCACGACGCCCTAATGCATGCATGTCCGAGCACACGACAGAACACACACGGTCACGCTCAAGTTCTCAGCCTACACGTGTATGGACACACATGCTCAGCCAAGGTGAGCTAGTGACCGTATAAACACCGGAAAATGTATATATTGAGCGCAATGAGTGTATTATGAAGTCCACTGACCATATTTTTACAAATATACAGTGACAGACAGTGTATTTATCTCGTTTGAAATTAAGCCATATTAACCGGAGAAGAGGCATTATGGACTAGCATTACTTTGTTGTGTCCCGTCAACTTGCCGAACGAGGAGAAGCTTGCAGGACGGGAGAAGCTTGCGCGCGGTGGCTCGCAGGACAAGGAGAAACTTTTGACTAATGCAAGTTGTCCTTCACTCAGGCGGTGGACGTGCAACAGTTAATTCGGTGTCAGATTGCCAGAAGCATACACTATACTAATAGTACTATTATTGTTGCAATTCCTGAAGAGGCGAACAACCATGCGCAAAGTTTATAGTAGTCTATGGAGGTACACTAGGAACCGGATGGAGCATCTGCACTCTTATTATATTTTTAAAATGTGATAAAGCAATCTTTAACACATTTGGTTCTCTTCTAGGGTTCTCGCATGTGATAATTGAAGTTGATTGCTTGGAACACTCGCCACAATTCTCGCTTAATTCTGGCTCATATCCTGTTACAAATAGGAGCGCTCGGTAATATTTCCTCTTTTTTTGTTATTCAACATGTAAAAGGTCAACAAACCTTGTGGCGCATCTTTGTGCGAAACCGTGTTTGATGCACTTTGAATGTGGCCGAGAGCTGGCTTGATGAAACACCTCGCTTCCTACTTCTTTTTTTGCGGGGTACCTCGCTTCCTAGTGACCAGTGTTTTGGCTGATTGTCCTAAGAATGCTTATATATGAATGAATCTCTCTCATTTACCCGCAAAAAAAGATTAATCCATATTAACCGGAAAGGAGGGACTATGGACTAGCACTACTTGTTGGTGTGTCCCGTCAACCCGCAGAACGAGGAGAAGCTTGCAGGACAAGGTGAAGCTTGCTTACGCCTTTTGACTAATGCAACGTACCCTCGCCCAGGCGGTGGACATGCATCAGTTCATTCAGTGTCAGATTGCCAGAGGCATACACTGTAGTACTGAACATGCGGAGTACCATCATTGTTCGACTTCACGAATAGGCGAAGATCCAAGCGCAAGGTTTAGTAGTATGAGTAGTACTACTACTAGAACTGCATGGTGGAGCCTCTGTACTCTTATTTTTATTTAATCTCTGATAAAGTACACATTTATTTCGGAGAATGGCGGAAATGGCAGCCCAACATGTAATGATGATATCGATCAACCATGCTCAAATATATCTTCGCATCCGTGCGAGCCCGTCTGTGTGTTCTCACTCCTCTTCTCTCTCAAGGAATGGCGGGTTGGCCATTTTGCCGTCAATTGAGATCGGTTTGCTCACACTCCGGTTCCACATGTCAGTGATATGCCAACAGGAGGTGCGTTGACCGACTGGCCGTACGCGTACTTGGTTTTGCAGCTTCATACTACTCCCCTCTCCGTCACAGTTTACAGGGCGCGCTTCATTATGATGCATTTCTCTCAATGCATTTCCACCACCAGAGGGACTTTAGACGCATTTGGTTTAATGCTCAATTAATTAGGGTGTGATAACCGTAATTTTCTCTCGATGTAGTACTATGGAGTGGAGTAAGTACATGCATGTGTGTACCCGAGGTGGAAGCACTGCATGCATGTGTGTACGCATTATTTCCTGTAGTAATAGACGTCGTGCTATAACAACCAATGCTATTTTTCAGGCCGATCACTAGTCGCCTTGGTCCCAGAGATTTTCTCTTTCTCTGAAGCGCGCTCTATAGACAGTGACAGATGGAGTAGTATGAGCAGATTCAAAGAAGAGCGTATTGATGGTTGCTTCTTCTGAGAAACTTACAGTGGGAAAGGTGGGGCTTATGATTTGACCGCTCATTACTCATTATTAATGTGGCGCAATGACCGGTCTGAGTCTCCCATGCGGCTGTGCACTACCCCCTCGGTTCTTAAATATACTCTGGAATATTTGTCTTTCTAGAGATTTCAACGAGTGACTACTCAAATATTTGTCTTTTTAGATATTCAAATGGACTACTACATACGGATGTATATAGACATATTGTAGAGTGTAGATTCACTCATTTTGCTCTGTATGTAGTCACTTGTTGAAATCTCTAGAAAGACAAATATTTAGGAACGGAGGGAGTACACATACGAAGCAACATGAGTGAATCTACACTCTAAAATATGCCCATTTGAAATTTGTAAAAAGACAAATATTTAGGAACGAAGGAGTATAAATTTGTGCATGGCACATGGACCCGGATGCCGATGAGGCTTCTGGCAATGCTATCAAGCTTCCAGCATTTGTTTACATAATTGACGTACTATACAAATAATTTTCCAGCGACATGAAATTGTACAATGGTGTGAGCTTTCAGCTTTTGTTTCGTGTGTCTTGCCATCGATGCTCTTTCGGAAACAATAAAAAACTAACTTCCTTGCTAATCAGATCTAATATTTACATCACAACTGAAGACAAAGTTGTGAGAAGGTGTTAAATTAAAATTGATCCATGCTTTCATTGGCAGCAACGTCCCCCCAGCTCTGTCTAAATCAACAAGGCATGTTGGGAAAAAAGTAGCTATCTGGAGCATGCAACATTCCGATCATTTTGTGCAGTTTCACTAAAATAGAGCTGAGCGTCCCTGTTCCAACGATATTAAGTGTGATTACGATAATAGAGGACTGCTGATGAAACAATAAACACACATATAGAAGTCGGTCACCTTTGTAGTATCTTTTAAGACTAACTAGTTGGAGTAGATTAGGCTCGGAGTTGGACGAGGAGGATATAGCAAAACCTATATACCTTTGTGCAGTCGCACTAAAATGTAGAGACGTTGGCCGTGTGACATTTTGGTAGAACTGCACCAAACACTCTTAAGAAAAAAAATGATTTGTGCTGTTCACCAAAAGGTCGCAGTAGCAATGAGGTGAAATGGATAGCCCTGTTTGCAAAAAGAGGTAGAGAGGAAACAATTACTGGCCAATAACAGTTGATGACACATGCGACGACAAAAAAGAAGCATATTCCTTGTCCTAAAGGAAGATAACAACACGGTTGTGTTTGTCTAAAACTGTGTGAGGACGAGATTGCAATACAGAAAGTACGCCGGACGAGCTACGTTTTGAGCAAAGAACTATGGAAGATCCACATGCAGCGATGTGGGAAGATAGGCAGTGGAGCAAGGTCGGAGAGGATACCTGGAGGTCGTCGGGATGTAACTAGGTGAGCGACGGCGGGCGGAATCTGCCCATACTGCGGCAGCGAGCAGGTGGCGTAGGCCCTACCACGCCGGAGCTTGGTGAGAGAGAACGACGTGTATCGCAGACCGGGACGTGCTGCCTCGGCTCCGTAGAACGGAGAAACGTTGCACGTCCTCCCTTTCCGCCGGCGGACGGGATGCGGCCGGATTAGTGACCAACGGTGAGAGAGAGAGAGAGAGGCCACCGCAGCCTTGTGTGAGATACTCTGAAGAGAGACAAAGTAGGCAGGCAGGCTCCATTGTATATAGTGGAGCGGACTACCTTTTTCTCCAAAAAAATCATTTTATATTCTGTGTACGTGCCATTGAGCGAAATAACTTTATTTAAAAATAACGCGCCAACGCATCAAGTCGAACTTTGTTTCGTGCACGCGTGGTACACGACCTCCGTAGGTAAACAACCGCTACACGTGTTCAAATTAGCATGTGGGCTGCCATTTTGTACAGAAATGAGCTCCGCCGTGTACCCGCGCGAGTGTGGCTGGGCACGAAGCGTGAGTATGTGCACGGTGCACCTATTCTCTTCTTGTATACGTACACCACCTACGTGGGGTTGTGTGAGAGAGATACAAATGTAGAGAGATATAGTGTGTGGGTTCGTGAGAGTTTTGGGGGGGTGAATCAAAAAATGTAACATATGCAATGTGTGTGAAATAGAGTCCTAGATATATCATATATATAGAGGGGGCGATCCACGAGAAGAGAGTCGAGGTCTCATCGGCTTGAGGTGTCCATAGAATCAAAGAGAGGGATGATGTGTGTGTGCGCGCGCGCGATCGATAAAGAGTGCTATCGAATTTGTGTGTGCCCATGTCAAAGATATAGAGTGGCTGGCCTACTAGAACGTGAGAGGGGACATGTGCAGTTTGTCTATATTGCATGGATACCTACCTACAACACTCGACTATCGGTGTGTGGTGGGGGGGGAGGGAGGCCTAATTAACTATAGAGGTACAATGGCTGGTATATGTGTGGAGGAGGAAAGAGGCCTACCTCATGTATTAAGGGAGATCGATCTACCTCATGTATTAAGGGAGATCGATTGGCATCCATGCATATGTGTAGGAGAGGAATAAGGTTGGGAGAGAGACAGAGCTAGAGTGTTGGAGGGGGTGGTAGTGGAGTTGCTTCTAACAAATGGTGGGATAGGCTTGCTAGACAACCGGAGGGCACGTCTGCAATATCAATAAGAGAGGGGATGGCTGCCGCCTGCCTGTCTGTCACGTCCGTGTGAGAGACGGGTCAGGAGGCATGCACGAATGATGAGGGGGCGATATGGCTGTGGTAAGCAGACATAACTACATAGGAAGATCAATCGTCCTTTGTCAGAGAAAGGAGAGACATAACTTGTGAGGTACGTCGATCGATGGGGGGGGGAATAGTTAAAGTCGACCTAGGTATATGTTGGGGGATCGATCGGTATACATGCATGTTTGTGTTAGAAGCAAATGAGGCACGGGGAGAAGGATAGAGAGAGAGAGAGGGATGCATCTAGGAGGTGGTGCGAGAGTCATACTATATCGAGGGGGAGGAGTGTGCGAGTACGAGATCGATGAAGAGAGTGGTGGGAGTGAGGCATGGACAGTGATAAGAGAAGAGGGGAAGCTTGTGTATTGTGCTAGGCACACCTGGCTAGGGAGGCATATCGATCGATGTGTGCCGTAAAGGAGCTGGGGGCCTACACACACCATAAGTGAACGACCTAAAGTGAAAAGACGAATTTGCGCGATGGAGCTAGAGAATGTTGAGGGAGGGTGAGAGGGATGCAGGCGTCTGCATGCACGAGAGAAAGTTAGCGGTAGCTAGCTACAAAGATAAGAGGATTGTGTGGGTATAAAAGACAAATAGAGATCATACTTCATTATAAAAAGCGAATTCGGATATTTGAAGAATTTTATCATAGTGTTTTAAATTGACGCATGTGTGAATATATATAACGGTGATACACATGGTGTGGTTATGAACATGTTATACTACATATAATATATTTTATCTCTACTCTTGTAAAAAAACAGAGTTGTTGATGATGGTGCCATCCTGCAATATAGGCCGTCCGATTTATATCTGACGGATAGGAAGGAAACTATGGCAATTTTGAAAAAAGATACCCACACCCCTCTCCATATTTGCAAATCAGGCGTCCCCTTGATCATGTTGATGTTCTGTGGAACGCATGGGCATCTTTCTAGTACTATGTATAACATATAGAACATTGATCATAATTTGGGCTAATGTGTGGCTTTTGCAGCTCAGGTCTACATACTTGTCATAATGTAGGGGGCGGGGCACTATACTATGTGTGATAAACACGGTGTACACGTATGGAACATGGTTTAGATTATGAATATATAGTTAGTACATCAAATGTACTATTATTTGGAATCAACATCAAGTGTATTCAAAAAATAGAATTCGAGTTCATGTAGTACACATAGTTCAGATCTATCTCTATAGTAATCATGTGGTGTGTTATTAAGGTAATACACGAATGATGGTTGAAGTTGGCAACAATCATGATTGTAGATTGTTATTGAAATAGAGAAACGAATTCAAATTCAGTTCGAATTGCAGCAGTAGTATATATATTTGGAATGCACTAAAATGTTGGTATGAGTAGGTTACATGCATTATATAGCAAGCGAAAAATTTAATTGGACATAACATGGATTCATACTACCGAATAGCATTTAATTGCACTAAATTGTTGGTATGAGTAGCTTTAAATAGCATTTTTATAGTAAAACGGGGCAAGACTCTTTCTTTGTGTGGTGTGAATAGTTTTATTTTTTCGTTTTCTTTTTGGTTGAGGGAAGTGCGAACTGATTTGGTACGTACAAGTACAAGATTACACGTTACGCTTGTCCCTAAAATTCAACCCGCGCCCCGTAAATTTAGATATTGTGCTCCCAAAACTGGCGCCTTCACAACCCGCGCCTTGCTATCCCGAAATTACAAGAAGCGCGAAAACTCCCTCCAGCTACCAAATCCTGACACGCGAAATCCCCCTTCTAACCCTGAGCCGAAAGGTCCGCTAGTTGAAATCGGTGGGGGGTACTTTTGTAACACACCCTACATTTTGGACAAGCGCTTCTCCATCGCCTCCTTTTTGCCATTCAAAATCCCAGGCCGCCATAACCTCTCCGCTTCAGCCGCGAAACCCCACCCTCCTTCGTCCGCCACCTCACCGCTGCCCCGCCGGAGCCTCTTCCCCGACGACGTCGTCCACCGCAACAGCTCGACGTCCCTCGTCCACCTCCCCGGATGAGGATCCGTCGTCCATCTCGTTGTCCCGCCGGTTTAGCCGCCCCGTCCTCCACCTCCAAGGAGCTCCTCTGACGATCGCGTCATCTATCGCGGCTGCTCCATCCCCACAGCCCCGCCTTAACCTGCTCCACCGGAACCGCGGCATCCTCACCGACTCCTCGGTCGAAGCCGAGGCCTACTCGGCGCCACCAAAGAGGTTGTACACTCATCACATCGCACCTTCTCCTAAGCTGGACCTCCCGGCGCCGACGGTGCTCCATCCCGCACCCCCATGGAGCGGCTACCTTGAAGCCGGCGTAGCGGGCGACATCTCCACGGCTGCTCTCCCCCAATGCGAGGCCCCTTCGGCGGTGGCGTCCATACCAGTCGGATCTGCTGCTGCTGCTTCGGCTCTCGCTCACTCGCTCGCGGTGCTGCTGCTGCTCCGGCGCTCGCTCGATCGCTCGCTCACCTAGTTGCTGCTGCTCCGGCTCTCGCTCGCTAGCTCGCGCTGCTACTGCTACTCCCCCCTCGCTCTTGCTGCTACTCTGCTCCGATTTAGCTACACTTCAGTCGACTGAATCGACTTTTGGGTCAGTTGATTTTTAGGGGGTGGGGGGCTCGCCGGAGTTAAGGAAGAACCACCCGCAGCGGGGACGGGGCTCGCCGGAGAGGTACCCCACTATCTATCTTAGGGTTCAGGGTGGGGGCGGGGGGCCTATAGGGCAGGCCGGGGTGGCGGCGGACCGGCGGTGGGGAGTTGTTTCGGGGTGGCAAGGCGGCGCTGGGGCCGGTGGTTCAGTCGGTGGTGGCTGGCGGCTCAGGGGGGTGCAGGTTGAAGATGAACTGCAAGCCCTCGCTAAACAACATGTCAAGTGCCTCTCTACTACCACTGCGTTCAGTTTCGGCAGTAACATTCAGATTCCACAGTAAATTACTGTTTCAATAGTTAAGTTCAGAGTCAATAGTTTTTACCTCATCTGTTGTAGTCAGGTGGTTTTTGGTGATGTAAATTTTACATCTATTTTATATCATCTATTGGAGATGCTATTAGAATCCCACTTGAGATTGACGATGTCTATCTTGTGCTACTTCAGCCTTGACGTCTTACGGCTCACCGGGGCTGCTCTAATGACAGAACAATCCATCACAACAGAGCAGTGCCCTGGACGCCATCTACAGATTCCTCAGATCTTCCTCCACACCTCCGACATCCACCTCTACCTCAACTGCTTCAGCGACAAACCCAATGATGCTGAGGTCGACACAGCTATGGCAAAGAGGTTGTACACTTGTTGCATCACTTATTACTATACATTCATGTCGATCCACGAGGGCTATTTTGGTTCGACGGAAAAACATAGCAATAGGGAATTATCCAATGGCACTCTACTGTTCAATTATTCATGCATTTTGTTGAAAGGAATGAAGCAAAACATCCACCTGTACCTACTTTTCAAAATCCTATGCATGAAAACAAGGCCAAGTGCATTAGTGGCAGAATAACATTCTAACTGTACATGCTTTTCATTTGGTTTCACTCTATTTTGGCCATGTTTCTTTGCATTCCTCTGCTCTTCCAATTCCTGTAAACCAAACACCCAAGTTGACAGAAATCCTGTGTTTTCAAATGCTCTATTTACCATGTGCATTCCTATCCTATTCCGATGTTTTTCCTATCCCTGTGTTTTTAGAATCATGCAAGCCAAATGAGCCCTTACAGAATTACTTCAGTTACAGGTAGGTGCCGAAGGGAACTTTGTGTGGTTTGTCCTGCTCCTGCCGCGACATCGTCCACCTCACCTGAGCTGCTCCATCGACAGAAACATCCACCAACCCAGGCATCATGACTCATGACCGTCTTTCGCCACCTCAGATCTCCTTCCCTATCGCCGGCACCCACCGCAACAGCATCACCATCATTGACTCAGAAGATGAACCTGAGGAGTACACGGGTCCACAAGAGAGGTTGCACTCTTTTGATTCTGCTTATGTTATGCATTGCTTAAAATTAACTGCCACTTTATCGTCCTGTTCACCTCTTGGACTCCAAGTCAGGTCCAAATTAATGTTCAAACTTGAGTTCTAAATTAGTTGTGGGGCACATATCGAGGAAGCAATGAATAGTATCTCTGTCTAATATCTGGTTCACCTAGGGTATGCCTATGTTGTTCATCTTGGGTGGGAAACAAATAGTAAAGCAATAATCATCTATCTTTTTATAAAATTAAAGCAATCATTAGCCTGCTATCATTATTTTTGGATCCAACCACTGGTTGTTACCATCACTCTAAATTTCTGCATGCTCTCCGTACATAATCTCACCATATTTTTTTGTATGCATGTCAGATATTGTACATAGTCATGCTGAACATGCAGAAAAAAGAGAAGAGTTTTGCGTGGCAATACAATGTCATGCAGACATCGCTCCACGGTGGGTTCAATGGCAAACCCTCCCCACCCCTCTGTAGATTGTAATCCAGAGGAAGATATATGTTCTGAGGCGGATTCAGACGCCGCTGACCACTCCTATTTACCCCCCCCCCCCAAGGTGTTTGCTCTACCTTGGCATGATGATGTTAGTCATATCTTGCATATGTTGCCTTGAAGTGCCTACTTTTGACATCATATATGTCATCTGCTTAGTTTAGACATGTTTTGTCGCCACCTATTTAGTTTCTATATCATATATGGGAATTATGCAGTCTCATGTCTTTTAGCCAGCCATAATATATGTGTGCAATGCCATCCTGTTTAACCAGGCATCATATATTTGAATGATATCTTGCCCATCCTTTTCTTCATTACATTTCCATTTGTCGACAATGTTTGTACATTAAACTACTCTTCCCGTGAATCAGGCATTTGGGTGGGAGATTGAAAAATCTGGAGTGAAAACAAGGCCTTCAGAGCAGACAGTGCTACCTGTCGAAGCAGATCTCTTGTTGGGTCCCGATAGCTCCTCACAGATGGATTCAGAGACAGATGACCAGTCCTATCCCCCCACCGAGGTGTATGCTCTAACTTGGCACGACGTTTTAGTTATTCATCATATCTTTGAATTATGTTATGCTATGCTATCCAGTTTAGATAGACATCATATATGTGAAATGATGTCATGCTATCCGTTTTAGTTAAACAATATACATGTCAACTATTTCATGTCCTATTTTTTCCACACTATCTATTGCATCTGTCTCTAATACAATGTCTGTACATTCAACTATGTTTCCTGTTTATCATCCATTTGAATTGGAGCGGGTGATGCCAGCATCTAGCGGACTAAAAACACGGTCTTCAAATAAAACAGTGCTACCTCTTGGTGGAGATAGCACCCCGGTTGTACATGCACGAGAACCAGCCCTACCACACATAACCCAAACTCTCGCAGATTGTACCCCTACTGCGATGGACAGAGAACCAGCTTCACCCAATCTAACCCCAACCCCAGTAGATAGTAATCCAGTTCCTGTTGACACAGCACCATCTCCACCATAGAGCTCCCAAACAAGAGAAGTTAGTAAGGCAGCTCCAGTGCCTAAAGGGCCAGTACTACCACGACAAACCCCAACTCCACCAGTTAGTACACCTATTCATGTGGTGGAAGCACAACTAGCTAGTCATACTGTAGCATTTATCGCATTTGATGTTGTTAAATCGTATGTGCGTATCTTCCCATCTTGGAAATATTATAGTGAAGATGAAGGAAAATGCCAGTTGCAGGTGTTTGTCCAGGAGTTATGTGTAAGTAATGTTATACATGGCAATTACTTTGCTTTGTCCCATACATCCTACCTCCATGACGGTTATAATACAGAAAATTTTCCCATTTTTCTCTATAGAGAAGAACCGATTTGGAAACTCAGGATGAGGTAACCTGTGCTAATACCTCTGCTATCTTCAAGAATGCTTGGTGGCAGTATCGGAATTACCTGAAGAAAACGTACTTCACCGGTAAAGAAACTCATCAAATTCCCTTACGTTCTCCTGAGACACATTTACTGGACGATGACTGGGAACGCCTTGTTCTGTACTGGTCTCGAACCAAGAATGTGGTAAGGTCTATGAGCTCATTTTCTATTTTTAAGTACTATATTCTTGTGTCTTACTGTACTCCGTTCATGTAGAAAAAGTGCCTAAACCTGAAGAACAACTGTTCTAATTTAAGATTCCATTTCTATCATAGTTCCAAAAAGCGCTAGGCGTTAATTGTGTGTTTTGCCACCGCCGTGCGCTTTACTGACTAAAGCGCGTGCTTATGCACAGTTATGCACAGATTAAGCGTAGTTATGCGCAATGCGTTTCGCCAACACCTAGAGCCTAGGCGCGCTTAAGAGCTCGCTTAGGCGCGCCTTTTTTAACTTTGATTGCTATCGTGCATACTGCTTTGCTCTTGTATCACTGTATTTACTCATACAAAGTTATTTTTAAATTGAAGGATCCAATCGAAACTCCAATGGCACAGTAGGTATGTTCACGCATGTTTCTTTAACAGGCTTGCTCTTATCAATAGCTCTGTTGACTTCAATTTCAACTGTGTATACAGTTGACTTCTCATATCATGCACATTACTAGCTTCACAACAAAGCAAATAGTGTTGTTGTACATGTAGACCTGTGGTACCCATCTGAAATCTTGTTGTGCCGTGTAGTTTCCCACGCTTTGTATTCCTTCACTGCTGCTTTGTCTTGAACTGATATGATTTGAACTGTGTCTCTATTTTGATTTGGCAAGACAATGAAGTGACCATAGGACATAGATATATGTTTGTTTGATGCTTTTATTATGTACTAGTACTTGGTAATAGAAGACTTGGTAGTTTAACCCTGTCCACCTTACTAATGAACTAGTTCACCGAAATGAGTTTCATATACTAGTACATGCTAAACTGTTATGTGTCTGCTTGTTTCTTCTTTTAGAATGCTGACAGAATATTGGGGAAGAGTGCCTTAATAAACAATGGTAAATGAAGTAATGCAGATAAGGTTCAGGATAGTGACACTTCCTTGTTGGTCTCCAACAAAGCTGATAAAACAGCTAAGGAAGACTATCTCGAACACAGTGAGACAACCCCAAAGTCCTGTCTTGGTTTAGTGTTGGAGTTATTTGCCACTACCGCTTGCACAAGCTATTCAAACTCACTGTCTAAATTAGTTCGGTTTCTTCAGTCTCAACTACAAGCTGAAAGACATCGATCAGCTATGCTACGACAAGAAGTGGAAGGACTGCGGAAGTCCCTGGAGCATTCAGATGCATACTTTCTGGTGCAACAGCAAGCGTTGGAGGATTTTAGCGCCAAACAGGACAAAGATAATAAGCTTGCTAAGCTTATTGCCAGTATGGTGGATACCACGTTTCTTGAGCTCTTCTGAAGTTGTTTCAGTTATGCTCATGTTTTGCTGCCGCGTTTATTTGCACTAGTGGCCAATTTTGACGGCCAGTGTATGTAATATGCTGCCTTGTTCCCTATATTTACACTAGTGGCGAACTTTGATGCCCAGTGGATGTAATATGTGTAATAGCGGTAATAGGCTAGCGTTAATTGCTTGCTTATTTATTTCCTTATTGTCTTGTTTATTTGTTTTCTTGTAGTCAGTGCCGTTCTTTTTCAGCGGTTTGCTAGTGACTAGAATACCTATTTATTAAAACTAGGCCACATTAACAATGGGCTACATATTTACTGTAGTTAACATGGGCCTCCTACGGGCCATAGAAACAATGGGCCTTCTAAGGGCCGTAGAAACAATGGGCCTTTTACGGGCCATACCATCAATGGGCCTTCTATGGGCCGTATGATCGGTTGGCCAAACATGGGCCAATAATAGACTACATTATGGCCATAAATGGGCTAGAGTTGAAATCATCCATTCATGGGCCGACCATAACGGGCCGTCGTTAATAGGCCGTATTTGATGACGCTATGAAAACGGCCCAACATATTAACGGGCCACAAACGGGCCGACTATAACCACGGGCTGTATTTGGCCCACAAGCAGAAAATGACAGTAACGGACCAAAAGTAAACGAATGATGGAAATGAGCCCAAGAATAAATGACCCGTATTTGATGACGCTATGAAAACGGCCCAATGTATTAACGGGCCACAAACGGGCCGACTGTAACCACGGGCTGTATTTGGCCCCCAACCAGAAAACGTCAGTAGCGGGCCGAAAGTAAACGAATGCTGGGAATGAGCCCAAGAATAAATGGACCCTGAGAAGGCCGAAAGATAACATGGTCTTGAAACGGCCCAACGGAATAATGGGCCGTTAATGGGTATAAAGTGATACACTGTTCATTACGGGCCAGTTTTACCACGGGCCGTTAATGGGCCGAGAGTAATAAGGGCCTCAAATGGGCCGAAAGACGTCATGGGCCATAAATGGACCGGAAGTTAAAATGGGCTGGAATTATATTGGACGGCCCAAATGACGTTACTAGGCATAATTCGGATAGGCCGTAAACGGGCCCTGGGTTAGCGGGCTGTAAATGGGCTATATGCGAACATGTCGTTAACAGGTTTGCGTGGGCCGGCCCGCCACCTTTTGACCAAGTCAAACGGGCCGGCCTTTTCACAGGAATGGGCCTCTGTTGGGCCGTGCCACGTGTCGACGTATCATAGGCGCTTTGGGTCCAATGAGTGGATGACATCTATCCCAACGGTGAGCCGACACGTGTTTCCTACAGCCAATGATGATTTTACACGTGGAAAATCCCCATTGTTCGGGGCTGTTAATGGGTTATCAGATCCAAAACCGGACCCGATAACTTAACGGCGTTCCGTTACAGTGGATGCCACTTGTCGGTCACCCTTGATGAAAGCACTTCTGTGACTCGCGATTTATCGTCATGGAAGTGGACACTTCCGTGATGATAAATTTGGTAATGTCATGGAACACTTCTATGACAACACAGGTATGACTATCTTGATTCTGTCATAAATTTGTCATGGATGTACATGCATGACAAGAAACGTGACATACCATGACAAACACGTATCATCACGGAAGTGTAGTTTTTTGTAGTGTCATAATCCCGGCGGCCCCCATCACTGGTACAATAAGGTGCTATACAAACGGTTTGTAACCCCTTTCCGCGACAACATTTTAAACTGTCGCCTAGTGAGTGTGGGCGATAGGGGGGGGTCCTTCCCACACGACACAGAAACCATCGGGGATAGGCCCTCCGGTCACACACGCTTGGCAAAATGAGCTCGTGTGTGACGGGCGAGCGATCAAATACAATTATACATGCCGAATCGGTTCCGGTCGTAAGTACATCCCACACAGTCAGTCCGAGACAAACATTTCCGTTCGTATGCACATCCCACACAGTCAATCCAAGAAGTATCATTCCGTTTGTATGTACGTCCCACACAGTCAAGCCAAGAAGTATGTCTCCATTCGTTGTACACCCCACACAGTCAATCTAGGGAAAACGTTTCCATTCACACGTACAACAGACATAATTTTTCCCATTAAATCGTTTATCATAGCGTTGCCATTGCAGACGATATTAACAATTATATCGTTTGCATTATTGAATGGATCACACACGGTGCGTAGAAGAAACTATGTGGCATAGGCTATCCATCACACACACTTTTTATGTGGAAAACGTTTGCGCGAGGTGGCCTAACACAAACATTTTTCAAGAGGAAGTCGTGTGTGATTGTTCATTGATCCAACACATTTTCTTCCTAGAAACTGTGTGCGTTGTGTGACGTCATCTCCCACGGCGTTTTCTTATTAACCGTTTGCAATAGAAAACCCAATTAGCAGGCTAATTGGCCTATTATTAATAATCCATTTATTGATCAAATTGACATTTCATATTAAGCACACAATATATTTCATTCTCGCATTACGGAACCAAGATTTCTCAATGGAAATACATCAGAGTACAACATCATATAGCTTCAGCACTTAGTTACATCATATAGGCATATAGCTAGCTACCCCATTACACAACTGCACCAGCACCAGGTTTCACATGCAACATCTATAACCTCTGGAAATTAGCATCATAGATGGTAGAGAGACATCTGAATCTCATCTGGAAAATTGTTGAAGCGGAAGGCAAATACTAAGTCTTCATTGATGTTGATGGTCTTTGCAACAGTAGGTCAGTGTTGTGGATGATTGGCCGTCCATCCTTTGTCCTCTTGACGAAGGCTTCAATATTGTACCGTGGGTGTTGTACGGATACCTTCCTCGCCTCCTGACCATACATGTGGTTTGAGAGGTAATCATCAGTGACCTACTTTGGAAAGGCCTGAAAACAAAGATATGCATAAATATCTTCTCTAAATTTGGAAATGGCCCAAAGGAATAAAAAATACAAGGTATAATAGTTAGTACCATCATGTAGTGCACTGATGTCTTCTTCATTGTGCATACAAAGATCTTGTCGTTTTTTGTTGCTAGTTTCTTTATCCTAACAATCTTTTTGAGTTTCTTGACTTGACTGATATTCATGGACAACTCATTTACCCACATGCAAAATGGGTCGAACAGTGGGTCAAAATCTCTAAGAGCCGGACCTACATGTGCAAGACCAAAGTTAAAAACCTAAACATTATAATTATTCCTGCAATTGCACAATAATTTGCTATTAGACAAAGGACCATGCATGTGCAAACCTCGATTCTAAACTTCAGTGCTTCCCATTTGTTTCCCTGCAACACATATAAGGTTGTTTTTGATCAGGTTAAGTGAGGGTTGGCATGCTATCAGTAAAATATGTTGATGAAACAGATTGCAGATTCAGCAGATTAATCCGGGACACATGGAATAGCCATTTATCCAGACCAAGCATGATTAAGAACTAGGAAATGTAGCAATTGCATATGTTTCTCATGTATTTAGTACAACCAAATTCGATTTATTACTCACATTCATAACAATATAAAATTGTACCCACAACAATTGAACATCGCATTGCAGAATTGAACCAAACAGTTAACCAAACACCACAACAAATGAACTTCGTTCGGAGAACCACATTCACAACATTAACTGAGCACCACATTGCACAAATATAACATACTCCTAATAGAAGAGCAGGCACTTAACCAAACCAAGCATGCTTAACATCTTGGAAATATAGCAATTGTATTTATTTGTCATGTATTTAGTACAACCAAATTCGATTTATTTCTCACATGGTAGACAATAAAGAAATGGACCCACAACAATTGAACATCGCATTGCAGAATTGAACCAAACAGTTAAGTAATTAAACACCTCAACAGATGAACCAAACATTGACTGAGAACCACATTGCACAATATATAACATACTAGAAGATCAGACAATTAACCATACCAAGGATGCTTGACAACTTGGAAATATAGCAATTGTATAGCCAAACTTGATTTATTTCTCACATTGAAGACAGTACAATATTGCACCCAGAAGAATTGAGCATCACATTGCAGAGTTGAACCAAATAATTACCTGAACACGACAACTAACTAACCAAACAGTTAATAAGTGAGCACCACATTGCATGACATATAGAACATATACACTAGAGGAACATATTTCATGGTAAAAGTACATAGGACAATTCACTAGAATTTGTTAAGGAAAGGCGGGAGCAACACATGCTACGGGTAAACCGAGCGTGCTTAACTGGCGTAGCTAGCTAACTGAACATAGATCCTTATAGTAAGCTAATAAGACAAGGTACTCCTCATCCTCGGAGATATCGATGATGATTGGCTCCTTGGACATGGAAGAGGGCGAGGCCTCCACGTCGTGGGTGATCTCCTCATAGTGGTGAGTTGCCTGAGCCGCTCAGGGCACCAACCTGCTGGTTCTCGAGTTGAGGTTAGCACGGGCACACTAAGAAAACACCTCGTGGTCTTCGTCGTAGGCACCAATGGTGGCCTCGAGAAAACACCATGAAATATTGTTTAAAGCAGCCAACCGCATCGCAGCATCGACGCGTGAGGCATCGACAGTGGCCTCGACAGCGGGGTGCTCCTCCAATATCTGGTGGTCGGCACGAATGGCAGCCATCGCGACCTTATCTACGCGTGCAACCGGGATTTGCTTCTCCGCTGCCAAATGCTCCTTAAGCTCATCGCTATACTGCATGCACCATGGCTTAGGGCGCCACTTTTTTGGGGTAGGGATCGGTGATTTGGGTGGAAGGTGTTGCGCCAGCGGTCGGAGCATGTGGGATGTAGAAGGAGGGGAGGATGGGGTTCGGGTGTGGATTACCTGCCTGGATCGACGAGGCCGAGCAACATGAAGGAGGGTCACCGGCGAGAGGAGGCGGCGGTGCAAGCAATGAGTGAAGGTTTGAACTTGCAAAGGAAGGCGGAAACAGGGGAAATGTGGCTTTTTGTAAGGGGGAGGGGGCGGGGAGGTAGATATTTCCGCGTAAGCCGAAATTTTTGGTTCGGTGCAGTAAAAAAATGGCGTGCAAAGTGTCATCAGACACAGTCCCTTATTCAGCACTGTGTACGATATGTGGACAACACAAACGATTCATATAGCTTACCACATGTGTGATGAGTTTGAACGTGCAAATTTTGGTTCGAATATCTCTGGTTACAGTGGTCATCCACGGTCGTTGCATAATTTTGGTACACAAAGGAGCTTACAACACACTCACACTTCTTAAACGAGCAAGTTCAGAATTAAACAGATCTAGCTGACCTAAACATTACTCTTAAAAATTAAAGATCGACGCTCAGTACTAGTTCGGCTGTCGCTCGTCGGTCTCCGCCGCCTCCTCCATGTTCATCTCGCGCCCGACGATCTCCTGGTGAAGGGGCTCCATGGCATCCATCGCACCATACTCTGCAAGCATCTCGCCATCCACATCTGCCATATCTTCGGAAAAGGCTACCACGAGCCGGGCGTGGGTGGCTGCGATCTCGGCTTGAACGGGCTCTGTCGTGGCAAGGTATGCCATGAGGGAACGGATGGCTGCTCGAACGCTCTCCGTGATTGACAACTCTTTAGCCATGGGTTGACGACCATTGTCAAAGAATCATCGTTCGATTTGTGAGGTGACCGCCACGAGCTGGGCGTGGGCGGCCTTGACATGGTTGTGGGCGGCCTCCATCGGGGCTAAGGCCACCGCTACAGAATGGACAACTGTTGTGCCGCTCTCGCTAGTTGCTATCCCCGACGAACATGTTGCTGCCGCCACCTAAGCCACAACAGCGGCCGTTTGGGCTGCCTTAACTGCCCAGTCACACATTACGGTTGTGCTTAGACAGCTTGTTAGCATGTGTATGGCGGCTGTGACCGTGCTCTCAACGGAGTGGGCCCCCATAGTGGCCCTCACAACGCGGGTCCACGTCCCCATCTTTCACTGGCGATGATTGAACGGTGAAATGATATTTGGGGAGCGAGCTAGTCTGCTTGACGTGCCAGCTATGGACTGTAGCCGACGCACCTTCTCACGTAACTAATATATGTACTATACTCCGACGATGCTCCAAGATATTTTCTACTGCATATCACATGGTTCATGATAAAAAAACTGTGTGCGATCTACTTGATTTTTCATCTTGATTTGAAATACATAATGGGGTCACAGTGGCAAAGGAGGGTGTTTGAATTGCTAGAACTTTTATCTGCAGTGAACATGCAACTATAGGTGTGTCGTCAAAAAATAAAATTATTCAGGGTCCGTTTGGACATTTTATACATTAACTTGGTTT
The DNA here is from genome assembly GCA_902687465.1 of Secale cereale. Classification (NCBI taxonomy): domain Eukaryota; kingdom Viridiplantae; phylum Streptophyta; class Magnoliopsida; order Poales; family Poaceae; genus Secale; species Secale cereale. The sequence continues at coordinate 602,852,481 of LR738711.1, forward strand.
TCTAGGAATTTTAGGTGCACAATTCAAAATTAAACTACATGCACATGCTCTGGTGCACCAAAATGGGTTGTAAAATTGTATATGTGCCCATGGATTGATGGTTATGTCCCATGCAAGAAATGGGGATGAACTTCAAACACCTCAGCGCCGTGGCTCGCGGGCAAATGTTGAAATAATTGGTTTTGTAATCCTAGTAAATCCAAAACTCATCCGAAGTTCATGAAACTGGGCATGCTTTCATGGAATGGCATCAACATGCCGGGGTACAAAAATTTGTCCCATTTGGGGCAGGTTTTGGTATAAGCTTCTCACAAAACATAGCTTCTCACAAGAAACCTCATCAGGGATGAAGCTAGAAAAAAGCTTGATGGGGTCATATCCATGGCAATGGGGTCATCTTCGAGAAATGAACAATGGTTAATACTAAATTGATGAAGGCTTTAGTAATTTCATTGGGGTCAATTGACCCAATGCCTACATGTCAGCTCCGTCCCTGAGCCTCATGGTTCTGGTAGGGAACGTGTCACATTTGTGGAAAAAAACAATATTCATCGCCTCTTCTTGCTTTCAATTTTTTTTCACGTGTCAACATAGAACAATAAGAGTGCCGTGTTCAATTTTCGATTTTTTGGGGGTTCGTTTGGACATTTTTATACATTAACTGGGTTTTTTATGCATTTATGTGCATAATTCAAATTGAACTACATTCTTAGGTTCCATGTAAGAAATGGGAATGAATGTCAAACACCTTGCCACCGTCGCTCGGCTGCTAACATTGAGATACATGGTTTTAAACTTATAGTAAATCAAAAACTCGTCTGGAATTCATGAAACTTGGCATGCTATCATGGAACGGCATCAACATGCCGTGGTAAAAATCTTGTCCCATTTGGGGCAGGCTGGGGGTATAACCTTCTCACAAACCAGAGTTTCTCACAACAAGCCTCATGGTTCCAGTAGGGAACGTGTCACCTTTGTGGATGAAACAATATTTGTTGCCTCTTCTTGCTTTTAATTTTTTTAGTGTCAACATAGAACAACATGAGTGTTCTGTTAAAGTTTGGAATTTTTCGGGGTTCATTTGGACATTTTTATACATTAACCGAGTTTTCTACGCATTTATGTGCATAATTCAAATTTGACCTACATGCACATGCTCCAGTGCATATAAATGGTTTGAAAAATCAAATGTGTGTCCTTGGCTGCATGCTTAGGTCTCATGCAAGAAATGGGAATGAATGTCAAACACCTTGGCGTCGTCGCTCGGCCGCTAATATTGAGATACATGGTTTTAAATTATAGTAAATCGAAAACTCGTCTGAAATTCATGAAACTTGACAGGCTATCATGGAACGACATCAACATGCCGCAATAAAAATCTTGTCTCATTTGAGGCAGGTTTGGGTAAAAGCTTCTCACAAACCAGAGCTTCTGACAACAAGCCGCAGGGTTCCGTTATGAAACGTGTCACCTTTGTGGACGAAATGATATTCGTTGCCTCTTCTTGCTTTCAAAATTTTTTCTAGTGTCAACATAGAACAACATGAGTGTTCTGTTAAATTTTGGAAATTTTTGGGGTTTGTTTCGACATTTCTATACATTAACTGAGTTTTCCATTCATTTATGTGCATAATTCAAATTTGAACTACATGCACATGCTTTAGTGCATATAAATGGATTGAAAAATCAAATGTGTGTCCTTGGTTGCATGCTTAGGTCACATGCAAGAAATGGGAATGCATGTCATACACCTTGCCATCGTCGCTCGACCGCTAACATTGAGATACATGGTTTTAAAATTCTAGTAAATCAAAAACTCGTCTAAAATTCATGAAACTTGGCATGCTTTCATGGAATGACATCAACATGATATGGTAAAAATATTGTCCCATTTGGGCAGGTTGGGGGTTTAAGCTTCTCACAAACTAGAGCTTCTCACAAGAAGCCTCACGGTTCAGGTAGGGAACGTGTCACCTTTGTGGACGAAACGATATTCCTTGCCTCTTCTTTCTTTCCAACTTTTTCTAGTGTCAACATAGAACAACAGGAGTGTTGTGCTAAATTTCGGATTTTTTCGGGGTTCGTTTGGGCATTTTCATACATTAACTGAGTTTTCTATGCATTTATGTGCATAATTCAAATTTGAACTACAGTCACATGCTCTAGTGCATATAAATGGGTTCAAAAATCAAATGTGTGTCCTTGGTTGCATGTGTAGGTCACATGCAAGAAATGGGAATGAATGTCAAACACCTTGCCACCGTCGCTTGGCCACAAACATTGAGATACATGGTTTTTAAATTCTAGTAAATCCAAAACCGATTTGAGATTCATCAAACTTGCACGCTATCATTGGACGACATCATCATGTTGTGGATTTTTTTTCCCAATTGGGGCAGGTTTGGGTATAAGCTTCTCACAAACCAGAGCTTCTCACAACAAGCCTCGTGGTTCCATTAGGGAATTTATGTGCCTCCTTGATGGATGAAATGATATTCGTTGCCTCTTCTTATTTTCAAAATTTTCCCTGGTAAAAACATAGAGCAACAGGAGTGTCGTGTCAAAATTTGGAATTTCAGGGTTCATTTGGACATTTTTATACATTAAATGAGTTTTGTAAGCATTATATGTGCATAATTCAAAATTTAACTACATGCACATGATCTAGTGGAGAAAAATGGGTTGAAAAATCAAATGTGTGTCCTCGGGTGCATGCTTAGGTCCCATGCAAGAAATTGTAATGAATATCAAACACCAGGGTACCGTGCTTGCCGGCAAAGCGTAGAGATACTTTGTTTTTAAATTATAGTAAATCAAAAACTCGCGTGAAATTCATGAAACTTGGCATGCTATCATGGAATGCTACCCGACATGTTGTGGTACTTTTAGTGTCCAATTTGAGAGAAGGCGCACTCGAATAACAGCCAACAAAGGCATTTTGAAACAAATAGCTAGCACTTTGACATCTCAAATGTTTGTACAATTTAAATCGTGGGAGTTTTGTTAACTATTCACGTGACGCCACGCGTCAGACTTTTAATGGCAAGGAGGGGTCATGCGGACAACTGTTAGAGTAGATGGGAGGCGTGCGAGCGCAGTCCGCTACACAGGCTGACCAGGTGGCGTGCAAGCTTTCCTCCAATGTGCAGGCTCATCGAGAAGCATGCGAGCAGATCGCTGCGCAGGCTCATAGGAAAGCGAGACCTTTGACTTCCACGACCGTCGGCCTTGCTCGCATCCTCTCCAATAATGGCGCCCGCGCCGCTGTTTAATATAGGCGGCCAAACTATTCGCCTCCCATTCCCATCCCGCAGACCTCCACCAATGCCATGGCACAAAAGGATCATCTGCCACTACTCTTCCCATTTGGTGAAGTCGACTCCGAGCCGGATGAGATATATAATGAGGAATGGGGCCTCATGGACATGGCCCTGAACGAGCTGGCCGTGGCTGGTGCTGCCCCCGCGCTCGCGCCAGCAACCATCCCCGTAGCATTGACGGGCTAATCACCGAGCACTATCGCAGAGCTGGAAGCAGCGAGCGTCAGCAAGGTCGCCGCGTACCTGCGCGAGCTCGTGTACATGCCAGCGCCTGCGCCCGTACTCATGCCCGTGCGCGCCCCTGCACCCACTATGGCGCCGGTCCCCGTGCGTTTGCCTGCACCCGCCGTGCTCGTGCCCACGCGCCCCCTCAGTGTCATGGACCGCCACCGTCGACCGCTACCTTGCAGCGCCGCGAGTTGCTGTCCTCCCGCGCCCCGCCCGTCGATCGCACGGCGACATGATCTTTGATTTCCAAGTGTAGAACATTATGTGTTGCCTTGAAGACTTCAACAGCGGCGTCCCGTAGGACAACAACCCCGGCGCGGCACGCCGCCTTCGCCGCCGCTAGAATTAGTTTTTTGGGGGGTTTAATACTATATCTCGATCGTATGAATATAAAGTCGCAGTGTGACTGAATGAAAGATATGGTTTGAAGAAACTTGTGTTTCCTCTCTGAATGTATATACTTATCAAACATTTAAAAAATGTCAATGGTTTTAAAATTTAAATCACTCATCATAAACGTTTTAGATAGAACACCCGTATGCAAACCAACAGCTTCCCCTGTAAGCCAAGGGGAAATGTGTCGAGCAGACACTATAAAAAACCACTTCCGTGATGATACGTGTTTGTCATAGTAGGTCACGAATTTCTGTCATGCTTGTAGATCCATAACAATTTTATGACAGAATCAAGATAGTCATACATGTGCTATCGTAGAAGTGTTCCATGACAAATATGAAATTATCATCAAGGAAGTGTCCACTTACATGACGATAAATGATGTGTCATGGAAGTGATTTCATCAAGGGTGACCGACACGTGGCATCCACCGTAACGGATCGCCGTTAAGCTATCAGGTCTGGTTTTGGATCCGATAACCCGTTAACAGCCATGACCAATGGAGATTTTCCACGTGTAAAATTCTCATTGTCCGGAAGAACCACGTGACAGCTCCACGTTGGGACATATGCCAATCGTCCAATGGACAGGAGGCGCTTATGGTACGTCGACACGTGGCAAGGCCCAACAGTGGCCCATTTAGGTTAAAAAGCCTGGCCCATTTGACTTGGTCAAAAGTTAAGAGGACGGCCCACCGAAAGCCTTTTAACGGCCTGCTCGTGTATAGCCCATTCATGACCCGTTAACTCACAACCCGTTATGGACTTTCCCGGTTCGTCCCAGTAACATCATTATGGGCCGTCCAATATAATTCCAGCTAGTTGCCACTTTTGGCCCATGTATGGCCCATGACGTCTTTCGGCCCATATGAGGCCTTTAGTATCTTTGGGCCCTTTAATGGCCCATGGTGAATTTGGCCCATAATGAACAGTATAATACTTTACACCCAATAATGGCCCATTTATTAGTTGGGCCGTTTGCAACCCATGTTATCTTTCAGCCTTCTATGGGCCCATTTATTCTTGGGCTCATTTCCAGTCCTTGGTTACTTACGGTCAGTTTCTGGCTTGTTCCCCTGATGGGCCAAATACATCCCGTGGTTAAAGTCGACCCGTTTGTGGCACATTATACCATTGGGCCATTCTGTAGCATCTCTATTCCGGCCCATCAATGACCCATTATGCCTGTCAATAGAATTAAGCTCTTGATACATATCGACCCGTTAATGGCCCGTTATGGTCGGGCCCACAAACATGCAATTCAATTTTTAGCCCGTTTATGGCCCATATTGCTGTCCGTTATTGGTCCATGAATAGTACGGCCCATGTTTGGTCTATCAATGAAAGATATGGCCCGTAGAAGGCCCATGAAGTTGACGGCCCGTATAAGGCCCATGAATTGGATGGCCCATAGAGGACCCATGAACTCCACGGCCCGTAGAAGGCCCATGAATTCGATGGCCCGTACAAGGCCTATGGTCACTACAGCAAGTAGTAGGACCATGGTCCGTGGAAAAGAACAGTGACTACAAGCAAACAAAGAAACAAGACAATAAGCAAGCAACTTAAGCTAGGCTATTACAGCTATTACAAATATTAGATCCACTAGGCATCAAAGTTTGCCACCAGTGCCAATATAGGGAACAAAGGAGCATATTACATACATTGGATGTCTAAATTGGCCATCAGTGCAAATAAACGGAACAACAAAACAAGTCCATGACTGAAACAACTTCAGAAGAGCTCAAGAAAATTTATCCTGGGTATCCACCATACAGGTAATAAGCTTAGCAAGCTTATCAAATTTCTCTTGTGTGTTGCTAAAATCCTCCAACGCTTGCTGTTGCAACAGAAAGCATGCATCTGAATTTTGGAGGGACTGCCTCAGTCCTTCGGCTTCTTGTCGCAGCACAATTGATTGATGTCTTTCAGCTTGTAATTGAGACTCAACAAACTAAACTAATTCAGACAGAAGGTTCGAAGAGCTTGTGCCAGCGGTAGTGGCCAGTAACTCGAACACTACAACAAGACAGGACTTCGGGGTTGTCTCATTGTGTTCAAGATAGTCTTCCTTATCTATTTTATCAGCTTTGTTGGAGACCAACAAGACTGACTCACTATCCTGAACCTTATTTGCATTACTTCCATTACCATTGCGTAATAAGGTACTCTTCTCCAATATTCTGTCAGCATTCTAAAAGAAGAAACAAATAGACACATAACAGGTTTAGCATGAACTCCATCCGTCCCAAAATAAGTGGTACAAAGTTAGTACAAAGATGAGTCACTTATTTTGGGATAGAGGGAGTAGTATATGAAACTCATTTTGGTGGACCAGTTCAGTAGTAAGGTGGACATGATTAAACAGTCTTCTATTGCGAACTAGTACATAATAAAAGCATCAAACAAACATATATCTAAGTGCTATGGTCACTGCACTGTCTTGCCAAATTGAAATAGAGACACGGTTCAAATCATATCAGTTCAAAGCAGCATTGAAAGAATACAAGTGTGGGAAACTACATGGCAAAGCAAGATTTCAGATGGGTACCACGGGTATACATGTACAACAACAGTATTAGCTCTGTTTTGATGCTAGTAATGTGCATGATATGAGAAGAAACTGTGTACACAATTGAAATTGAAATCAACATAGAGCAATTTAGAAGAGCAAACCAGTTAAAGAACATGTTTAAACATACTTGTTGAGCCACTAGTGTTTCCATTGGATCCTTCAATTTGAAAATAAGTTTGTATGTGTGAATAAAGTGATACAAGAGCAAAGCAGTGCGCACCATACCAATGAAATCTTACCTGAGAACAGTTGTTCTTCAGGTTTAAGCACTTGTTCTACAAGAAAGTAGTATAGTAAGATGCAGTCATATAGTACTTCAAAATGAAAAATGATCTCATAGACCCTACCAGATTCTTGGTTCTGGACCAGTACAGAACAAAACGTTCCCAGTCATCATCCCGTAAATATGTCTTCGGATAAAGTAAGGGAATTTGATGAGTTTCCTTGCCACTGAAGTACATTTTCTTTAGGTAATTCTGATACTACCACAAAGCATTCTTGAAGATAGCACAGGTATTAGCACAAGTTACCTCATACTGAGTTTCCAAATCGGTCCTTCTCTATAGAGAAAAATGGGAACGTTTACTGTATTATAACCAGAAGGGAGGTAGAATGTATGGGACAAAGCAAATTAGTTGCCATGAATAACATTACTTGCACATAACTCATGGACGAACACGTGCAACTGGCTTTTCCCATCATCTTCTGTATAATATTTCCATGATGGGAGGATACGCACATAGGATTTAACAACATCAAATGCGATATCACTAAACTATGAATGATTGGTTGTGCTTCATCAACAGTAATAGGTGTACTAAATGGTGGAGTTTGGGTTCGCCATGGTGGTCCTAACGCTTTGGGCACTGGAGCGGCCTTACTAACTGCTCTTGTTTGGGAGCTGTGTGGTGGAGATGGTGATGTGTCAACTAGAACTGGGTTACTATCTGCTCGAGTTGGGGTTAGATTGGGTGAAGCTGGTCCTCTGTCCATCGGGGTAGGGATACAATCTGCGAGAGTCTCGGTTGTGTGTGGTAGGGCTGGTTGTTGTGCATGTACAGCCAGGGTGCTACCTCCATCAACAAGTAGCATTGTCTAATTTGAAGATCGTGTATTTACTTCGCTAGATAATGCCATCACCCCCTCCAGTTCAAATGGCTGATAAACAAGAGAAGTATATATTGTTTAACTACAAAGGATAGCATGACATAATTTCAGATATATATTGTTTAACTAAAAAGGATAGCATGACATAATTTCACATATATGATGTGTAACTAAACTGGATAGCATGACATAATTAAGAGATATGATGACTAACTAAACAGGATGTCATGAGATAATTATATGATGTCTTTCGTAAATAGGTTCACATGACATAAATCACATACATGTTATCTAAGTAATCAGGATGGCATAATACAATTCACATATGTGATTTATATACTAAGCAGATGGCATTCGTTGTATGATGTCTGAACTAAGAACATGGCGTCGAATTTGAATATTGTGTACATGATGTCTAAAGCATGCAATGCAAGGCACCATATGCATGATATGAGCTGCATAACCCTGCCAAGTTGAAGTATACACCTCGGGGGGGGGGGATAGGACTGGTCATCTGCCGATGTATCCATCTCTGAGGAGCTATCTGGAACCGGCAAGAGATCGGCTTCGAAAAGTAGGACTGTCTGCTCTGAAGACCTTATTTTCACTCCAGATTTTTCCACCACCCACTCAAATGGCTGATTCACAACAAGAGTAGTTGAATGTACAAACATTGTCGACAAATGCAAATGTAATTAAAAAATCAGAATGACAAGATATAATTCAAATATATGATGTCTAGCTAAATAGGATGGCATTGCATATTTCACATATATTATGGCTGGCTAAAAAGATGAGATATCATAATTCACATATATGATATAGAAACTATACACGTAACATTACAGAACATGTCTAAACTAAGAAGATGATATATATGATGTCGAAAGTAAGCAACACAAGGCAACGTATGAAAGATGTGACCAACATACATCATCATGGCAAGTTAGAGCAAACACCTCATGGGGTAAATAGGAGTGGTTGTCTTCCTCTAAATCCACCTTTGAACAACTATCTTCCTCTTATTTACAGTTTGAGGAGGGGGAAGGGTTTGTGTAACGACCAGAGACCGACGCTCCAGATGACTTCCGGTTATTTCGTTGTTATCGTGTGTTTTATTTGCTTGCTCTATTTTATTTGTGCATTGCATCATGTCATCATGCCATCGTCATTAATCTCTGCAACTCAAATAAATAAATTGCATGGATCTTCGATCCAGTTAAATTGAGGGAAACACACATGGTGATTTCTCTTTATAACATATAAAAGTCTCCCAATATTATTAGGGAGATATATTAAATCATTCCATTAACTTTGAATCACCCATAACACATTTGCGCTATTCTTCAACTTTCCTTCATATCCAATTCAACTTCCTAATCTTCCTTTAAAGCCTTTTGGTGAAATTGAGTTGCAATTTTACTATCTCTAGAAATGTTCTACTTCTTCCCATAAGTCATGTTATTCATGTAGGGTTACCAGTTAAAATCTCATCTCATTTGGTCTTCATATTAATTGCCTTCAAATTCAAATAGTTTGAGTTTTATTCAAACTTATTTGAATTTCTATATGCTAAAATCTTTCCAATAATTTTTATTAAATCCTCCATATTTTTCTGTCTCTAGGAAATTATGTCACTTGTTGAAATCCCATCTCTACCCATCGTTTTATTTCTTCCCTTTTCTGCTTTCGGAGAGAATTGGAAAGAAGGAATAGAGAGGAGCCTGCACAGCCCTGCAGCCCAGCAACCGAGCCGGCCCACCAAACCCCTAGGCCCAGCCGGCCCTCCTAACCCTACCCGATCGAGAGCCCCAGCTCCCGATCGTTCCCCTCGTTCCTACTTCCCTCTGCCCGCCGCCACCCACACAACACACACACACACATCGCGAGAGGAGCACCCTGCGCCCGCCCCAATGCCTTGCCGTCGCCGATCCGGCGAGCGAGACGCCATGTTTCCCTCATTCTCCCGCTAGCGTGCTTTCCCTAGCCAGCCGCGGGCCAGTGCCGTTGCCCGTAGTCACCATTTCCAGTCCCCTGCATCGCTACGCGACTCGCCTTCGATGCTCGTAGCTCGCGCTCCAGCCCACCTCTGCTACTCTCGGCCATCTATGGATGTTGCGACCTCCTGCTCGCCCGACCGCCTCTCCTTCACCTTGCTGCTGCGTCGCTTGTCGTCCTGAGCTTTGCCCCTTCCCGACCTCACCGTGGCCCACGGCCAGTTCGACGCCCGCGCCCATCCTTTGTTGCATCTCTGTCGGCCTCCTTCACGTGCTATGGAGCTCCTTCCTTAGCCGTCCCCTCTGGCCAACTCTGCTACTGCCGCTACTGCTTTGAGCTCCCCTGTTCAGATTGTTTCCAACGAACAACAGCACGATGGCTTCTCCCTTCCGAGTGCCTTCTGCACGCCAAGGCCTGGTGCACCCTTGGATTCGCCAAGTACGCCGAGACCACAATGACGGCAAGTACCACGACGACCGTGTACAACTACAATCACCGAAGACCTGGGTAGCACAAACACCAAGTTCCACTACCATCGCTAAGACCAAGACCGCCAAGTACCTCTTGGACTCGTTAAGTCCCACCACAACGTGTGTACCACTACCGTCGACTCCGTGGACGTCAAGTTCCTCACCGTGATCCTGAACATCTATGGAATGTATATCGATACGAAGCGTGTACCACTACTTCCACTACCATCGCGGTGTACGACTACTTCGACGACGACCCGTGAACAACTACATCCCATTGAACTCGATCTGCTTCGAATTGCATGCTTCGAAGGTATAACCACAGAGACGACGCCCATGGACGAATTCATTGTGTGTATAAGATGTACCACTTGTTTGCACCGTGCCCGTTTGTTTCGTGCATGTTACTCTTTTGCCATGCCACTAACACGTGGGAATCCGGTAACTGGTATCACCCCATCATCTTTTGCATGTTTCGCTCATGTCACACTTCCTTTTGCACCGGTATCTCCATGAGCTACCGGAACCGATATGTTGCCATGGCAACATTTTCGGGTTCGTTGTCATGGCACCCTTTCTTTCCACCATGGTGACAAATGCTTTATCATGCTCATGTCAACATTTTCTTAAAATTGCATAAAACTTGTATATGTCATCCGCATCATGATAACAACATTTAAAATGTTTAAAATTTTCATTTGCATTAAAAATTGCTAAATGACATGAGATTTTCCGAAATTATTGTTTGTTGTTTCAGGCCTCATTTAACTTGCATAAATAGTTACTTTACCTCTTGCCATGTTATCCAACATTTAAATTTTGTCTTGTATATAAATGAGAGCGAACTAAATAATTGAAAGTGGTGATTCGTCAATTTGTTGCACTTTGCCATGCCATGCCTATTTAAATCGGACATGCATCATACTTGTTTGTGCATCACATGCCATGTTTACGCTTGTGCGTTTACCATGTTGATTGCTTCTTTCCAGTTGTGCTTCGCCTTGATAGTTCTGGTATCGTTGCAATTGTGAGGATACGTTCGACTACGTTTGGTGTATCTACTTCATGGACTCGATCTTCTTCCTAGCGAGATTTGAGGCAAGATGGCCTTTACCTTGGATATCACTACTATCTTTGCTTTGCTAGTTGTATCGATGATATCGCTATGTCACGCTACCTACCACTTGTTTGCCAAGCCTCCCAGCATGCCATGAAATAGCCTCTAACCCTTTTCACCATCACAGCAAACCGTTGTTTGGCTATGTTACTACTTTGCTCAGTCCCTCTTATAGCGTTGCTAGTTGCAGGTGCAGTCGCAGGTTGTTCCATTTTGGGACATAGATATGATGGGATATCACAATATCTTTTATTTAATTAATGCATCTATATACTTGGTAAACGGTGGAAGGTCCGGCCTTTTGCTTGGTGTTTTGTTCTAGTCTTGACGCCCTAGTTTCCGTCATACCGGTGTTATGTTCCTTGATCTGCGTTTCTAACATGGTTGGGGTTTATGGACCCCCCTTGACAGTTCGCTTTGAATAAAACTCTTATAGCAAGGCCCAACTTTGGTTTTACATTTTGCCTAATAACAACTAAAACTTGCATATGGACTTACCGGTACCCGAGGAATTTAATCAACAATCCGGGCCGGTGCTCCTCGTGAGTGTTGGTCCAAAATGGCAATAGCCGGGGCCACCAACGGGTGTGCCAGCCGGAAACTTAGCTAATCCAATCATGGCCTAAGAAAAGATACACGCGGCTACTATCAGGGTGTCGGCACGTCGGGCGGTCTTGATGGTTTTGTTTTACAATTGTCGAAATGTCTTGTGAACCGGGATTCCGAGCTTGATCGGGTTGTTCCGAAATGGAATATTTTCCTCTGTGGATCGTGAGTGTTTGTGATGGACTAAGTTGGGACACCCCTGCAGGGTTTAATCTTTTCCAGAGCCATGCCTGTGGTTATGTGGCAGATTGGAAATTTATAATATCTGGTTGTAGAGAACTTGACACCAGATTCAAAATAAGATACACCAACTGAAGGAAACATGCCCTAGAGGCAATAATAAAGTTGTTATTTATATTTCCTTATATATCATGATAAATATCTTTTATTTATGCTAGAATTGTATTAACCGGAAACTTGATACATGTGTGAATACATAGACAAAATAGAGTGTCCCTAGTATGCCTCTACTTGACTAGCTCGTTAATGAAAGATGGTTGAGTTTCCTAACCATAGACATGCGTTGTCATTTGATCAACGTCAGCACATCGTTAGGAGAATGATGTGATGGACAGGACTTATCCGTTAGCTTAGCACAATGATCGTTTAGTTTTATTGCTATTGCTTTCTTCATGACTTATACATGTTACTCTAACTATGAGATTATGCAACTCCCGAATACCGAAGGAACACCTTGTGTGCTATCAAACGTCACAATGTAACTGGGTGATTATAAATATGCTCTACAGGTGTTTTCGAAAGTGTTTGTGGTGTTGGCATAGATCAAGATTAGGATTTGTCACTCCGAGTGTCGGAGAGGTATCTCTGGGCCCTCTCAATAATACACATCATAATAAGCCTTGCCAGAAAATGACTAATGAGTTAGTCTTGAGATGATGTATTATGGAACGAGTAAAGAGACTTGCTGGTAACGAGATTGAACTAGGTATGATGATACCGATGATAGAATCTCAGCCAAGTAACATACCGATGACAAATGGAACAACGTATGTTATTATGTGGTTTGACCGATGAAGATCTTCATAGAATATGTAGGAGCCAATATGAGCATCCAGGTTCCGCTATTGATTATTGACCGGAGATATGTCTCAGTCGTGTCTACATAGTTCTCGAATCCGTAGGGTCCGCATGCTTAACGCTCGATGACGATTTGTATTATGAGTTATGTGTTTTTGATGACAGAAGTATGTTAGGAGTCCCGGATGAGATCACGGACATGACGAGCAGTCTCAAAATGGTTGATACATAAATAATGATATATTGGATGATGTTATTCGGACACCGGATGAGTTTCGGGGGTCACCGGATAAACATTGGAGTGCCGGAAGGGTTATCGGAATCACAGGGGATGTAATGGGCCTTATTGGGCCTTAGGGGGGATAGAGGGAGCAGCCAAGGGCTGGCAGCGCCCCCCCCCATGGGCCTATTCTGAATTGGACTAGGGGAGGGGCGACGCCCCCTCCTTCCTTCTCCTTTCCCTCTCCTTCCTTCTCCTCCTAGTTGGACTAGGAAAGGGGGGGTCCAACTCCTACTAGGAGTAGGATTGCCCCCCTTGGGCACGCCTTATGAGGCCGGCCGGTCTCCCCCTCGCTCCTTTATATACCGGGGCTGGGGGCACCCTAGGACACACAAGTTAACAGTTGTTTTAGCTGTGTGCGGTGCCCCCCTCCATAGATTCCACCTCAGGTCTTATTGTCGTAGTGCTTAGGCAAAGCCCTGCGCGGATCACATCATCAACACCGTCGTCATGCCGTCGTGCTGATGGAACTCTCCCTCGTCCTCAACTGGATCAAGAGCTCGAGGGACGTCATCGTGCTGAATGTGTGCTAAACACGGAGGTGCCATACATTCGGTACTTGGATCGGTTGGATCGTGAAGACGTTCGACTACATAAACTGCGTTACTAACGCTTCTGCTTTTGGTCTACGAGGGTACATGGACACACTCTCCCCACTCGTTGCTATGCTTCTCCTAGATAGATCTTGTGTGATCGTAGGAATTTTGTGAAATACTACGTACCCCAACACCAATCGTGTGTGTATCTGTGACCGTCTCTTTTCGAGTGAGTTCGGGAAGAGAACACGATGGAGTTATGTTCGACTCGTAAGTAGTTCAGGATCACTTCTTGATCATTATTAGATTGCGACTGTTATGCGTAGTATCTCCTCTTACTCTTGTACTCGTAAGTTAGCCACCATACAATGCTTAGTGCTTGCTGCAACCTCACCACTTATCCATTCCATACCCATTAAGGTTTGCTAGTCTTGATACCCATGGTAATGGGATTACCGAGTCCTCGTGGCTCACAGATTACTACAACAACAGTTGCAGGTACAAGTAATGTGATGATATGACGTGAGAGCGATGCATGTTTTCTTTGGAGTTCTTCTTCTTCGATCAAGGGATAGGTTCCGGGTTGGGAGCCTGGGATTAGCAGGGTGGATGTCGTTCTTCTTTTTAATTAGATTTCATCCATAGTCAGATCCTGCTCTTTTGTATAATGCTTGTTATGTATATATGTATTGTTGTATTCATGTTGTAACTTGTGGCGAGTGTAAGCCTTTATCTTGTATCTCATCTATTCAGTACATGGTATATTGTAATGATATCCACCTTGCTATGCGCTCGAAATGCGGTTGTGCCCCAATCATGAATTCATCACGTGATTGGGATAAATACGCATCTTGGGCCCTACAGTTTGCCATTGCATCCACCATGCAGCGAGTCTGCATCACATTGTATTGCCGCGCAAAACTCTTCTCTTTTTCCCTACATGCTCAGCATGACTGTGTACAATAACTGACATGCATACAAAAATAAAATAGTGAGATTACGTAAGGAGAGCATGCAGAAATCTAGAGTGATGGTAACAACCAGTGGATAGATCCAAAAATAATGATAGCATGCTTATGATAGCTTCAATTTAATAAAAAGACACATGATGATTGCTTTATTGTCGGTTTACCACCCAAGATAAACAACCAAGACATACCCTAGATGAACCAGATAATAAAGAGGGATACAATTCATTGATGCCTCCATATGTGCCCCACAAGCATTTTAAAACTCAAGTTTCAGCATTAATTTGGACATGACTTGGAGTCTAAGACGTGAACATGATGATAAAGTAGCAGGTAATATTTAGCAATGCATAACATAAGCAGAAACAAAAGAGTGCGACCTCTCTTGCGGATCCGTGTATTATTCAGGTTCATCTGCTGAGTCGATGATGGTAATGCAGTTGCGGTGGTTGCCGGCTGCGAGGAAGGATATCTGAGGTGGCAAAAGACGGCTAGGAGTTGGGATGTCTGGTATGGTGGACGCTTCTGTCGATGGAGCAGCTCAGTTGAGGCAGACGACGGCGCGGTAGGAGCAGGACAAACCACAAAAGTTTTCTTCGACACCTATCTGTAACTGAAGTAAATTTTTAAGGGCTCCTTTCGCTTGCAGGATCCTAAAAATGCAGGGATAGGAAAAACACCGGAATATGATAGGAATGTACATGGGAAACAGAGCATTTGTAAACACATGATTTCTATCAACTTGGGCCTTCTTTCATTTGTAGGAATTTTGTGGGAATCTCATAGGATGGGATTTATATAGGAAAAATTCCTTTAGAGCCCTTTGGTTTGTAGGAATAGATTCCTTTTCCTATGGAAGAATTCTTCCTATCGTCCATATTTAATAGGAAAATAAAAATTATCCTAGACTCAGTGGAAAAACAATCCTATGATGTGAACCAAAGGGCATCTTCTTTCATATTCCGCTTCATAGGATTTCACATACATGTCATATCATTTCTTATGACTTTCTTATTCCTATGGTATTTCTACCCTAAGAACCAAGGGAGGCTTTGATGTTTGGTTCACATGAATTGGAAGAGCAGAGGAATGCAAAGAAACATGGCCAAATTAAAGTCAAACCACATTAAATGTGTACAGTTAGAATGCTAGTCTCCCAGTAATGCACTTAGTCTTTTTTCCATGCTTAGGATTTTGATAAGTAGGTCCAGGTGGATGTTTTGCTGCATTCCTTTCAACCAAATGCATTAATAATTTAATAGAAAAGTACGATAGAAAAATTTCCTATCGCCATGTTTTTTTTCCTTTGAACCAAAATAGCCCTAAGGGATCGACATGAATGTAGAGTAACAAGTGATGCGACAAGTGTACAACCTCTTTGGTGTAGCCGTGTCAACATCGGCATCATTGGGTTGGTCGCTGAAGAAGTTGTCGCAGAGGTGGCTGTCGAAGGTGTGGAAGAAGATCTGAGACATCTATAGATGGCGTCGAGGGTACTGCTCTGTCGTGATGGATGGTTCCGTCATTGGAGCAGCTCCAGCAAGTTGTACGACGTCGAGGCTGAAGCAGTACAAGATAGACGTCATTAATCTCAAGTGGGATTCTAATAGCTTCTCCAATAGATGATTTAAAATACATCACCAAAAAGTGGTAGATGTTAAATTTACATCACCAAAAAACACCTGACTCCAACAGATGAGGTAAAAGTTGTTGACTCGGAACTTAACTATCGAAACTAATTTT
The DNA here is from genome assembly GCA_902687465.1 of Secale cereale. Classification (NCBI taxonomy): domain Eukaryota; kingdom Viridiplantae; phylum Streptophyta; class Magnoliopsida; order Poales; family Poaceae; genus Secale; species Secale cereale. The sequence goes on from LR738711.1 coordinate 602,868,862, forward strand.
TACAGTCGAAACTGAATGCACTAGTAGCAGATACACACTTCATATCTAGTCAAGGCCGGTTGAGCAGTAGTAGCAGAGAAACAGTGATCTAAATCAGCAGGCGATCGACAGGGAACACACTAGCAGATAGCAGCAGAAGCAGTAGTGCCTGGAGCAGAGCCAGAGCAGCAACTCGTGTAGCTGCAGCAGCCCGCGTACCAGCATCAGCAGCGCGAGCGAGAGCAAGAGCAAAGTAGCAGCACGAGTGAGAGGAAGAGCAGAGCACCAGCGCGAGCGAGTGAGCGTGCGCCGGAGCAGAAGCCCGTGTACGAGCATTAGCAGCGCGAGCAAGAGCAAGAGCAGACCAGCAACACAAGCAAGAGGAAGAGCAGAGCAGCAGCGCGAGCGAGCGAGAGCCGGAGCAGCAGCAGTAGTAGTTCCGGCTGGTATGGCCGCCGCCGCTGAGGGAGCCTCGTGCTGGGGCTGAGCCGCCATGGAGGATGTCGCCGGTGGCGCCTGCGTCGAGGGATCCACCCCATGGGGGATCAGGATCGAGCACCAGCGTCACCGTGAGGTCGAGTTAAGGAGAAGGTACGATGTGATGAGTTCACAACCTCTTTGGTGGCGCCGAGTAGGCCTCGGCTTCGTCCGAGGAGTCAGTGAGGATGCTGCGGTTCTGGTGGAGCAGGTTAAGGCGACACTGTGGGGATGGATCAGCCATGATAGACGAGGCGATAGTCGGAGCAGCTCCTTGGAGGTGGAGGACGGGGCGGCTGAACTGGCGGGACGATGAGATCGACGACAGATCCTCATCCGGGACGGCGAATGTTGGACGATGAGTTGTTGCGGGGAACGACATCATCGGGGAGGAGGCTCTGGCTGGGCAACAGTGGGGTAGCTTGGGTTTTGCGGCTGGAGCAGAGAGGTTATGGCGGCTTGGGATTTCGAATGGCGAAAAGGATGTGATGGGAGGGGGAAACATGACTTAGGGATGCGCTTGTCCGAAATGTAGGGTGTATTACAGAAGTACTCCCACCGATTTGAACTAGCGGTCCTTTCAGCTCAGGGTTAAAACGGGGATTTTGCATGTCGGGATCTGGCAGCAGGAGAGAGTTTTTGCGCGCGTTGTAATTTCGGGGTAGCAAGGCGCGGGGAGCGAGTTTTTGGATCACAAAGAGACAAAGCGATATCTGAATTTTTGGGATAACCAGGCACAGGTTGAAATTTCGGGACAAGCCTAACATGTACTACTGAACCAAATCAAATCGCACTTCCCTCAACAAGAAAAACTAAAAACAAATAATTTGCACCACACAAACAGAGAGCCTTTTCCCGTTTCATTGTATGTATTATTACAAATGCTATTCAAAACTTTAAATCCATGTTATGTCCAATTAAATGTTTTTGCTAGCTGTATAATTCGTGTAACCTACTCATACAAACATTTAGTGCATTCCAAATGTATATACTACCGCTGCAGTTAGAATTGTATTTGAATTTGTTTCTCTATTTCAATAAGGATCTACAATCATCATTGTTGCCATATTAAACCATCATCTGTATATTACCTTAACAACACAACACATGATTATTGTAAATTTATATATGCATCTGTATGCTATATGGAATCGAAATCGAAATTTTGAATCGACTTGATGTTGATTCCAAATAATAATACATTTTAAGTGCTAGCTAGTTCTTCGTAATCCAAACCATGTTTCATATGTATACTGTGTTTATCACACAATGTATCGTGCCCTGCTCCCTATGTTATGACAAGTATTTAGCCGTGAGCTGCAAAAGACACGCAATAAAATGTTATGTAGTACAACATCTCATAACCACACCATGCGTATCACTGTTATATTCATGCATGCATGGGTTTGAAACACTATGATCTCTTATTCAAATATCTGAATCTACTTTTATAAAAATCATGATCTGTGTTACTCTTTTACAATAGCACAATCCTTTTCTTTTTGTATCTAGCACTAACTTTCTCTCGTGCATGTACACACCTGCCTCGCCGACACCCTCCCTCAGCATCCTCTCTGTCGTGCACGTTCATTATTTTTCTTTAGGTTGTTCTCCCATTGTGCCTGCAGGTCTCCCCAGCCCCTTATTTTCGGCACACGCACCGATCATTATAGCTCTCTAGCCAGGTCTGGTTACCACAAACACATGTTTTCCCTCTTCTCTTCTCAGCGTCCATGCCTCCATGTGTCTAATATGGTCCCACACAAATGCACACTCTCGCCCCTCTTTTCATCGATCTTGCACTCGCACACTCCTTCCCCTCTCGACATAGTAGGCCTCTCACGCCGGCCACCTTCTAGCCGCATACCTATCTCTCTGTCCATCTCTCCTGGCCTTATTTGCCTCTAACACATGCATGTATACCGATCGATCTCCCTACATATAGCTAGGTCGACTACAACTCTTTTTCCCTATGCACCGGCCGATGTACCTCACTAGTTATGTCTCTCACTTTCTCCGACACACATCAATGGATTTACCTATCTAGCTAGGTCTTCTTACCACACACATATCGTCCAACCTCATCATCCATGCATGCCTCCTGACCCGTCTCTCAGACGCACATGCACACATAGAAACACATCCCCTCTCTTATTTTTATTGCATCCGTCCCCTCGGTTTGTCGTAGGCCTCTCCCACCCTCTTCGAGAAGCAACTCCACCACCAACCCTCCGGCACTAGCTCCATCTCTCTCCCAACCTTGTTCCTCTAGTCACATATGCATGGATGTTAATCGATCTCCCTCAATACATAGCCGGGTCTCTCTCCTTCTCTGCACATATACTAGTCGATCTACATCTCTATAGTCAGGTCTCTGCCCCCACCCTTCTCTCTCTCACACACACTGACAGTCGAACGTTGTAGGTAGGTATCCATGACACACAAACAAATTGTATATCTCCCCTCTAACATTCCAGTAGGCTAGCCGCCCTATATCTTTGACGTGAGCACACACAATCTTGCTGGCTTTCTTTAATGTTCGCACACCCACCTTCACCCCTCTCATTGATTCTATCGATATCTCATGCCGATGATCCCTCCACTCTCTTCTGGTGGATCGCCCCCTCCACGGAGAGGAGATGTGCACGTATGATGCACGTACTCACGTCTCATTTCCAGACACACCTACGTGTGTACACGATGGAGCTCATTTCTGTATGAAAAGGCAACCCACGTGCTAATTTGACTTGTGTAGCGGTTGTTTACTTGGAGGAGGGTCGTCTATCACGCATGCAGGAAACAACGTTTGACCTGACGCATTGGTGCATTATTTTTAAATAAATTTATATTGCTCAATGACACATACAGCATATAAAACGATTGTTATGAAGAAAAGGTTAATCCGCTCCACGATATACAATGGAGCTTGCCTGCTGGGGTTGGTCTGTCTTCACATTCTCTCACACAAGACAGTGGTGGCCTCTCTCTCTCACCGCTGGTCACTGAATTCAGCCTGATCCCGTCCGCCGACGAAAAGGGAGGACGTGCATCATTGCTCCGTTCGACGGTATCAAGGCAGCACGTCCAGATCTGCGGTAAACGCCGTTCTCTCTGACCAAAAACCGGCGCAGTAGGGCTGATCCCACCCACTGGCGCCCTCCTAGTTACATCTTGACTACCCCCAGGTACATCTTCCACCCCCCCGACCTTGCTCCACAACCCATCTTGGCATCTTCCCATTTTGCTGCATGTGGAAAATCCTGCATGTGGATCTTCCCTAGTTCTTTGCCCAAAATGTAGCTCGATCGGCCCACTTTCCATGTTGCAATATCATCCTCACACCCTTTTTAGATAAACAACCATGCTGCTATCTTCCCTTAGGACAAGGAATATGCTTCTTTTTAGTTGGCGTATGTGTCTTCAACTGTTATTGACCAGTAATTGTTTCCTTTCGACCTCTTTTGCAAACAGGGCTATCCATTTCACCTCGTTGCTATTACGACCTTTTGGTGAACTGCACAAATCACTTTTTTCTTAAGAGTGCTTTGTGCAGTTTTGATGAAATGTCACACGGGCAATGTTTCCACATTTCAGTGGGACTACACAAAGGGAGATTGGTTTTTCTCTATCCTCCTCATCCAACTCTGAGGCTAATCTTCTCCAACTATTTGCTTAATCTTCTCCAACTAGTTAGTCTTAAGAGAGACTGCAAAGGTTACCGGCTTCTATTTGTGTGTTTATTGTTTCATCAGCAATCATATATTATTGTAATCACACTTACTCAATATCTTTGGAACAGGGACGCTCAGCTCTATTTTAGTGGATCTGCACAAAATGATCGGAATGTTCCATGCTCCTGATGGCTACTTTTTTCCCAACATGTCTCATTGATTTAGACAGAGCTGTTGCTGCCAATGAAAGCATGGATCGATTTTATTTTTTCTTTGTAATGCCTTCTCACAATTTTGTCTTCAGTTGTGATGTAAATATTAGCTCATATATGTAAATCATTGAGATGCATTAGCAAGGAAGTTAGTTTTTATTTTTTGCAAAAGAGCATGGATGTTAGTTTCCTTTCTATTTTATTGATGTTGTAACGAGACAACTTTCCAGCTGGCAAGACTCATGAAACAAAAGTTGAAAGCTTGAAAGCATTGTACAATTTCATGTTGCTGGAAAATAATGTGTACGTCAATTATGTAAACACATGCTGGAAGCTTGATGCACAAGCCGACTTGGCGTATGCTGCGTCCCCTTATTCACACTCGGGAGCAATCCTTATATCCCCATTAACTGTGATAGTGCCCTATGCTCCAGGAATCTTGAGCTGAAGATAAACATAGCAAGGCCAGGACATGAAACGGTCGTAAGCCGGCCGTCCAAAGAGAGCATGGTATGGGCCCTTGATGTTGACCACCTCAAATGTCAACAACTCTGATCTATAACTGAACTCATCACCAAATGCAACTTCCAGCTTGATCTGCCCAACAAGATAGGTAGACTTTCCGGGAACGATCCCGAGAAACACGGTCGAAGATGACCGAGTTGTTTATCCAACAAGTTCATACGTCTAAAGGTGTCATAATATAAGATGTTAATGATCCCTCCTCCATCCATGAGAACTTTAGTGAGTGTGTAACCACTGACTTGAGGCACCACTACCAGAGCGAGACAACCCAAATTCTTGACGCGGGGAGGATGATCCGCCCTACTCCAAATGAATGGTTGCTCCGACCAATTTAAGTATTCAGGAACCACCGGTTCAACCATTTTGACATCGTGCTTCCTGATTTGTGATCCCACTTACAAGTACTTGACATAAAAAGATGGTACTATCCACTATTACAATGCTTTGGATTACTTTGAAAACCTGACAGGTTACCCTGCTATTGAACATCTTGACCAGATCGGTGATTACCTCCGTTGTGTCTTGAACCTAGGAAACCAGATCCTCAAAGACACTAGAGGAGTCGCCCCTGGGAAACCCAGGTTCCGAGCCGCACACTCCCTGCTGCCCCGGGTTACCACCACCACCTTGATTCTTTTAGTAGGCCTAGTTGTGGAACTGCTGCATAATAAAACAGTTTTCCCATGAGTGATTTGCCGACCTCTCTGAGTGCTGTGTTTCGGGCACGAGGCTTGTTTCCTTTGAAAGGTCTTCCAGAAATGTTTCGCCTCTTGCCTTTGAAGCCAGTATTTGTGTTAGCAACAAAATCTGTTCTTCCCTCAGGGTGTTTGCACTTGCCACCATTGCCTTGATTGTTACCATTATGATTTGCTGTATTCTACAGATGACCCTTGCTGCCACCATTTTTCTTTGTAGGGATCGGGGCTCCGTAGACCCAAACTAGGTTCGAACTCTAGGGCGTGTGCAAAGATCTAACCTAAATGATGTCTCAAGCTCATCACCTTATGGCTTGGCCTCCTCGAGTTCATGCGAGCGGGGAAGGGGATGAACACGGAGATTTACCCAGGTTCGGGCCACCTTGCGGTGTAAAACCCTACTCCTACTTTGTGGTGGATTGGCCTCACGAGGATGCCGAGGATGAACTAGTACAAGATTGATGCCTCGGGATGGCTCAGGATCTAATGGGTTCCCTCCTTCTCTATGGTGGAGACTAACCAATATTTATACTAGCCATGGTTCTCTTCCCTTGGAGCACAAGGCGGGAAGGGTTGCCACAATGGACAAATTCAAAGGGGGACAACAATAAATCTTATTCTAACTAAAGGTGGTCTTCCCTTGCAAAGCTTCTGGTCATTACGTAGTGGTGGCCTTGACGATGACATCCATCCAGCCGTGCTCGTGGTCTTGTCTTGTTGCACTGGAATGGGAACCTTTGGGGGATTCCTGGGAACTCGCGTACGTCCTTGACTCCTGAGCACCAAAGAGGAAACTGTCCTGGACTACGCCCGCTAGCGCCCGCCAGGCCTTGGTCGTCATGGCTCACGTCAGCTCGCGCCTCATGAGGCAGGAGCTTGCATAGAGATATCCGCTCCTCGGGAGGCAGGCTTGGGAAGCTCCCCTTGGGAGGTCTTGGTGTCATTCTCCTCGCGAGGCCTTGGGCCCTCGCGAGGGTCTTGTCCTTGTAGTCTTGTAGCTGGGCCATACCAGGCCGTCGATGAAGCCACACGCTGGGTTGTTGGCAGGAAAGTCTGGGTACCCCCGATCCCAAAACGCGGACTGCTGCGCATCACAATTGTTGATTGGTTCTGCTTCAACCCACTTGATAAATTTGTTAACATCAACCAATAGGTAATTTTTACTGTCTTTGATCTTGGTATGCAAACTTCTAGCAACCATCCCACTTGCGCACAATATCTTCCGCATCTGCATGAGCCGTGAGCCAATAAAAACCGTGTCGAAAAGCCTTTGCCACCAAGGACCTTGAGCTGGCATGCTGACTGCAATCGCCAGAGTGAATATCATTAAGGATCTCACGCCCTTCATCAGGTGAACACATCATTGAAAAACTCATGTTATGCTTCTGCGGTGTTACTCGCCTTTAACAATAGTCGTTGACTTTGACCGGTGGGCGATCTAACGAGCAATGAGTTCATCTTCAGGAAGCTCGCCTCGAGTCAGATATGCCAAATAAGGAGTTGTCCAATCTTGTGTACTGCGAAGATCCACCACTAACCGTGGCTCTGGATCAGGGACAACTAAATCTTCCTCGGAAGGTAACTTGACAGAAGGGTTATGCAAAATGTTAAGGAACACATTGGGAGGGACTAGCTTACGCTGGGATCCGAGTCGAGATAATGCATTAACGGCCTCGTTAAACCACCTGTCAATGTGATCGACCTGATAACCCTTGAAGTGGCCTGCAATGTTGGTTATCGATTGACGATAAGCCGCCATCAAGGGGTCTTTCGAGTCCCAAGTCCCAGAAACCTACTGGGCTACCAAGTCCGAGTCACCCAGACATCTAACCCGACTTAGATTCATCTCCTCTGCTATACGACGCCCATGAAGAAGAGCTTCATACTCAGTTGCATTGTTAGTACAAGGACACATGAGCCTCAACACATAGCAAAATTTGTCACCTCGTGCGGAAGATATGATCACTCCAACCCCTGAGCCTTCCAACTATCTAGAGCCATCAAAATGAATCATCCAATATGTATTGTCTAGATTTTCCTCAGAGACTCGAAGTTCCATCCAATCACTGATGAAATCCACCAATGCCTAAGATTTGATAGTTGTTCGAGGCACATATTTCAGATGATGTGTCCCAAGCTTGATTACCCACTTAGAAACTTGGCCAGCGGCTTCCCTGTTTTGGATAATATCTCCTAATGGAATTGAACTGACCACGGTGATGGGGTGCTGAAGGAAATAATGCCTCAATTTGCGACTAGCCATGAACACACCAAACACCATTTTTTGCCAATATGGATATCTCTGCTTGGACTCAGTCAAAACTTCGCTGACGTAGTAGACATGCCTATGGATGGGATACTCTTTTACTTCCTCCTTGCGCTTGACAACCACTGCTACACTCACCGCTTTAATATTAGCAGGAATGTACATGAGCGTATGCTCTTTGCCGATAGGAGCGACAAGGACGGGGGCTCATCCAACTGTTTCTAGAGAGTTTTGAAAGCGTTGTTGGCATCATCACTCTAGAAGAAATTGTCTGTCTTCTTCATAATCTGGTACAGAGGAATTGCCTTCTCACCTAGGCGGCTTATTAACCTGCTCAAAGCGGCAATTCGACACGCCTTACGTTGGATGTCACTGATGTTGGTCGGCTTAGCAAGGGACGTCACATCTAGATTTGCCTCGATTCCTCTTTCGGACACAAAGAAACCAACAATTTGCCTGTAGGAACATCAAAAACACACTTGATCGGGTTAAGCATCATCTTGTAAACCCGAAGATTGTCAAAAGTTTCCTTGAGGTTAGCCAATAATGTTTCCTTCTTATGAGACTTGACCACAATATCATCAACATAAGCATGAACATTGCGCCCGATCTGATTGTGAAAAAAGTTATGCACGCAGAGCTGATAACTAGCCCCAACGTTCTTAAGCCCGAAAGACATAGAGACATAACGGAAAGCACCAAAAGGTGTGATGAAGGCTGTATTTTCCTGATCTTGAACGACCATTCTTATCTGATGATAACCGGAGTAAGCATCCAAGAATCATAAACTCTCACAACCAGTTGTGGAATCGCTAAACTGATCAATGCAGGGGAGGGCAAATGGGTCTTTGGGACACGCCTTGTTAAGATCTATGTAATCAACACACATATGCAAAGTGTCGTTTTTCTTCAGAACAAGCACTAGGTTGGCCAACCACTTAGGGTGCAATACTTCAACGATAAACCCAGCAGCTAGGAGCCATGTCACTTCTTCCCCAATAGCCATGTGTGTCTGCTCATTCAAACGAAAGAGGTATTGTTCGACTGGGTTCATCTTAGGATCAACATTTAGGCGGTGCTTAGTGAGTTCTCTCGGTACACCAGGCATGTCAGAAGGTTTCCACGCAAAGATGTCCCGATTCTCACGGATGAACTCGATCGGCTATTTGGGATCCATGCCAGTCCCAAAAGTGAACTGTTGAGATGAGTCACCAGGGGTGAAGTAGACCTGCTTCGTGTCCTCGGCTGGCTTAAACTTGGGCGGGGGTTAGGCTCTGTAGTGGGTTTCTTCAGGGGTGTTAGTTCGGTGGGGTCATCATTAGATATGTAAAAGTTGAACTCCTCCGCTGCACAAGCCGACTCGGCGTATGCTGCGTCCCCTTCTTCACACATGCGAGCAATCTTTCTATCCCCATTATCTCTAACAGTGCCCTTTGGTCCAAGAATCTTGAGCTTAAGATAAACATAGCAAGGCTGGGACATGAAACAAGCGTAAACTAGCCGTCCAAAGAGAGCATTGTATGGGCTCTTGATCTTGACCACCTCAAACGTCAGAAACTCTGATCTGTAAATGAACTCATCAGCAAACAAAACTTCCAGCTTGATCTGCCCGACAGGATAGGCAGACTCTCCGGGAACGATCCCGAGAAACACGGTCGAAGATGGCGAGACTTGTTTATCCAATAGGTTCATATGTTTTAAGGTGTCATAATATAAAATGTTAATGATGCCTCCTCCATGCATGAGAACTTTAGTGAGTGTGTAACCACTCACTTCAGGCGCCACTACCAGAGCGTGGCAACCCAGATTCTCGAACCGGGGAGGATGATCTATGTCGGTACAACAAACCCTCGGTCTATTGCCCTGACTGTGCACACACACGGAAGCAAGATTGAGGCACCAACCCAAGTCATAGTACAAGAAACCAAGAGTTTCAAGGAACCAGCAAGCAGATCAGAGAGATCAAGTCCAAGCCAGAGAAGCAGGACATCGCCAAGTGAAAGGCCTCCCTTGCACTACAGGAATCAGCTTCTTTGCCGACTGCCATGGCAGTCGGCAAAGGCATGAATGGCAGTCGGCAAAGCTCTTTGCCGACTGCTAGCAGTCGGCAAACAGTCCGGCTGAATTAACGCCGGTAAAGGCCTTCTTTGCCGTCTGCTTCATAGAAGCAGTCGGCAAAGCTCTTTGCCGTCAGCCGTTTGCGGCCAGCAGACGGCGAAGAGCGTAGACGGCAGTGAGGTGAGGTGGGAGCCGTTAGGGGTTAACGGCGTGGTTTGCCGTCAGCCGGCAGACGACAAAGAGGCTAAGGTCTTTGCCGTCTGCTGGCAGACGGCAAAGAGGCCAAATAGGAGTCACTGGGAAGCTGCCACGTGGCCTTTTTTGCCGTCTGCTGGCCGTCGGCAAAGACCTTAGCCTCTTTGCCGACTGCCGGCAGTCGGCGAAGACCTTAGCCTCTTTGCCGACTGCCGACAGTCGGCAAAGAGCTGAGCCTCTTTGCCGTCTGCCGGCAGTCAGCAAAATGCCCAAATAGGCAACCAGTGTTCCCAGGTTGAACAGGGAGCTGCCACGTGGCATTCTTTGCCGACTGCTGGCAGACGGCAAAGAGCCTATATAACCCCTGCTTTTAATTGTATTCATTCAATTTGATAGAAATTCATAGATATACACAGATAATACATATATACTCAACAAGCATATCCAACAATATATTTACTCAAGTCCAACATATATCCATATGACATAAGAAGTTTCCAACAACATATCCAACAATATATTTCCTCAAGTCCAACATATATCCATATGGCATAAGAAGTTTCCAACAATATATTTCCTCAAGTCCAACATATATCCATATGACATAAGAAGTTTCCAACAATATATTTCCTCAAGTCCAACATATATCCATATGACATAAGAAGTTTCCAACAATATATTTTCTCAAGGCCAACATATATCCATATGACATAAGAAGTTTCCAACAACATATCCAACAATAAGAAGTTCCCAAACATGTTTTCATAAACAAAAAGGGAGCACAAGGAGAATATATGAGTCCATCAATGCAAGCTTCCTCATCTCAAGCAAATCTGCAAATTGGGAAAGATGAAAGTTAGAAGAAGAAGAATAGCTAGAAGAGGAAAAGAAGAAGAAGAAGAAGAGGAAAATAAGAAGAAGATTTTATCTTCTCTTTCTTTCTCTCCTCCCCCTCTTCTTTATCTTCTTCTTTTCCAACAAATGTAGTTAAAAAAGCCAATTTAGAGCTAAGCTAGGTAAATAGGTCATTTTGGAGATAAGATAAGTTCAATGTATCATATTGGAGCTAACCTAGGTAAACTTGGTCATTTTGGAGCTAAGCTAAGTTAAATGGATCATATTGAAGCTAACCTAGGTAAACTTGGTCATTTTTTAGCTAACCTAGGTAAAAATGTCATTTTTTGCTAAGCTAGGTAAAAATGCTAAGTGTGTAGGTCAATTTAGAGCTAGCTTAGGTAAATAGGTCATTTTGGAGATAACGCGGGTAAAATGGATCATATTGTAGCTAACTTAGGTAAACTTGGTCTTTTTGGAGCTAACGTAGGTTAAATGGATCATATTGGAGCTAACATAGGTAAACTTGGTCATTTTGGAGCTAACCTGGCTAATTAGGCCATTTTTGACATAACTAAGCTTATTGTGTCATTTGTGGACTAAATAGGCTAAATTATGTTATAAATGGACTAAATAGGCTAAATAAGAGGAGGAAAAGAAGAAGAAGAAGAAGAAGAAGAAGAAGAAGAAGAATAAGAAAAGAAGAAGAAGAAGAAGAACTTCTTCTTCTTTTCTTATTCTTCTTCTTCTTCTTCTTCTTCTTCCCTTCCTATTCCTTCTTTTCTTCCTATTCCTTGATTTTCTTCATCTTATTATGTCATTTGTGGACTAAATAGGCTAAATTATGTCATAAATGGACTAAATAGGCTAAATAAGAGGAGGAAAAGAAGAAGAAGAAGAAGATCTTCTTCTTCTTCTTCTTTTCTTATTCTTCATCTTCTTCTTCTCTTCCTATTCCTTCTTTTCTTCCTATTCCTTGATTTTCTTCATCTTATTATGTCATTTGTGGACTAAATAGGCTAAATTATGTCATAAATGGACTAACTAGGCTAAATAAGAAGAAAAATACCGTTATCACGGAGGTGAAGGACCGGTCGAGGCTGCGCCAGTGCCAGACTGAGGTGAAGGGCCGGTCGGGGTTCCACCAAGGGCAGACCGAGAAGGATCAGTTGATGCTTGTCGGGAAGCATTCTACACCAAAGATCATTTGCAATGTCTCGTTAGCATGATGCAACATAAATGTGAATACTAGTAACTAACGACCATTCAAATCAAACTCACCGTGGTCGCCGGAGCAATCTGGGGCATCGGCGGAGGGGTCTGACCGCTTTTCTCACACATGCTCTACACATTTGGTTCTCACGAGTTAGTCATATTAGTTAGTAATGGAACAAACATTATGTGCATGATTTGGCTAATATGCAGGAGAAACATACCACCAAGATGTCATATAGGGCCCGGTTTTGAGCATCGTTCCGGTTCCTCTCCTCCTCCAACAGCCTAGCCGTCCTCTCCTCCAGCTCCCTCTCCCTCTCCTCCGCCTGCCTTCTTGCCGCCTCCAAAAGCGTCTGCGTGTTTGCTCTCTCTTTCTCAAGAGCAGCCTGCAACACACCACTCCTCGTTAGCATTGTAATCATCGACGGACGCACACACAATGTAATGGATAGGAAAGGTATCCGAGTCCGTATAACTAACCGCCATGGCGAGCTCCGATGGTCGTGCACGAGGCATTATCTCAGGATCAGAGCTACTCTGGCGCTTCTTGATCTGCGTGAGAGTCTTAGGACAACGTATCAGTCCATCACCAATGGCTGTCGAGCCATGGGACCTCCCGCCACCAGATATCATAACCAGCTCTGTATCAAAAGGATCCTGGCTCGGGTTAAAGTCCTCCCCTTTCCTTGCCTTCCCCTCGTCTCTGTACCTCACGAGCTTGTTGTGGGAGGAGATGTTGGTGAAGGTCTCTGGATGATCTAGGTCAGACTCCGAGAATGCCTTGGCCTTCTTGTACGGGGCACTATGGGCCATGCCATAGAGGTCGAACAGACCTGGCACGGGCTTCTTGTTGTGGTGCGACTGAGAGAGAGGAACAAAATATTAGTCAAGGGCTCAAGCTAGCATGAAGAATGAAATTGCTATGTAAATAAGGTCATTTTGGAGCTAAGTAAGGTTATTATGTCATTTTTGAGGAAAAAAGCTAAGTTTAGGTCATTTTGGAGGTAACCAAGATTATTATGCCAATTTTGACCAAACTATGCTAATTATGTCATTATTGAGCTATCCAAGGTAGTTATGCCTTTTTTTAGCTAACTAAAGCATATTATGTCATTTTAGAGCTAATTATGTCATAAATGAACGAGCTAAAATTATTTTAGGTCATTATTGAGCTATCAAAGGTAGTTATGCAATTTTTTAGCTAACTAAAGCATATTATGTCATTTTAGAGCTAATTATGTCATAAATGAACGAGCTAAACTAAGTTTAGGTCATTATTGAGCTATCCAAGGTAGTGATGCCATTTTTTAACTAAGTAAGCATTATTGAGCTATCCAAGGAAAAATGCTATCATGTAGAATGAAATTGCATGAATCATGAAGCAAACCACATACCCAGTGACCCCCAAACTCAAACAGGTCGCAGCTCCCTTGATGGTGTGGCACACCAACCATTTGGGCACGCTTATCCTTGGCCCTTTGGTGTTCGACTAGCCATTTGGGAGAGCACCACTCATCCACCAACGCCTCCCAACAGTCCATCATATCCGCACACCATCTCGGGGGCACCTAAGGTAGTCAAGAGAAATTTCAGCGCTACGCCTACGAATCAAATCAAGAGAACTAAGTTCAAGGCCTTAAGAATAGGTAATTACCAGCATGTACTTCTCCTTAGTCAGAAACTTGCCGCGACACTTCTTCTTCGCCCTCCTAATACCCTTCGAGGCGTAGTAGTCTCGAACGGCCTGCACCCGAGCCTCGTGCCGTAAGTTCATAAGTAGGCGCTTGCACTCGACTTCGACAACTGAAGCCGCAGCCTCCTGCTCTCCATCTGAAATCCTGTAGAAGGTCTGCAGTCAAACAAGACAACGCTGATTAGTAAAATCACTACGTAGTGTTGATCTTTAATTCTGTAAAGGAGAAATTACCCAGAACCGACGGAACACAATGTCGGCCACCGTCTCGCACTCGACACCGGCGACCATCTCCCCCGGCGGGGCCGGGGCAGCCTCGTACAGCTCCCAGCTAAGTGCTAGCTGTGGAACCTGACCCTCACCGGGCAACGTGACCCACCCAGGGAAGTGCTGCCGGCAAAGCACACCAAGGACCTGGTTGGGCCTGCGGACACCACGGGGGTGTACCCAGCCCCTGCAGTATGTCAAGGCCAATGCATTAGATATTAATTTGAAGAAACATGAAGGCAAAAGGTTAAAAAAGAGTAAATTCACTTACTTCAACCCATTAGGCTGTATCAACCACCTCTGGTCGGGGGTCGTCGGCACGGGCGGGAGCTTTGTACCGCCACGCTGGTAGACCTTCTTGCCCTTGTCAACCATCTCGCCCTCGGTGTAGCTATCATCAGACAAGGTGTCCTCGCTATCATCAATAGGGCCACTAGCATCCGGAGTCTCGTGCGAAGAAGACTCCGGGACCGGAGTCTTCCGGGACGAAGACTCTGGGACCGGACTCACGTGTGGCGAAGGAGAGGTGCCCCGAGTCTGGTGGCGCGAAGGATCGGCGACCCCAGTCTGGTGGGGCGAAGGATCCGCGACCCGAGTCTGGTGGGGCGAAGGATCGGCAACCCCAGTCTGGTGGGGCGAAGGATCCGCGACCCGAGTCTGGTGGGCCGAAGAATCGACGACCGGAGGCTCATGGACTGGAGTCCGAGACGGGTCCACGTCAGACGGAGCGGTCCTGTGGTCGGGTGAATCAGCTGGGGGTGGCGGCGAGGAAGGCGTAGCAGCCTTCCTACCTCTCCCGCTGCCACGTCCACCTCTAGCAGCCTTCTTCGTCCTCCCTCGACCTCTGCCGGCCGAAGAAGAAGGGCCCGCCGGTGCTGACTGCATACTGTCTAGCAGCGCTCTCCGGAGGGGCTGGGCTGGAATAATGGAAGCACCCCTCCCAGGAGCGCTCGCACGAGGCTCGGAGCGCTCTGGACCCTTGCCCACCATCCTGTCAACACCTGCAATGACAAAAAGTAAACGAAATTAGTATAACATAAAAAAAATTGAATAACTGACATGAATACTATGTATATAATTTAAGAGTATCATCATCATGAACATAATAAAAAATTGAATACCTGACACTACTAATATTACTCTGAATCGTCTATATATGCTCCGGGATCATTAAATGCATCATCATCATCACTATCAGTGATGAGCTCAT
Source organism: Secale cereale (assembly GCA_902687465.1). Taxonomy (NCBI): domain Eukaryota; kingdom Viridiplantae; phylum Streptophyta; class Magnoliopsida; order Poales; family Poaceae; genus Secale; species Secale cereale. Next base: position 602,884,159 of record LR738711.1, read on the forward strand.
CATCATCATTAATAAATGCATCAACATGTGGAAGGCCTCCTTTACGTAATTGTTCAAGCATTGAAAGGTCATCTGCAGCAGTAACTTCTTCTTGTTCCGGCTCTTCTTGTTCCGGCTCAGGGGTGAAGTCGGATTCACTATCGCTGTCTACTTCAATGTTCAGGGGTACAGTTGAGCGGTTCTTGAAACGTTTTTTGGAAAGACGTGTTTCTTGGAAGAATTCTCCTTCGTCATATGTGTCTTGGTCATAATCCTCTTCATTGGGGGGAGGTGGTCTAACACGTGGCGGCACTTCATAAACAACATCCCAACCACTGAGATTTGAATCACTTTGACAGGCCCACGGTAGATAGAAAACTTGGGTTGCCTGTTGAGCCGTAATATAGACATCGGGAACATCCAAATGGGTGCTTTGTTTGATTTCGACTAGCCCTATATGTTCATGAGTCCTTCTAGTATCCTTCGGCTGGAACCAATAACATCTGAAGACTACGACGTTTGGTGGGTTTCACCATAGAATTGAAGTTCATAAATTGCTTCAACTCTTCCATAATACTCGATACCTCCTTCGCCGATAGCAGAGACACAACAATTTGTAGACTTTCGGTCGGCCATAGATAGCTCTTTGCCATAGGTACGAAAGCGATACCCGTTGATGTTGTATTTGTCAAATGAACGGACCTTAAAGTCAAAACCATTAGCTACTTGTCTCAATTCGGCATCCATAATCTCTGAATTAGCCTACAAGTTTAATACGAAAGGATTGTTGCATTAGTCGCAAATTAGCCAAAGAAATGAAATGGTCTAACGGAAATTACCGTTTGTTTGAACCAAGAGATGAAACCGGGATAGGCGCCTCCTTGCTTTGCGAGAAGCTCATACTCTTCGACGGAATCCTTTTGTATCACCGCTCCATACGAGAATATGGCGACGTATCGACTGCATCAAATATCCCGGAATAAGAGCAGTTCAAAGGAATTAGAAATTGCGAAACAATGTACGGAGATCTTACTCGATGTACGGCCGCACTTCTGTTAGGTTGTTGAAGAGATACAGCGAAATGGTCCGCCATTCTTCGACACCCAACGGTACTGGTTTCGAACCACTGGCTGGTGCGAGATCCCCTTTGAATAGGCTGAGGTTGGATCGACCCTTTTTAGGGTCGTCAGCATTGTACCGAGGCTTCGGATTATGCAAATGACGATTTTTGGCTTCGTAGTGTGCTGTCACGAAGTTTGCCGCCTCCTCAGTGATGAATGCCTCGGCCATCGATGCTTCAATTCTACGTTTGTTTTTACATTTTGCTCAAAGCGTCTTCTGCATTCTCTCAGTTGAGTAGCACCAACGATTTTGCACGGGCCCTCCCAATCTTGCCTCGGTCGGGAGATGCAAAATCAAGTGCTGCATTGGATTAAACATGCTCGGCGGAAAGATTTTCTCTAACTTGCAGATCAACTCCGGTTCCAACTGTTCCATTTCTTCGAGGAGACCAGGCGATAGTTCTTTCGCACAAAGAACACGGAAGAAATAGCTCAGCTCTGCCAGTACTAGCCATTCATCCTCAGGGATGAAGCCACGCAACATCACCGGCATTATCCGCTCAATCCATATGTGCCAATCATGACTTTTTAGACCAAATATTTTCAATTTTTCAAGACTCGCTCCCCTCTTTAGATTTGCTGCATACCCATCGGGGAACATTAACTGCATTTTCACCCACAGAATAATTTCCCTCATAGCTGGCCTTCCAAGATTGAACCATGCCTTTGGCTTCGTGAAGTTCCGCTTTCCTTTCGGATCTTGCATGTTTTGTAACGGTCTATCACATAGCTCCTCTTGATCGACTCTAGCCTTAGGATTATCCTTTGACTTCCCCTCTATGCCGAACAATGTGCCAAAAATGGCTTCGGCAATGTTCTTTTCGGTGTGCATCACGTCGATGTTGTGTGGGCAAAGGAGGTCTCTAAAGTAAGGCAGATCCCATAAGCATGTCTTGTGAGTCCAGGCGTGTTTCTTATTATACCCCTTGAAATACCCTGGACGCTCTGGATCTGGCTCGAGAGCGTTTAACTGATCTAGGGTTTGTTGGCCTGTCAATGCAGGTGGTGCAGAGTGTTTGACAAGTCTACCTTTCATGAAGTTCTTCTTGTCTTTCCTGAACTTATGGTGAGGATCCAGAAACTGTCTATGCAAGTCGAAGCAACTATACTTGTGCCCTGCCGTCAGCCAACGAAACTCAAGAGCTCCCTTGCATGTGGGGCACGGGAACCTTCCATGCACACACCAACCAACGAATAGCGCATACGCCGGCAAGTCATGCGTCGAGTACATGTACCAGGCACGCATTATGAAGTTCTGTTTGCTAAAGGCGTCATATGTCTTGAACCCATTAACCCAAGCTTCTTGCAATTCGTCCTTAAGCGGCTGCATGTACACATTCATATTCTTCCCCGGATAGTTGGGCCCTGGAATTATCAACGTCAGGAAAATGTTCTTTCTTTGCATAATCTGTCCGGGGGGGAGATTGAGTGGAATGACAAACACGGGCCAACAACTGTATTGGGTTGCCGTCTGACCATACACACTGAACCCATCCGTGCTGACGGCGACTCGAGGATGCCTTGGATCTGCCGTTTTTTCCTTATGTAATGCATCGAAGCGCTTCCACGCTTCACCATCCGATGTGTGCACCATCATCAAATTCCCATCTGCATCACGTTCGGTTCTTTTGCCCGTTTTGTGCCATGTCATCTGTCTGGCCGTCTCTTTGACCATGAAAAGACGTTGAAGTCTTGGTACAATTGGCAAATACCGAAGAACATTAACGGCTATTTTGGTCTGCGTCTTCTCACCCATACCATTGTCTACCACAACATACCTGGATGACTCGCAAATGGGACAATAGTTCAAGTCCTCATACTGGTGCCTAAATAAGACACATCCTTTCTCACATGCATGTATCTTCTCATAGGGCATCTTAAGAGCACGAAGGATTTTGTCTGACTGGTACAGGTTTGCAGGTAGCACATGGCCTTTGGGTAGAAATCGTCCGAATACTGTCATCATCGCGTCGTAGCATTCTCTACCCAAGTTGAACTGAGCCTTCAAAGCCATGATTTGTGAGATGGCATCCAGCTGACAAAGCTCAGTGTGCTCGTGGAGAGGACGTTTTGAGGACTCCAACATTTCAGTGAAGGCCTTTGCAGATTCCTCCATCTCCTCGTCCGAGTCCCGAGCATCGTCAAAGTCTTGCACCATGTCTTCCATCCCGGTACCATGCTCGTCGGTGCGACGACGAACCACCTCAGGTCTGGCACGTTGGGCAGACTCACCATGAAATGTCCAGACCGTGTAACCAGGCGTAAAACCAAACTTCTGCAGGTGTTTACTCATTTCAAGCTCGTCCCTCTTATTAAAGTTGTCGCACCGGACACAGGGGCACCAGCTTAATCTCTGGCCATTAGCAAATGCGGCTCTAACAAACTCTTTGGTTTTTGTTAACCATTCGTCGGTCCAAACTTTCTGACTAGTGTAACCGGTGTACATCCACGCACGGTCACTCATATTGACTTCCTACTGGACAGACAATAAATATAAACATAATTAAGCAAACCATATCCATCAGTTAATGGAGTTTGTCAGTTCTATTACGTCCATGCAACCTACATGCTAATAGGTAAAGATAGGTCCTAATCCCACCCCAGTATGTGTAGATTGAGTTCGTTTTCCCATGCTCTGCTCCGGATCCGACGCAAAATTTCGGCAGCACCTCCCCGCTGTTCTCCTGATACACGTCTCGGCAATAAGCAGAGAGGATGTGTACCCGGAGAACAACAGGGAGGCACTGACGAAATTCTGCATCGGATCCGGAGCAGAGCATATAGGAAAACGAACCCAATCTACACATACTCGGACTGTCCATGGATAACGTTGGACAATTCGAAAGAATCACGATTATAAATATGCAAATGCATGCATATTTATAGATGTAACCCTTTCGAACGGGAGACGCATAGTGGTTACGCATACTGATGACTGACACCTATAGCTAGCCAGTTTCATTGGCACGAAGACCAGAACAGAGCAAATGTAGGGGGGGAGGAGATGTCATTTGTGCTCACCAAGGAAAGCAGGGGCGGAGCTCGTCGAACGCACGGGGAGGTCGTCAAACACCGCACCCTCGCAGCGACGAAACAACTGCACATTTTAAATCCACCTGATTAACACAAATATATATGATGTTTTGCATAACAAAATCAAAAAATATACGACCTAACTCATAATTCACAAATAAATGACCCCGTCGGGGTCGGTGTGGGGGCAGGGTCGGGGTGTGGTGTCAGGGTGTAGGTGTCGATCGGGGTGTCAGGGTGTCGTATGTCGGGGTCGATCAGGGTGTCGATCAGGGTGTCGGGGTCAGGGTCAGGGTGTGGTGTCAGGGTTCCTCTTCTACTGAGTGTAGCCACAACAAAGAAGTACTCCCTCCATCCCACTTAGTACAACTTTATAACTCTTTTTTCTATTCCAAACAGAGGAATATACTGGAACATGTGTAACACATCTTTTTTAATATAAGGCTCTTTTACTGAGTGTAGCCAGCTCAAAGGCAAAAATCTGATCATCTACTTACTTAAAGATGTCACTCATGCTTATGACCTTCCTACACAAAATTAAATACTTAGATTACCTGATTCCGAAATCTGCAGTACGCCACTACCTGAAGAAAACCTGCGCATCTTCATACAAGAGATCCTGTTGGTTCCCTATTGTTGCTTGCTGCTCCTATCACCCCATTCCCGATCTAACCAGGACCTAACCATTGAAGATTTTAATTATATATATCCGAAATAGAAAAGGTTGAAAATGTAACAACAAACTATCGTGTCACATAAAGAACATAAATTTTCAGTTCTTGGCTTTCAGAATGTGACAGCCACAAACATTGAACCCAATGCTCCAAAGAACTATTGCAAAATATTAGTACCAAAGGAGACCATTATTAATCCCTTCCCTATACATAGATGTCATTTTTTTCTAGTTCATGGCTTCTTGCCACTACAATACTACTCGAAGAGCAGCAGTAAACAATATACAATACAACTCAAAGAGCAGAAGGGGAAAGTCCATGGAGGCGGAGATGGTCAAGGAGTCATTACCTAGACTTTGCGATGCCACCGCCAGTGGCACTGAGGTCATGCATCAGTGCATAGCGTCGTAGGTGCAGGAGCTCGAGTGTTGAGTCCGAGCCTCCGAGGCAGCCAAGAAAAACTCCTGCCACACATGATCTTTAGAATGAAAATCCTATTGCAAGATGAGATTGGATGATTTGCCACACTTTACTTGGTGATCAGATGACTTGCCCCACTTTAGTTAGGATTAGCTTATTTGCCCCACTTTTCTTTAATCTTTTTATTATTTGCTCTCATTCGTATGCATACATTGTATTTTTAGAAAAAATTAGGTATGGCAGCTGCCAAAGCTTGCCAGATTGCTGGCACCGCCCCTGTATACATACATCCATCTATCCATCCATCCTTACATCAATCTATCCATCCATCCACAGATCCATCAACTCCTAAATCTATACATGCAAAAAAAATAAGAACAAAGAGGGGGACCGGTGCTCACCGTGGGCTGGGCAGAGGGGGCAGAGGGCAAGGAGGAGCTGGTGCCTGGCTTCGGTGGCACCAGCGGCGGGGAACGGCGGCGGCCGGTGCTGCCGTGACCGCAGCAGTAGGTGGCGGCAGCCCTAGGGCACGAGCCGGGGAGGGGGGCCCATGGCAGAGGG
>LR738711.1:602890048-602947631 GCA_902687465.1 Secale cereale
CAGCGGCTACGGGCGGCGGCGGGGAGGCGGAGCAGAGGAGCAGGAAGCCGCGCGCGCGTGGGGGGGAAATGGCGGGTAGGAGCTTTTGGGGGCGGGCCGGGTGTGGGGGTTATTTCATTTTTTCAACAGCTTTGCCGTCTGCGGTCAACCAAAGAAGACGGCAAAATTAAGTGTTTCTAAAAAAAAAAACGAAAATTAAGTCATCCTCCTTGCCGTCTGCTGGCAGACGGCAAAGAATTCTTTGCCGTCTGCCAGCAGACGGCAAAGGGGGTGACCATTACCCCGCCGTGACACTGTGGGCCCCCCTCACCTCTTTGCCGTCTGCTGGCAGACGGCAAAGAGGCTCACCGTTAGCCCGCCCACGCCATGAGACTCTGGGCCCCTCTTACCTCTTTGCTGTCTGCTGACAGATGGCAAAGAAATCTTTGCCGTCTGCCAGCAGACGGCAAAGAAGTGGCCGGTGTGACCTAGCCAGTGCAGTACCCCCATGGGGCCCACTTTGGTCTTTGCCGTCTGCTGGCAGATGGCAAAGACCTCTTTGCCGTCTGCCAGCAGACGGCAAAGATCTGGCAGATGGCAAAGACCCTCTTTGCCATCAGCTGGTTCTTTGCCGTCTGCTTTGACAAGACAGACGGCAAACAGCCTCTTTGCCATCAGCTGGCAGACGGCAAAGAGCTGGCAGATGGCAAAGACTCAGATTCCAGTAGTGTTGGTGGGCAGGCGAGCCCGGCAAGGGGTGATGCCATCCCCAGAAGAAGACAACCAAGGCGTCCCGATAGAGCCAGCCGGCACTCACGGATGCTAAACCACCTCACCGACCGCTCCTCCATGACCCACGTCATCATTCCGTGCAGTGTCAAGCCGCAAAGTAACTAAGTGGCAGCCATTAGCCATATGGCAGCCTCTCCCTATAGGAAAAACCCGCAGATGACACCCGTCGTGCGACGTGTCAAGCAAGCGAGCTCGCGAGATAGCCTACAAGCCTTCCCGGGCAACCACTGATGTGACACTAAGCGGCACATTTAATGCGCACTGTGAGCCCCCAGAGTTAGGTATGATAGCACTGTTGCTATCATATCATTGCATAATGACTAATTTGCCGCTGTGGTGACCCTTAATCTATAAAAGGAGGCCCATGGCAACCATAGACAGGGTTAGAAGATTGGAGAACCCGCACACCCATACGTGTGTCGTCGCTGCTGCCCTAAGGCAACCCTTGCCGGGCAAGTGTACAACGCTCTACCACCTTATTTTTCCACCATCAATCCACCAAAGCAGGAGTAGGGTCTTACGCCACAATGGCGACCCGAACTTGGGTAAAAATGCCCGCGTCATCTCTATCGTGATGTCCCACGCTCGTCTGCTCTTTGTGTAACACGACGTCCCCCCGCCGAACCAGCAAGGTACCTCCTGGTCCCATAGGTGGCCGTGGTTTACCACGGCATCTTTGGAGCGCCAGGTAGGGGGCTTGCTTGCGCGAACCTGAAGGCGTGTGCAACGCATCATCTTTGTTGGGAATCGTTGCAGAAATCAAAAAAATTCTACGCATCACCAAGATCAATCTATGGAGAAACTAGCAACGAGAGAGGGGAGTGCACCTTCATACCCTTGAAGATCGCAAAGCGGAAGCGTTACTAGAACGCGGTTGGTGGAGTCGTACACACAGCGATTCAGATCGTGGTCGATTCTGATCTAAGCGCCGAACAACGGCGCCTCCGCGTTCAACACACGTGCAGCCCAGTGATGTCTCCTCCATCTTGATCCAGCAAGGGGGAAGGAGAAGTTGAGGTAGAACTCCAGCAGCACGACGGCGTGGTGGTGGAGCAAGCGGGACTCGGGCAGGGCTTCACTAAGCCTGCAGAGGAGGAGATGGTGTTGGGAGGGGGAGGGCTGCGCCAGGCTAAAGGTGCGGCTGCCCTCTCACCCTTCCATTATATATAGGGACAAGGGAGAGGGGGGGCGGCCCCCTCAGATCCCATCTAAGGGGCGGCCAGGGAGAGGGGGCTTGCCCCCCAAGCCAAGGGGGGCGCCCCCTTTAGGGTTTACCCTCAACCCTAGGCGCATGGGTCCTAGGGGGGATGGCGCACAACCCACTTTGGGGCTGGTTCCCCTCCATATACAGCCCATAGGGACCTTCGGGGAAGGTGGACCCTCCCGGTGGACCACCGGAACCTCTTCGGTGGCCCCGATACAATACCGGCAGACCCCCGAACACTTCCGGTGACCGTATGAGGACTTCCCATATATAAATCTTCACCTCCGGACCATTCCAGAACTCCTCATGACGTTTGGGATCTCATCCGGGACTCCGAACAACCTTCGATTAACCGCTTACTATTCTCATTACAACTCTAGCATCACCGCACCTTAAGTGTGTAGACCGTACGGGTTCGGGAGACATGTAGACATGACGGAGACATCTCTCCAGTCAATAACCAACAACGGGATCTGGATACGCATGTTGGCTCCCACATGTTCCATGATGATCTTATTAGATGAACCACCATGTCGAGGATTCAATCAATCCCGTATGCAATTCCCTTTGTCTACCGGTATGGTACTTGCCCAAGATTCGATCGTCGGTATCCCTATACCTTGTTCAATCTCGTTACCGGCAAGTCTCTTTACTCATTCCGTAACACATCATCTAGTGGCCAACTCCTTAGTCACATTGAACTTATTATGATGATGTCTTACCGAGTGGGCCCAGAGATACCTCTCCGTCACACGGATTGACAAATCCCAGTCTCGATTCATGCCAACCCAACAGACACTTTTAGCGATACCTGTAATGTACCTTTATAGCCACCCAGTTACGTTGTGATGTTTGGCACACCCAAAGCACTCCTACGGTATCCGGGTGTTGCACAATATTATGGCCTAAGGAAATGATACTTGACATTAGAAAAGCTTTAGCAGACGAACTACACGATCTTGTGCTATGCTTAGGATTGGGTCTTGTCCATCACATCATTATCCTAATCAAGCGATCCCGTTATCAACGACATCCAATGTCCATGGTCAGGAAACCATAACCATCTATTGATCAACGAGCAAGTCAACAAGAGGCTCACTAGGGACATGTTGTCGTCTATGTATTCACACATGTATTATGATTTCCGGTTAATACAATTATAGCATGAACAATAGACAACTATCATGAACAAGGAAATATAATAATAACCGTTTTATTATTACCTCTAGGGCATATTTCCAACAGTCTCCCACTTGCACTGGAGTCAAAAATCTAGTTACATTGTGATGAATCGAACACCCATAGAGTTCTGGTGTTGATCATGTTTAGCTCGTGGAAGAGGTTTAGTCAACGGATCTGCGACATTCAGATCCGTATGTACTTTACAAATATCTATGTCTCCATCTTGAATATAACCACGAATGGAGTTAAATGATGCTTGATGTGCTTGGTCTTCTTGTGAAACCGGGGCTCCCTGGCAATGGCAGTAGCTCCAATGTTGTCACAGATGAGAGTCATCGGGCCCGACGTGCTTGGAATAACTCCTAGGTTGGTGATGAACTCCTTCATCCAGACTCCTTCATGTGCTGCTTTGGAAGCAGCTATGTACTCCGCTTCACATGTAGATGCCGCCATGACGCTTTGCTTGTAACTGCACCAGATGACTGCCCCACCATTCAAAACATACACGTATCCGGTTTGTGACTTGGAGTCATCAGGACCTGTGTTGAAGCTAGCATCCACGTAACCCTTTACGATGAGCTTTTCGTCACCTCCGTAAACGAGAAACATATCCTTAGTCCTTTTCAGGTACTTCTGGATGTTCTTGACTGCTATCCAGTGTTCCATTCCAGGATCACTTTGGTACCTCTTGACCAAACTTATGGCAAGGTTCACATCAGGTCTAGTACACAACATGGCATGCTTAATAGAACCTATTGCTAAGGCATAGGGGATGACACTCATCTTTTCTCTATCTTTTGCCGAGGTCGGGCATTGATCTGTGCTCAGTCTCACACCTTGCAATACGGGCAAGAACCCCTTCTTTCACTGATCCATATTGAACTTCTTCAATATCTTGTCAAGGTAGTGCTCTGTGAAAGACCAATGAGGCATCTCGATTTATATCTATAGATCTTGATGCCTAATATGTAAGCAGCATCTCCAAGGTCCTTCATTGAAAAACACTTATTCAAGTAGGCCTTCATGCTTTCCAAAAGTTCTATATCATTTCCCATTAACAATATGTCATCCACATATAATATGAGAAATGCTACAGAGCTCCCACTCACTTTCTTGTAAATACAGGCTTCTCCATAAGTCTGTATGAACCCAAACGCTTTGATCACTTCATCAAAACGAATGTTCTAACTCCGAGATGCTTGCACCAGCCCATAGATGGATCGCTGGAGTTTGCAAACCTTGTCAGCATTCTTAGGAGCGACAAAACCTTCCGGTTTCATCATATACAATTCTTCCTTAAGGAAACCGTTAAGGAATGCCGTTTTGACGTCCATTTTCCAGATCTCATAATCATAAAATGCGGCAATTGCTAACATGATTCGGACGGACTTCAGCATCGCTACAGGAGAGTAAGTCTCATCGTAGTCAATTCCTTGAACTTGTCGATAACCCTTAGCGACAAGCCGAGCCTTATAGATGGTCACATTTCCATCTGTGTTTGTCTTCTTCTTAAAGATCCACTTGTTTTCTATGGCTTGCAGAATCATTGGGCAAGTCCATCAAAGTCCATACTTTGTTATCATACATGGATCCTATCTCGGATTTTATGTCTTCAAGCCATCTATTGAATTCCAGGCCCGCCATCGCTTCTTTATAGTTCGAAGGTTCACCGTTGTCTAACAACATGATTTCCAGGATAGGGTTGCCGTACCACTCTGGTGCGGAACATGTCCTCGTGGACCTACAAAGTTCAGTAGCAACTTGATCCAAAGTTTCATGATCATTATAATTAACTTCCTCTGTAGTCGGTGTAGGCACCACAGAAACATCTTCCTGTGCCGCGCTACTTTCCGGTTCAAGAGGGGTTACAATGACCTCATCAAGTTCTACTTTCCTCCCACTTAGTTCTTTCGAGAGAAACTCTTTCTATAGAAAGGATCCATTCTTGGCAACAAAGACCTTGCCTTCGGATCTGAGGTAGAAGGTATACCCTATAGTTTCCTTAGGATATCCTATGAAGACGCATTTGTCCGATTTGGGTTCGAGCTTTTCAGGTTGAAGTTTCTTGACATAAGCATCACATCCCCAAACTTTTAGAAACGACAACTTAGGCTTCTTCCCAAACCATAATTCATACGGTGTCGTCTCAATGGATTTAGACGGTGCCCTATTTACAGTGAATGCGACAGTCTCTAAAGCATAACCCCAAAATGATAGCGGTCAATTGGTAAGAGACATCATAGATCTCATCATATCCAACAGAATGCGATTACGACGTTCAGACACACCATTACGCTGAGCTGTTCCAGGTGGTGTTAGTTGTGAAACAATTCCACATTTCCTTAGGTGCGTACCAAACTAGTGACTCAAATATTCTCCTCCATGATCTGATCATAAGAACTTTATTTTCCTGTCACATTGATTCTCTACCTCATTCTGAAATTCTTTGAACTTTTCAAAGGTCTCAGACTTGTGTTTCATTAGGTAGACATACCCATATCTACTTAAGTCATCAGTGAGGGTGAGAACATAACGATAGCCACCGCGAGCCTCAACGCTCATTGGACCGCACACATCAGTATTTATGATTTCCAATAAGTTGGTTGTTTGCTCCATTGTTCCAGAGAAGAAAGTCTTGGTCATCTTGCCCATAAGGCATGGTTCACATGTGTCAAATGATTCATAATCAAGAGACTCCAAATGTGCCATTTGCATGGAATTTCTTCATGCGTTTGACACCAATATGACCAAGGTGGCAGTGCCACAAGTATGTGGCACTATCATTATCAATATAACATCAGGTTCGAGATTCAACAAAAACAAACCATTGACCAGTGGGGCATGACCATAAAACATATCTCTCATATAAATAGAACAACCATTATTCTCGGATTTAAATGAGTAGCCATCTCGCATTAAACGAGATCCAGATACAATGTTCATGCTCAAAGATGGTACTAAATAACAATTATTGAGGTTTAAAACTAATCGCAAAGGTAGATGTAGAGGTAGCGTGCTGACGGCGATCACCTCGACCTCGGAACCATTCCTGACGCGCATCGTCACCTCATCCTTTGCCAGTCTCCGCTTATTCCGCAGCTCCTGCTTAGAGTTACAAATGTGAGCAACTACACCGGTATCAAAACGAGGAGCTACTACGAGAATTGGTAAGGTGCACATCAATAACATGTATATCATATATACCTTTGATGTTGCCGGCCTTCTTTTCCGCTAAGTACTTGGGGCAGCTCCGCTTCAAGTGACCCATTCCCTTGCAATAAAAGCACTCAGTCTCAGGCTTGGGTCCATTCTTTGGCTTCTTCCCGACAGCTGGTTTACCGGGCGTGGCAACTCCCTTACCATCCTTCTTGAAGTTCTTTTTGCCCTTGCCTTTCTTGAACTTAGTGGTCTTTCAACACTTGATGTTCCTTTTTGATCTCCACCTCCGCTGATTTCAACATTGAATACAACTCGGGAATGGACTTCTTCATCCCTTGCATATTGTAGTTCATCACAAAGCTCTTGTAGCTGGGTGGGAGCGACTGGAGGATTATGTCAATGACCGAGTCATCCGGAAGGTTAACTCCCAGCTGAGACAAGCGGTTGTGCAACCCAGACATTTTGAGTATATGCTCGCTGATAGAACTGTTTTCCTCCATCTTACAACTATAGAACTTGTTGGAGACTTCATATCTCTCAACCCAGGCATGAGCTTGGAAAACCATTTTGAGCTCTTGGAACATCTCATATGCTCCGTGTTGCTTAAAACACTTTTGGAGCCCAGATTCTAAGCTGTAAAGCATGCCACACTGAACCAGGGAGTAATCATCACTACGCGACTTCTCGGCATTCATAACGTCTTGAGTTGCTGGGAAAATGGGTCCGTCACCTAGCGGTGCTTCAAGGGCATATGTTTTCTTGGCAGCTATGAGGATGATCCTCAAGGTATGGACCCAATCCATATAGTTGCTACCATCGTCTTTCATCTTGGTTTTCTCTCGGAACACGTTGAAGTTGAGGGCAACATTAGCATGGGCCATTTGATCTACAAGACATATTGTAAAGATATTTAGACTATGTACATGATAATTAAGTTCATCTAATCCAATTATTTAATAAACTCCCACTCAGATAGACATCCCTCTAGTCATCTAAGTGATACATGATCCGAATCGACTAGGCCGTGTCCGATCATCATGTGAGACAGACTAGTCATCACCGGGGAACATCTCCATGTTGATCGTATCTTCTATACGACTCATGTTTGACCTTTCGGACTTCCGTATTCCGAGCCCATGTCTGTACATGCCAGGCTCGTCAAGTCAACCTAAGTGTATTGCGTGTGTAAATCTGGCTTACACCCGTTTTATGCGAACGATAGAGCCTATCACACCCGATCATCATGTGCTGCTTCGGAACAACGAGCCTTAGCAACGGTGCATAGTTAGGGGGATCACAATTCTTGAAATTTTAGTGAGAGATCATCTTATTTAAGCTACCGTCGTTGTAAGCAAATAACATGTAAAACATGATGAACATCACATCCAATCAAATAGTGACATGATATGGCCAATATCATTTTGCTCCTTTGATCTCCATCTTCGGGGCTCCATGATCATCATCGTCATCGGCATAACACCATGATCTCCATCATCATGATCTGCATCATTGTGTTTTCATGAAGTTTTCTCGCCAACTGTTACTTCTACAACTATGGCTAACGGTTAGCAATAAAGTAAAGTAATTTCATGGCGTTTTCATTACCATGCAGGTCATACAATTAATTAAGACAACTCATATGGCTCCTGCCGGTTGTCTTACTCATCGACATGCAAGTCGTGATTCCCATTACAAGAACATAATCAATCTCATACATCGCATATATCATCCATCACATCCTTTTGGCCATATCACATCACACGACATATCCCGCAAGAACAAGTTAGACGTCCTCTAATTGTTGTTGCAAGTTTTTACGTGGTTAATATAGGATTCTAGCAAGACCGTTTCTTACCAACGCCAAAACAACATCGTGATATGCCAATTTCTATTTACCCTTCATAAGGACCCTTTTCATCAACTCCGATCCGACTAAAGCGGGAGAGACAGACACCCGCGAGCCACCTTATGCAACTAGTGCATGTCAGTCGGTGGAACCTGTCTCACGTAAGCGTACGTGCAAGTTCTGTCCGAGCCGCTTCATCCCACGATGCCGCCGAATCAATATAAGACTAGTAACGACAAGCAAATTGACAAAATCGACGCCCACAACAACTTGTGTTCTACTCGTGCATAGAAAGAACGCATAGACCTAGCTCATGATGCCACTGTTTGGGAACGTATTAATAATTCAAATCGCGGAAGATCCGATTCAAGTGCCGAACGGACGGCACCTCCGTGTTCAACACACGTACAGCCCGGGAATGTCTCCTCCTTCTTGATCTTGCAAGGGGGGAGGAGAAGTTGGGGAAGAGCTCCGGCAACACGACCGCGTGGTGGTGGAGCTTGCGGTTCTCCGACAGGGCTTCGCCAGGTACTATGGAGGAGCAGGAAGTGTTGGAGAGGGGGAGGGTTGCGCTAGGCAAAAGGTGCGGCTGCCCTCTCCCGCTTCCATGATATATAGGGGCAAGGGAGAGGGGGCCGGCCCCATCAGATACCATCTAAGGGGGGGCGACGGCTAGGGAGAGGGGGCTTGCCCCCCAATCCAAGGGGGGGTGCCCCCCTTAGGATTTCCCCTCAACCCTAGGCGCATGGGCCCTAGGGGGGATGGCGCCCAGCCCACTTAGGGGCTGGTTCCCCTCCATATACAGCCCATAGGTTCCTCCGGGGCAGGTGGACCCCCGGAACCCCTTCGGTGGCCCCGGTACAATATCGACAAACCCCCGAACACTTCCAGTGACCGTATGAGGACTTCCCATATATAAATATTCACCTCCGGACCATTTCGGAAATCCTCACGTCCGAGATCTCATCCGGGACTCCAAACAACCTTCGGTTAACCGCTTACTATTCTCATTACAACTCTAGCGCCACCGAACCTTAAGTGTGTAGACCCCACGGGTTCGGGAGACATGTAGACATGACCAAGACATCTCTTCGGTCAATAACCAATAGCGGGATCTAGATACCCATGTTGGCGCCCACATGTTCCACGATGATCTTATCGAATGAACCATGATGTAGAGGATTCAATCAATCCCATATGCAATTCCCTTTGTCTACCGGTATGGTACTTGCCCGATATTCGATTATCAGTATCCCTATACCTTGTTCAATCTCGTTAGCGGAAAGTCTCTTTACTCGTGGCGTAAAACATCATCCAGTGGCCAACTCCTTAGTCACATTGAGCTCATTATGATGATGTCTTACTGAGTGGGCCCAGAGATACCTTTCGTCACACGGAGTGAAAAATCCCAGTCTCGATTCATGCCAACTCAACGGACACTTTAGGGGATACCTGAAATGTACCTTTATAGACACCACTTACGTTGTGACGTTTGGCACACCCAAAGCACTTGTACGGTATCCGGGAGTTGCACAATCTCATGGTTTAAGGAAATGATACTTGGCATTAGAAAAGCTTTAGCAGACGAACTACACGTTCTTGTGCTATTCTTAGGATTGGGTCTTGTCCATCACATCATTATCCTAATGATGTGATCCTGTTATCAACGACATCCAATGTCCATGGTCAGGAAACCGTAACCATCTATTGATCAATGAGTTAGTCAACTAGAGGCTCACTAGGGACATGTTGTGGTCTATGTATTCACACATGTTTTACGATTTCCGGATAATACAATTATAGCATGAACAATAGACAACTATCACGAACAAGGAAATATAATAAAAACCATTTTATTATTGCCTCTAGGGCATATTTCCAACAGTCTCCCACTTGCACTAGAGTCAATAATCTAGTTACATTGTGATGAATCGAACACCCATAGAGTTCTGGTGTTGATCATGTTTTGCTCGCGGAAGAGGTTTATTCAACGGATCTGCGACATTCAGATTCGTATGTACATTACAAATATCTATGTCTCCATCTTGAATATATCCACGAATGGGGTTGAAACGACGCTTCATATGCTTGGTCTTCTTGTGAAACCTGGGCTCCTTGGCAATGGCAATAGCTCCATTGTTGTCACAGAAGAGAGTCATCAGGCCCGACGCGCTTGGAATAACTCCTAGGTTGGTGATGAACTCCTTTATCCAGACTCCTTTCAGTGCTGCTTCGGAAGCAGCTATGTACTCCGCTTCACATGTAGATGACGCCACGACGCTTTTCTTGCAACTGCACCAGCTGACTACCCCACCATTCAAAATATACATGTATCTGGTTTGTGACTTGGAGTCATCCGGATCTGTGTCAAAGCTAGCATCAACGTAACCCTTTACGACGAGCTCTTCGTCACCTCCATAAACGGGAAACATATCCTTAGTCCTTTTCAGGTACTTTAGGATGTTCTTGATTGTTGTCCAGTGTTCCATTCTGGGATCACTTTAGTACCTCCCCACCAAGCTTATGGCAAGGTTCACATCAGGTCAGGTACACAACATGGCATACATAATAGAACCTATGGCAGGGCCATAGGGGATGACACTCATCTTTTCTCTATCTTCTCCCGAGGTCGGGCATTGAGCTGTGCTCAATCTCACATCTTGCAATACGGGCAAGAACCCCTTCTTGGACTGATCCATATTGAACTTCTTCAATATCTTGTCAAGGTATGTGCTTTGTGAAAGACCAATGAGGCATCTCGATCTATATCTATAGATCTTGATGCCTATTATGTAAGCAGCTTCTCCAAGGTCCTTCATTGAAAAACACTTATTCAAGTAGGCCTTTATGATTTCCAAAAGTTCTATATCATTTCCCATTAACAATATGTCAACCACATATAATATGAGAAATACTACAGAGCTCCCACTCACTTTCTTGTAAATACAGGCTTCTCCATATGTCTGTATGAACCCAAATGCTTTGATCACTTCATCAAAATGAATATTCCAACTCCGAGATACTTGCACCAGCCCATAGATGCACCGCTGGAGTTTGCATACCTTGTCAGCATTCCTAGGATCGACAAAACCTTCCGGTTGAATCATATACAATTCTTCCTTAAGGAAACTGTTAAGGAATGCCGTGTTGACGTCCATTTGCCAGATCTAGTAATCATAGAATGCGGCAATTGCTAACATGATTCGGACGGACTTCAACATCGCTACGGGAGAGAAAGTCTCATCGTAGTCAATTCCTTGAACTTGTCGATAACCCTTATCAACAACCAGAGCCTTATAGATGGTCACATTTCCATCCGCGTCAGTCTTCTTATTAAAGATCCACTAGTTTTCTATGGCTTGCCGATCATCGGGCAAGTCCACCAAACTCCATACTTTGTTATCATACATGGATCCTATCTTGGATTTCATGGCTCCAAGCCATCTGTTGGAATCCGGGCCCGCCATCCCTTCTGCATAGATCGAAGGTTCACCGTTGTCTAACAACATGATTTCTAGGACAGGGTTGCCATACCACTCTGGTGAGGAACGTGTCCAGGTGGACCTACGAAGTTCAGTAGCAACTTGATCCGAAGTTTCATGATCATTATCATTAACTTCCTCTCTAGTTGGTCTAGGCCCCATAGAAACATCTTCCTATGCCGCACTACTTTCCGGTTCAAGAGGGGTTACAATCACCTCATCAAGTTCTATGTTCCTCCCACTTACTTCTTTTGAGAGAAACTCTTTCTCCAGAAAGGATCCATTCTTGGCAACAAAGACCTTGGCTT
The DNA here is from genome assembly GCA_902687465.1 of Secale cereale. Classification (NCBI taxonomy): domain Eukaryota; kingdom Viridiplantae; phylum Streptophyta; class Magnoliopsida; order Poales; family Poaceae; genus Secale; species Secale cereale. The sequence goes on from LR738711.1 coordinate 602,902,001, forward strand.
CGGATCTGAGGTAGAAGGTATACCCTATAGTTTCCTTAGGATATCCTATGAAGACGCATTTTTCGGTTTGGGTTCGAGCTTTTCTGGTTGAAGTTTCTTGACATAAGCATCGCATCCCCAAACTTTTAGAAACGACAACTTAGGTTTCTTCCCAAACCATAATTCTTACGGTATCGTCTCAACGGATTTAGACGCTGCCCTATTTAAAGTGAATGCGGCAGTCTCTAAATCATAACCCCAAAGTGATAGCGGTATATCGGTAAGAGACATCATAGACCGCATCATATCCAACAGAGTGCGATTACGACGTTCCGACACACAATTACGCTGAGGTGTTCCAGGCGGCGTTAGTTGTGAAACAATTCGACATTTCCTTAGGTGCGTACATAATTCATGACTCAAATATTGTCCTCCACGATGTGATTGTAAGAAATTTATTTTCTGGGCACGTTGATTATCTACCTCATTCTGAAATTCCTTGAACTTTTCAAAGGTCTCAGACTTGTGTTTCATTAGATAGACATACCCATATCCATTTAAGTCATCAGTGAGGGTGAGAACATAACGATAGCCACCATGAGCCTCAACGCTCATCGGACTGCACACAGCAGTATGTAAGATTTCCAACAAGTTGGTTGCTCGCTCCATTGTTCTGGAGAACGGAGTCTTAGTCATCTTGCCCATAAGGCATGGTTCACACGTGTCAAATGATTCATAATGAAGAGACTCCAAAAGTACATATGCATGGAGTCTCTTCATGCTTTTGACACCAATGTGACCGAGGCGGTAGTGCCACAAGTATGTGGCACTATCATTATCAACCTTACATCTTTTGGTATTCACACTATGAATATGTGTAACATCATGATTGAGATTGAACAAAATTAAACCATTGACCAGCGGGGCATGACCATAAAACATATATCACATATAAATAGAACAACCATTATTCTCGGATTTAAATGAGTAGCCATCTCGCATTAAACGAGATCCAGATACAATGTTCATGCTCAAAGCTGGCACTAAATAACAATTATTGAGGTTTAAAGCTAATCCCAAAGGTAGATGTAGAGGTAGCGTGCCGACGGCGATCACATCGATCTTGGAACCATTCCCGACGCGCATTGTCACGTCGTCCTTCGCCAGTCTCCGCTTATTCCGCAGCTCCTCCTTAGAGTTACAAATGTGAGCAACTGCACAAGTATCAAATACCCAGGAGCTACTACGAGCGCTGGTAAGATACACATCAATAACATGCATATCATATATACCTTTGACGTTGCCGGCCTTCTTATCCGCTAAGTACTTGGGGAAGTTCCGCTTCCAGTTACCCGTTCCCTTGCAATAAAATCTCTAAGTCTTAGGCTTGGGTCCATTCTTTGGCTTCTTCCTGGCAGCTGGTTTACCGGGCGCGGCATCTCCCTTGCCGTCCTTCTTGAAGTTCTTTTTACCCTTGCCTTTCTTGAACTTAGTGGTCTTATTCACCATCAGCACTTGATGTTCCTTTTTTATCTCCACCTCCGATAATTTCAGCATTGAATACAACACGGGAATGGACTTCTCCACCCCTTGCATATTGTAGTTCATCACAAAGCTCTTGTAGCAAGGTGGGAGCGACTGCAGGATTATGTCAATGACCGAGTCATCTGGAAGGTTAACTCCCAGCTGAGACAAGAGGTTGTGCAACCCAGACATTTTGTGTATATGCTCGCTGACAGAACTATTTTCCTCCATCTTACAACTGTAGAACTTGTCGGAGACTTCATATCTCTTGACCCGGGCATGAGCTTGGAAAACCATTTTCAGCTCTTGGAACATCTCATATGCTCTGTGTTGCTCAAAACGCTTTTGGAGCCCTCGATTCTAAGCTATAAAGCATGCCGCACAGAACCAGGGAGTAATCATCACTATACGACTGCCAGGCGTTCATAACATCTTGAGTGCTGGGAAAATGGGTGCGTCACCTAGCGGTGCTTCAAGGACATATGCTTTCTTGGCAGCTATGAGGATGGTCCTGAAGTTACGGACCCAATCTGTATAGTTGCTACCATCGTCTTTCAGCTTGGTGTCCTATAGGAACGCATTGAAGTTGAGGGCCACATTAGCATGGGCCATTTTATCTACAAGACATATTGTGAAGATATTTAGACTATGTTCATGATAATTAAGTTCATCTAATCAAATTATTTCATGAACTCCCACTCAGATAGATATCCCTCTAGTCATCTAAGGGATACATGATCCGAATCGACTAGGCTGTGTCCGATCATCACGTGAGACGGACTAGTCATCAACGGTGAACATCACCATGTTGATCGCATCTTCTATACGACTCATGTTCGACTTTTTGGTCTTCCGTGTTCCGAGGCCATGTCTGTACATGCTAGGCTTGTCAAGTCAACCTAAGTGTATTACGTGTGTAAATCTGGCTTACACTCGTTGTATGCGAACGTTAGATCCTATCACGACCGATCATCACGTGGTGCTTCGGGACAACGAACCTTAGCAACGGTGCATAGTTAGGGGGAACAGAATTCTTGAAATTTTAGTGAGAGATCATCTTATTTAAGCTACCGTCGTTCTAAGCAAATAAGATGTAAAACATGATAAACATCACATGCAATCAAAAGGTGACATGATATGGCCAATATCATTTTGCTGCTTTGATCTCCATCTTCGGGGCTCCATGATCATCATCTTCACCAGCATGACATCATGATCTCCATCATCGTGTCTTCATGAAGTTGTCTCGCCAACTGTTACTTCTACTACTATGGCTAATAGTTAGCAATAAAGTAAAGTAATTACATGGCGTTTTCATTGACACGTAGGTCATACAATAAACTAAGACAACTCCTATGGCTCCTGCCGGTTGTCATACTCATCGACATGCAAGTCGTGATTCCTATTACACGAACAAGATCAATCTCATACATCACATATATCATTCATCACATCCCTTTTTGGCCATATCACATCACACGGCATATGCTGCAAGAACAAGTTAGACGTCATCTAATTGTTGTTGCAAGTTTTTATGTGGCTGCTATAGGTTTCTAGCAAGAACGTTTCTTACCTACGCCAAAACCATAATGTGATAAACCAATTTCTATTTACCCTTCATAACGACCCTTTTCATTGAATCTGATCCGACTAAAGTGGGAGAGACAGACACCCGCTAGCCACCTTATGCAGCTAGTGCATGTCAGTCGGTGGAACCTGTCTCACGTAAGCGTACGTGTAAGGTCGGTCCGGGCAGCTTCATCCCACGATGCCTCCCAATCAAGATAAGACTACTAACGGCAAGAAAATTGACAAAATCAACGCCCACAACAACTTGTGTTCTACTCGTGCATAGAAACTACGCATAGACCTAGCTCATGATGCCACTGTTGGGGATCGTTTCAGAAATCAAAAAATTCTACGCATCACCAAGATCAATCTATGGAGAAACTAGTAATGAGAGAGGGGAGTGCATCTTCATGCCCTTGAAGATCGCAAAGCGGAAGCATTACTAGAATGCGGTTGGTGGAGCCGTACACGCAGCGATTCAGATCGCGGTCGATTCTGATCTAAGCGCCGAACAGCAGCGCCTCCGTGTTCATCACACGTGCAACCCGGGGACGTCTCATCCTTCTTGATCCAGCAAGGGGGAAGATGAAGTTGAGGGAGAACTCCAGCAGCACGACGGCATGGTGGTGGAGCAAGCGGGACTCGGGTAGGGCTTCGCCAAGCCTGCAGAGGAGGAGATGGTGTTGGGAGGGTGGAGGACTGCGCCAGGTCAAAGGTGCGGCTGCTCTCTCCCCCTTCCACTATATATAGGGGCAAGGGAGAGGGGGCCCAACCCCCATAGATCCCATCTAAGAGGGGCGGGGGGTGCGGCGACCAGGGAGAGGGGGCTTGCCCTCCAAGTCAAGGGGGGTGCCCCCTTTAGGGTTTCCCCTCAACCCTAGGCGCATGGGCCCTAGGGGGGGATGGCGCTGTCAGGACCACGATCCTAAGTCACACCGATCTAGCTGTAACACGTCATATCACTTTGCGGCCTCACACACGGTAACCCCACGGGTGCCACCTTACCTGGCCCGGGACCGTTTGCGCATTTTGGCACACGTATATGACAGTGTCGCTAGCATCCATATGACAGAGAACCCGGGCCGACATGGCTAGTTATAAACCAAAAGTGGCACTAAATTACAGAGACAGGCATCCATGACCCAGCAACGAACGTGTGGGTCATCAACGTATGAACCCAAGTCGTAGCAAGCTACATGGACTTAAAGGAACAACGCGTGACATTTCCCCTAAGGGACAGACACAGGAACGAAGAAGGACACATGCCGGCCAGCCTACGTGTTCCGAGCAGTAGCAAGCTACCAGGGCTCATTGGAATCACTAGGAGGCATTTCCCTGTAAGATAGGCTACCAAAGGAAAACAACTAGGTGTCGTATCCCACACATACCAAGCATTTCAATCATACACGCAATATGCTCAATATGTGCAAATACAACATTGCATCACAACAGAACTCTATGACTCAAAGTACTTTATTTAAAAGGCTCCAAGAGCCATACATAACATATCCATATAGGTAGGGGTCACATGACCCAACACTCAAGTCATACAATCATACAAGCACAAGCGGAAGCTACATGTTTGAGTACAGACAACTTAGAAAATAAAACAGGCTTGGTGTAGCCTGGCTATCTACAAGGCCCTTCACAAGCTCCAGATCACCGTCTGGGTGTCAAGCTACTCGTCGACGTCAACGTCTATGTAGAACCCATCGACAGGGGCAGGGTTCTCCTCTGCAACAGTTATTAAGCAAACATGAGTACAAAGGTACTCAGCAAGTCTTACCACAGAACCTATCATACATGCAACATTATCAAAGGGGGTAGTGGTGTTTATAGCAGAATGCCAGCTTTGACCTTGGCTAACCTGTACTACAACTCTCAATGGATTGCAAGATGTTATTACGAACACGAGTCCTCTACTCACCACATCAATACACTACCGAGGATCCTCTTCCGTCATCCTACGGAAGGGCCATCCACGGCACTCACGCTTATCTTGAGGCTTTTAGTTGTAACCATCAACTTGTCTATGAACTGTAAGAGCAACCAAGTAGTTCGTACCGCAAACAACGGCTATTCGAATAGTTTGATAACCCTGCACGGGTGTACTTCTTCACACACGCTTCCACCACTTATCGCCGTTTACTCGGCATGTACTCGGCAACCTTCAAGCGGAAGCCCAGCGGGGGTGTCGGCCACGACCTGACTAACTACTCAAGTCTCTCGTCCAGGTTTATCGCCTATTTGGGTTCCATCCGTGGGGAGATCCGGCCGGGGTGTCGCTCACGGCCCCAAACGATGTGTACAGAGTTCCCGAGTCACCAAACGGGCAACCGGTACACCGTGCCACGTACCTGTCGCATCACAACCCACCCCGAGGGTCAGCGTTGTGCACGACCTCCAGTAAGCTATAAACACCAGAAACTAGTTGCAACTCCTGGACAGAGATCGAGGGTAATTAATAAGTCGAGAGGGTCCATTGGTTTCGGGCCCAATGCATGGTAGTAACTGCAACTTGAACCACACATACAGATCTCGGGTCCTATGTACGGTTCCAATGAAACAACCCACCACGTACTCCTACATGGCCTTTCATCGATACCTTTACCAAGCGTATTCCACACTTCCTTCTCTTTATCGAAAGATGGTTTCACTCTGATCCATCACCCAGATGAACCAGACCAAACACAACTCTAAGCATAGCAGGCAACATAAACAAATAGCATGGTGGATCACACATCACATGGCTCAATCAACTCCTACACATGCTAGTGGGTTTCAACTATTTACTGTGGCAATGACAGGTCATGCAAGGGAATAGGGTTCAACTACCGCAGCAAGTAGCAGTTCACGCGCTGTTGCCTTAATGCAGTAAAAGAGAGCAGGAGCGAGAAGATTGGGTTTGTATCGGAATGATCAATGATTGCTTGCCTGACAATGTAGTTGTCGGGTACTGCTCTTCAACTGGATACGCGGCAGTATCCTCGGGAGCAGGACCTAACACAGGGAATACCGACGATACAATCATTAACAAACAAATGCAAAAATATGATGAATGTTTATGACATGGCAAGATGCATGTGTGTTGGCTAATGCAACTAAAACCAAAAGGGTTTGAACCTTTTTGAATCAAAGATTCAAATTGGAGTTCAAACTATTATTTAAATAAGTGCATTATCATGTTTTTGATGTATACAGCAAGTTAACTTGTTCAAACATGCATGAAACCAGTGCCATTAGAAAGATTGGATTTTTCTGATCATTTTTCATATATAAATCTTTTCCATCTGAGCTATGGTTGATTTTATATGATTTTTAGAAGTTTTGGGTATTTTCTGGAATTTCCTGAATTATTTTTAATCTAAAATTCCTAGAAAAACCTTTACTGCGTCAGCATGACATCATGCTGACGCCAGGCAGTCAACAGGACCAGTCCAGGTCAAACCTGACCAGTGGGTCCCTCATGTCAGAGTCACAGCTAATTAACTGAGTTAATTAGAGTTAAACTAAAACTAATTAGCTGTCAGTGGGGCCTGGGCCCACTTGTCAGTGACTAAACTAATTAACTAATTAAAATTAAATTAACACCTAAACTAGGTTTGACATGCGGGCAGGGCCCACATGTCATTGACCCAGGGGGTCAAACCCGTGGTCAAACAGGTCCAACACGCCGGCGTTTAGCCGCCGCCGAGGCCAAACGCGGCGGCGCGCTTCGGAAAACGCCTACGGTAAACGGCTCGAGTTGCGGCTGGGTGCGTTGGATAGCCCTTGTTGTGGCGCGTCGGATGGAGGTGGTCGCCGGACCTGGGGTGGCCGGAGCTCGACGGCGGCGACCGGCGTTGGGCATGTGTGGAGAAACGGCTGCAGGGGTCTAGGCGATGCGTGCGTAGCACCGTTCGCATCTACGTGCTGTGGTGAGTACGTTGGACGGGCGCCAGTGACCAAATGGTCACCGGAGCATCACCGGCGGCGAGCACGGCGGCGGTGCGTGCGGTTGAGCTTCGTGCAGTGTGTTACAGGGCAAAAGGGAGCCAACGGAGAGGGGGAGGAGGTAGCTAGGCTCACAGGGGTTGCAGCGAGCACCGGAGCGAGCTCGGGGGTGGTCGGAGCTGAGCAGAACGGCGAGGGGGATCTCCGCGGCCGGAGTTGGGGAAGAAGAGGTCGGGGGCGTATCCAGGGCGGGCGAGCGCTCGGGGCTCGGCCTGTTCGAAGCAGTCGAGGACGGCGGAGACGATGGACACCAGGGCGGAGCTCAGGGACGACGGTGGACGCGGCTTCTACGACGGTGCGATCACGGCGGCGTCGGGCATGGCGCGGGGAGAGCGGAGGAGAGGAACTGGGGGGAGGTGGAGGTGTCTGCGGGGTCGAGGAGGACGTGGAGGGTCGAACCATCCCTCCAGGACGGCGAGGGGACGAAGCAGGGCCGCGGGCAGCTGTGTGGCGCGCCGTGCGGTCGCCGTCGAGCACCTGCCTGCCTGCCTAGCCGAGCCAAGCAGCTCGCTGGAGCGGCAGCTGGGCTGGGCCGGCAGGTGGGCCGGGTGGGGCGCCAGGTAAGTTCTCTCTCTCCCTTTTTTTCTATTTTCTTTTCTGTTTCATTTCTTTTGCAACTTTGTTCATTTAATAAAAATGCCTAAACATTTTTATAACTCATAACACTTGTCATACCTGCTGTATATAATATGAACAGTAGGAAACATTATAGTTTATGATTATTTGAGCATTTAAAATATTTTGTAGCATTTAAATGCCCAAATTCAAATACCATATGATTTAATCCAAAGCCCTAGATTGTCCTAGAAAATTGTGCACCATTTTTGGCAGAGGTTTAAGACCAGGGAAGAAATGATGAACATTTTGAAGGGCATTTTGGGTACATTGGAAAATATTTTAGCAAACCCTAGTTGTTAGGGGAGGGGGTGCTGGTGTTTCTGTTAATCCCATTTCAGGTTTCTGTGAAAGTAAACATGATGCACACTCTAGTTAGGTCCTAATGCAAGTGCTAGCTAGGGATGTGACAACTCACCCCCACTTAAAAGAATCGCGTCCCGAGATTCGGGTTCCTCCGGAAAGAGGGTGGGGTACTCAATTCGAAGACAATCCTCCCTTTTCCAAGTAGCTTCACTCTCGGAATGATGTGACCATTGAACCTTAAGAAACTTGATATTGTGGCGTCGAGTGGTGCGCTCAGTTTGATCAAGAATACGAACAGGGTATTCTCGATATGTGAGATTGTCTTGGAGATCAAGCGTTTCGTGGTCCACTCCGCGGATAGGATCCGAGAAGCAACGCCTGAGTTGAGAAACGTGGAAAACATCATGAACTCTGGAGAGGTGCGGAGGTAGTTCCAATTGGTAGGCAACTTCTCCTCGTTTGGCAAGAATGCGAAAAGGACCGATGTAACGAGGGGCCAATTTGCCTTTGATACCGAAGCGATGGGTTCCCTTAAGAGGAGTAACCCGAAGGTAAGCCTTATCGCCGACTTCAAAAGTCACAGCCTTATGATGACTATCATATTGGCTCTTTTGGCGAGACTGGGCTGTTTTCAATCTCTCACGAACGATGCGAACTTGTTCCTCTGCTTCCTGGATCATATCCGGGCCAAAGAATTGTCTTTCCCCAGTCTCTGACCAGTTAAGAGGTGTTCGACACCTTCGTCCATATAGAACTTCGAAGGGGGCTTTGCCCAAGCTGGCTTGATAACTATTGTTATAAGCGAATTCGGCAAATGGAAGACACTTTTCCCATTCCATACCGAAAGAAATGACAGAGGCTCGAAGCATGTCTTCCAGGATTTGATTGACTCGTTCCACTTGACCACTTGACTGCGGATGGAAGGCAGTACTGAAAGAGAGATGAGTTCCCATAGCATTCTGGAAACTTTCCCAAAATCGGGAAGTGAAAAGACTTCCACGGTCTGAGTTAATCTCCAACGGTACACCATGAAGTGATACTATTCGAGAGATATATAAGTCTGCTAGCTGGCTAGCGGTAATACTCTCCCGAACAGGCAGGAAATGAGCTACTTTAGAAAGACGGTCGATAACGACAAAGATAGCATTATTCCCTTTCTTGGACCTGGGAAATCCGGTAATGAAGTCCATACCGACATTGTCCCATTTCCATTCAGGAATAGCTAAGGGTTGAAGGGTGCCAGCAGGCTGTTGATGCTCTGCTTTGACTCAACGGCAAACGTCGCAGTTAGCAATAAATTGAGCGATTTCTCTCTTCATCCTAGTCCACCAGAATCTTTGACGTAGGTCTTGATACATTTTGGTAGTACCGGGATGAATCGTGAGAGGAGATTCATGAGCCTCCTTAAGAATCAAACGTCTTAGGTTTCGTACTTTAGGAACCACTAAACGGTTGCTAAAGAATACGACTCCTTGATCATTAATTGAGAAACATCCTGCAACTCCTTTCTTGATGTTCCTCCTAATACGGGAAATTCCGGGATCAACCTTCTGTGCTTTGATGACCTGATCCATAAGGGTAGGTTTCGCCACCAAGGTGGAGAGGAATCCTCGAGGAACAATGTGAAGGTTAAGCTTACGAAATTCCTCGTGGAGAAGTGGTTGACTTTGTTGTAACATTAGATTGTTACAATATGACTTACGACTTAGTGCATCAGCCATGACATTGGCCTTTCCAGGAGTGTAAGTGATTCCTAAGTCGTAGTCGGTGAGCAACTCAACCCAACGTCTTTGCCTGAGATTCAAATCGGGTTGGGGAAAGATATACTTCAAACTTTGGTGATCAGTGAAGATTTCACAGCGATTACCGAGGAGGTAATGTCGCCATGTTTTGAGTGCATGGACTACGGCTGCAAGCTCTAAATCATGAGCAGGATAGTTATCCTCATGTGGACGCAACTGTCGAGATGCGTATGCAATCACTTGACGATCTTGCATGAGAATGCAACCTAGTCCTTGTCGCGAGGCGTCGCAGTAGATTATAAAATCCTTGGAAAAGTCTGGTGGTACCAGTACAGGTGCAGATGTCAGGCGTCTTTTCAGTTCCTGAAAACTGGACTCGCACTGTGGGGTCCACTCAAACTTTTTATCTTTCTTGAGGAGTTCGGTTAGAGGTTTAGCAACCTTGGAGAAGTTCTCGACGAAACGTCGGCAATAGCTCGCTAAGCCAAGAAAACTCCTAACTTGCTTGACCGATTCAGGGGGAGTCCAATCAAGTACGGCTTGAACTCGCTCGGGATTGACAGCTATACCCTTGCCAGAGATCACATGACCTAGATAGGTTACTTCTGGCAACCAAAATTCACATTTAGAGAATTTGGCATAAAGACGATGCTCTCGAAGTTTCGTCAATACCAACCTTAAATGCTCGGCGTGATCTTCCTTGTTCTTGAAAAAAATGAGTATATCATCTAGGTATACCACGACGAATTTATCCAAATACTCCATGAATATAGAATTCATTAACCGAGATAAGGTAGCTGGGGCATTGGTTAATCCGAAGGACATGACGGTGTACTCATATTGGCCATAACGAGTAACGAAAGCCGTTTTAGGAATGTCCCCGTTCTTGATTTTGATTTGATGGTAGCCCAACCTCAAATCCATCTTAGAGAAGACTGAGGATCCAGCGAGCTGATCATACAGGTCGTTGATCCTGGGAAGCGGATACTTATTCTTTATGGTGACCAGATTGACAGGTCGGTAATCTACAACCATCCGCTCCGTTCCATCCTTCTTCTTGACGAAGAGGACGGGGCAAGCCCAAGGGGAAGAACTAGGACGGATGAAACCCTTTTGCAAGGACTCATCGAGTTGTTTCTTTAGCTCAGCTAATTCTAGTGGTGCCATCTTATAGGGTCTTTTAGAGATTGGGACAGTTCCAGGAATAAGATCTATCACGAACTCGACATCTCTGTCAGGTGGAACTCCTGGCAGTTCTTCTGGAAAAACATCCGGAAAGTCACGGACTACCGGGATATCTTCGAGTTCTGGTAGAGGGCTGGCATTAAGAGAATAGAGCTGACGTTCAGCCATTCGGGTCAAGACATTGACTATCTTGCCGGATGGATGTGTAAGTTGAACGGTCCTAGTGAAGCAATCAATTTTGGCGTAATGGGTTGTCATCCAATCCATACCCAAAATGATATTTATGTCCGAGGACTTGAGAGCGATTAGAGATGCAAGGAAAACAAGTCTATCGACAAGGATTTCATTTCCATGGCTTACCCTAGAGGTTTGCCACTTTGAACCAGGAGTTTGAATAACCATGGAAGTAGGCATGTCACAAAAAGTCATGTTGTGCAATCGAGCATAGCTCTCAAATATGAACGAATGGGATGCTCCAGTATCGAAAAGAACAGATGCCGGATGGCAATTTACGAGAAGCGTACCAAGGACGACGTTAGGATCCTCATAAGCTTCTTCGGCAGAAACATAGTTGACATGACCACGTGCAGTGGTGATTGGCTTGACATAGTTCACCTTGCCGGTTGGCTTACCACGGCCAACGGGTTTTCCTGGCTTATTCTGGGGACAATCACGCATGTAGTGTCCCGGTTCTCCACACTTGAAACATGTCACAGTGGTGGTGCGTGGAGCAAAGTTGGAGGGTGGACCTCCATAGGTCTTAGCAGGTGCAAACTGTTGAGTTGGGCGAGGCGCCTCGTAAGATGGCCTCGGTGTATACTTGGGTGGCAGAGCAGTGTTAGGAACCCACACACGGCGCTTGTGAGAGCCAGAGCCGGATGAAGAACCAAGGTCTCGAGTATGCTTGCGGGTGGCCTCGAAGTCGGTCTGGCCTGTCTCAGCACTGATAGCCTTGTTAACCAACTTCTGGAAGGAAGTGCACTCGTGCAGACGCAGATCTCGACGAAGTTCAGGGCTGAGTCCCATGCGGAACCTCGCCTGTTTCTTGGCATCGGTGGATACTTCCTCAGGTGCATAGCGTGCCATATTACCAAACTCACGACTATAACCATCCCCAGTTAAGCGGCCCTGGGTGAAATTACAGAATTCCTCCCGCTTGCGATCCATGAGACCTTCCGGAATGTGATGTTCACGGAATGCCTCACTGAACTCAACCCAGGTAGTGACTTGGCCAGCAGGACGCATAGCTTCAAAGTTTTCCCACCAAAGACTGGCAGGGCCCTCAAGATGGTAGGCGGCGTAGATAACCTTGTCAGCTTCGGCCACACGGGCAGAGTGTAGCTTGTGGGTGATACTACGTAGCCAGTCATCAGCATCCAGAGGTTCAGTGGAGTGATGGAACTTTGGTGGACACATCTTGATAAAGTCATTGATTGACACCACGTCATTCCTCTGGCGGAACCCAGTGTTTTGCTCTATGCGTTCCAGCAGACGGTTGGTCTCTCTCTGGTTCCGTTCTGCTTCAAGCATAACTTCCGCCAAAGAGGGTGGCTGGGGCAGATTCCCATCTCTAGCCCCACTAGCCTCACCCTGCTCCTGAGCAGCAGGAGTGTTGCGAGTGTTGACCATCCTAGGAAAACAAAACAACGGTTTAGACAAGGATGGCAAAAATTTGACATAGAAGTGCAGAATGTAATGGATGACACAGAATGCAGAGATGTTCATCCGTACGACATGGTAATATAGGAACTGCTATATATACACCAGTGGTCATACACACCATACAAAGTTTAGTACAAGCCAAGGCTAAAGTACAACTACGGTGAAAGACGATACATCCCATCAGAGGCACTCCAAGCTCCTATACATTATTTAACTACACCTCCGAAATTCAGTACACACTAAGTCATATTCCACTAGACGCGCAGGACTGTGGAAACACAACTACTACAATACTACTACTACCACGGACTAGCTCAGACATTCGCGTATTAATCCTCGTAAAGATTACCACTGTAGCCTGGAAGTGGAACAGACGGATCTTGGAACTCGCGAGCACTCGAAGGCTGAGGACCATAAGGGCATGGGTGTGGTCTCGGTCCCGATGCTGGTGGTAACCGACGCCCGCGTGGAGGTGTAATACCCCCAACGTCACGCCAATCCATGCGATCAGGCAGACGAGTCCGCACAGGATACAAATCCCGCATGTCCAGATATCCGGCGTGCACAGCAGGTGCAAGCCGTGTCAAGGTAGTCCAGTGAGCGGCTCGAGTGTTATACAGCTCCATTCGGAGGGCACGGACCTCACGGTCCCTATCCTCCAACATCTGAACAGTAGTCTGAAGCAGTGGCTCTTCATGAGCAGCATCAGTATACAGACCAGTGTAGTAGCCTTCCTCTCCGGGGAGTGAAGCTGGCATGTAACAGAACTCAGTGTTCAGCAACAGGGCATGCCTAGCACGGAGAATGGTCATCATCGAATAAGCGGCATCCTGTACTGCCATCTCGATGGTACCAACGCTGTCAGGACCCCGATCCTAATTCACACCGATCTAGCTGTAACACGTCATATCACTTTGCGGCCTCACGCACGGTAACCCCACGGGTGCCACCTTACCTGGCCCGGGACCGTTTGCGCATTTTGGCACACGTATATGACAGTGTCGCTAGCATCCATATGACAGAGAACCCGGGCCGACATGGCTAGTTATAAACCAAAAGTGGCACTAAATTACAGAGACAGGCATCCATGACCCAGCAACGAACGTGTCGGTCATCAACGTATGAACCCAAGTCGTAGCAAGCTACATGGACTTAAAGGAACAACGCGTGACATTTCCCCTAAGGGACAGACACAGGAACGAAGAAGGACACATGCCGGCCAGCCTACGTGTTCCGAGCATTAGCAAGCTACCAGGGCTCATTGGAATCACTAGGAGGCATTTCCCTGTAAGATAGGCTACCAAAGGAAAACAACTAGGTGTCGGATCCCACACATACCAAGCATTTCAATCATACATGCAATATGCTCAATATGTGCAAATACAACATTGCATCACAACAGAACTCTATGACTCAAAGTACTTTATTTAAAAGGCTCCAAGAGCCATACATAACATATCCATACAGGTAGGGGTCACATGACCCAACACTCAAGTCATACAATCATACAAGCACAAGCGGAAGCTACATGTCTGAGTACAGACAACTTAGAAAATAAAACAGGCTTGGTGTAGCCTGGCTATCTACAAGGCCCTTCACAAGCTCCAGATCACCGTCTGGGTGTCAAGCTACTCGTCGACGTCAACGTCTATGTAGAACCTATCGGCAGGGGCAGGGTTCTCCTCTGCAACAGTTATTAAGCAAACATGAGTACAAAGGTACTCAGCAAATCTTACCACAGAACCTATCATACATGCAACATTATCAAAGGGGGTAGTGGAGTTTATAGCAGAATGCCAGCTTTGACCTTGGCTAACCTATACTACAACTCTCAACGGATTGCAAGATGTTATTACGAACACGAGTCCTCTACTCACCACATCAATACACTACCGAGGATCCTCTTCCGTCATCCTACGGAAGGGCCATCCACGGCACTCACGCTTATCTTGAGGCTTTTAGTAGTAACCATCAACTTGTCTATGAACTGTAAGAGCAACCAAGTAGTTCGTACCGCGAACAACGGCTATTCGAATAGTTTGATAACCCTGCAGGGGTGTACTTCTTCACACACGCTTCCACCACTTATCGCCGTTTACTCGGCGTGTACTCGGCAACCTTCAAGCGGAAGCCCAGCGGGGATGTCGGCCACGACCTGACTAACTACTCAAGTCTCTCTTCCAGGTTTATCGCCTATTTGGGTTCCATCCGTGGGGAGATCCGTCCGGGGTGTCGCTCACGGCCCCAAACGATGTGTACAGGGTTCCCGAGTCACAAAACGGGCAACCGGTACACCGTGCCACGTACCTGTCGCATCACAACCCACCCCGAGGGTCTGCGTTGTGCACGACCTCCAGTAAGCTATAAACACCAGAAACTAGTTGCAACTCCTGGACAGAGATCGAGGGTAATTAATAAGTCGAGAGGGTTCATTGGTTTCGGGCCCAATGCATGGTAGTAACTGCAACTTGAACCACACATACAGATCTCGGGTCCTATGTACGGTTCCAATGAAACAACCCACCACGTACTCCTACATGGCCTTTTATCGATACCTTTACCAAGCGTATTCCACACTTCCTTCTCTTTATCGAAAGATGGTTTCACTCTGATCCATCACCCAGATGAACCAGACCAGACACAACTCTAAGCATAGCAGGCAACATAAACAAATAGCATGGTGGATCACACATCATATGGCTCAATCAACTCCTACACATGCTAGTGGGTTTCAACTATTTACTGTGGCAATGACAGGTCATGCAAGGGATTAGGGTTCAACTACCGCAGCAAGTAGCAGTTCACGCGCTGTTGCCTTAATGCAATAAAAGAGAGAAGGAGCGAGAAGATTGGGTTTGTATCGGAATGATCAATGATTGCTTGCCTGACAAGGTAGTTGTCGGGTACTGCTCTTCAACTGGATACGCGGCAGTATCCTCGGGAGCAGGACCTAACACAGGGAATACCGACGATACAATCATTAACAAACAAATGCAACAATATGATGCATGTTTATGACATGGCAAGATGCATGTGTGTTGGCTAATGCAACTAAAACCAGAAGGGTTTGAACCTTTTTGAATCAAAGATTCAAATTGGAGTTCAAACTATTATTTAAATAAGTGCATTATCATGTTTTTGATGTATACAACAAGTTAACTTGTTCAAACATGCATGAAACCAGTGCCATTAGAAAGATTGGATTTTTCTGATCATTTTTCATATATAAATCTTTTCTATCTGAGCTATGGTTGATTTTATATGATTTTTAGAAGTTTTGGGTATTTTCTGGAATTTCCTGAATTATTTTTAATCTAAAATTCCCAGAAAAACCTTTACTGCGTCAGCATGACATCATGCTGACGTCAGGCAGTCAACAGGACCATCCCTCATGTCAGAGTCACAGCTAATTAACTGAGTTAATTAGAGTTAAACTAAAACTAATTAGCTGTCAGTGGGGCCTGGGCCCACTTGTCAGTGACTAAACTAATTAACTAATTAAAATTAAATTAACACCTAAACTAGGTTTGACTTGCGGGCAGGGCCCACATGTCATTGACCCAGGGGGTCAAACCCGTGGTCAAACAGGTCCAACACGCCGGCGTTTAGCCGCCGCCGAGGCCAAACGCGGCGGCGCGCTTCGGAAAACGCCTACGGTGCACGGCTCGAGCTGCGGCTGGGTGCGTTGGATAGCCCTTGCTGTTGCGCGTCGGATGGAGGTGGTCGCCGGACCTGGGGTGGCCGGAGACGACGGCAATGAGCTCGACGGCGGCGACCGGCGTCGGGCGTGTGTGGAGAAACGGCTGCAGGGGTCTAGGCGATGCGTGCGTAGCACCGTTCGCATCTACGTGCTGTGGTGAGTACGTTGGACGGGTGCCAGTGACCAAATGGTCACCGAAGCATCACCGGCGGCGAGCACGGCGGCGGTGCGTGCGGTTGAGCTTCGTGTAGTGTGTTACAGGGCAAAAGGGAGCCAACGGAGAGGGGGAGGAGGTAGCTAGGCTCACAGGGGTTGCAGCGAGCACCGGAGCGAGCTCGGGGGTGGTTGGAGCTGAGCAGAATGGCAAGGGGGATCTCCGCGGCCGGAGTTGGGGAAGAAGAGGTCGGGGGCGTCTCCAGGGCGGGCGAGCGCTCGGGGCTCGGCCTGTTCGAAGCAGTCGAGGACGGCGGAGACGATGGACACCAGGGCGGAGCTCAGGGACGACGGTGGACGCGGCTTCTACGACGGTGCGATCACGGCGGCGTCGGCCATGGCGCGGGGAGAGCGGAGGAGAGGAACTGGGGGGAGGTGGAGGTGTCTGCGGGGTCGAGGAGGACGTGGAGGGTCGAACCATCCCTCCAGGACGGCGAGGGGACGAAGCAGGGCGGCGGGCAGCTGCGTGGCGCACCGTGCGGTCGCCGTCGAGCACCTGCCTGCCTGCCTGGCCGAGCCAAGCAGCTCGCTGGAGCGGCAGCTGGGCTGGGCCGGCAGGTGGGCCGGGTGGGGCGCCAGGTAAGTTCTCTCTCTCCCTTTTTTTCTATTTTCTTTTCTGTTTCATTTCTTTTGCAACTTTGTTCATTTAATAAAAATGCCTAAACATTTTTATAACTCATAACACTTGTCATACCTGCTGTATATAATATGAACAGTAGGAAACATTATAGTTTATGATTATTTGAGCATTTAAAATATTTTGTAGCATTTAAATGCCCAAATTCAAATACCATATGATTTAATCCAAAGCCCTAGATTGTCCTAGAAAATTGTGCACCATTTTTGGCAGAGGTTTAAGACCAAGGCAGAAATGATGAACATTTTGAAGGGCATTTTGGGTACATTGGAAAATATTTTAGCAAACCCTAGTTGTTAGGGGAGGGGGTGCTGGGGTTTTTATTAATCCCATTTCAGGTTTCTATGAAAGTAAACATGATGCACACTCTAGTTAGGTCCTAATGCAAGTGCTAGCTAGGGATGTGACAGGCGCCCAGCCCACTTAGGGGCTGGTTCCCCTCCATATTCAGCCCATAGGGCCCTCCGGGGAAAGTGGACCCCTGGAACCCCTTCGGTGGCCCTCGTACAATGCCGGTAGACCCCCGAACACTTCTGGTGACCGTATGAGGACTTCCCATATATAGATCTTCACCTCCAGACCATTTCGGAACTCCTCATGATGTCTGGGATCTCATCCGGGACTCCAAACAACCTTCGGTTAACCGCTTACTATTCTCATTACAACTATAGCGTCATCGAACCTTAAGTGTGTAGACCCTACGGGTTCGGGAGACATGTAGACTTGACCGAGACATCTCTCCGGTCAATAACCAACAGCGAGATCTGGATACACCAATATGAAATTATAATAAGATCACAACAGTTCCATGGGTGGTTATTTGCTTTGTTTTACTAACGGTTCTCACGAGATTTTTTGTTGAGTTTTGTGTTGTGAAGTTTTCAAGCTTTGGCAAAATCCTAAGCTTGGGGATGCCCAAGTCACCCCAAGGTAAAATTCAAGGACGGCCAGGATCCTAAGCTTGGGGATGCCCCGGGAAGGCATCCCCTCTTTCGTCTTCATCCATCGGTAACTTTACTTGAGGCTATATTTCTATTGCGTCATGTATGATATGAGACTTTGCCTTTTAGTTTGTCACAATCATCCTTGCTATACACACCTTTTGAGAGGGACAAACTTAAATCGTGATTTGTTAGAATACTCTATGTGCTCACTTATATCTTTTGAGCTAGGCAATTTTGTTCTAGTGCTTCACTTATATCCTTTTAAGAGCATGGTGGTGGTTTTATTTTGTAGAAATTGTTGAACTCTCTTGCTTCACTTATATTATTTTGAGAGTTCTTAAGAACAACATGGTAATTTGCTTGGGTTATGAAATTAGTCCTAATATGATTGACATCCAAAGGAGATATAATAAAAACCTTCATATAGAGAGCATTGAATATTATGTGAAGTTTGGCTCCTTGTAATTTTTTTGAGATGTTAAGATGGTAATATTAGAGTCATGCTAGAGTTATTTTGTGAGGTTAAAGAAATAATTGTGTTAAGGTTTGTGATTCCCGAAGCATGCATGTATGGCCTATGTAACCAAATTGGCGCGCATTGTATCTTGATTGTTTCATCTTTCTGGGAAGGTCGGGGACGCGCGATGGTTAAGTCCTACCAACCTCCCCGCTAGGGGCATGCATCGTCGTGTTTTGCTTTTAGGGGTAAGTAGATTTTTTACAATAAGTATGTGAGTTCTTTATGACTAATGTGAGTCCATGCATTATACACACTCTCACCCTTCCATCTTTCCAGCCACTCTAGTGCCACGCAACTTTCGCCGGTGCATAAAACCCTCCTAATACCTTCCTCAAAACAGCAACCATATCTACCCATTATGGCATTTCCATAGCCATTCCGAGATATATTTCCATGTAACTCCATCGTTCCGTTTATTATGACACGCTTCATCATTGTCATATTGCTTTGCATGATCATGTAGTTGACATAGTATTTGTGACAAGGCCACCTTTCATATTTTTCATGCATGTCACTCTTGGTCATTGCACATCCCGGTATACCGCCGGAGGCATTCATATAGAGTCATATATTTCTTCTAGCATCAAGTTGTAATTAAATAAAAGTGTGATGATCATCATTATTAGAACATTGTCCCATGTGAGGTTATCAAAAATAAAATAGGCCAATGAAGCCCAAATAAAAAAAATGAGGCCAAAGAAGCCCACCAAAAAGAGAGAGGCCAAAGATCCCAAAACAAAATAAAAAAAGAAAAAAAAGAGAAAAAGAGAGAAGGGACAATGTTACTATCTTTTTTACACACTTGTGCTTCAGAGTAGCACCATGTTCTTCATGATAGAGAGTCTCCTATGTTGTCAGTTTCATATATCACTAGTGGGAATTTTTTGTTATAGAACTTGGCATGTATATTCCAACGACGGGCCTCCTCAAATGCCCTAGGTCTTCATGAGCAAGCAAGTTTATGCACACCCACTAGTTGTGTTTTGAGATTTCATACACTTATACCTCTAGTGCATGCATCCGTTACATGGCAATTGTCGGCGTCCTGGGAACCAGGGTACCCAGACTTGCCTGCCTGCGGGCCGTGACGGGCTCCTACTACGGCCTGGTATGGCCCAGCTGATCGACCAGCTACTCAAGACCCTCGCGAGGGGGATAGGCCTCACGAGGAGAACGACACCAAGACCCTCTCAGGAGCGGCCTTGGCTAGGCTGCTCTGGAGGGGCGGAGAATCCAAGGCCGAGCCTGCCTCAGGAGGAGGCAGTGACGCAAGCAGTGACGCACCGCGCCAGCGGGTGCCAGCGCATGCCAGCGGCGCAGTTGCTGTTTTGGTGCAAAGGAGATAGCACGGGCGCAGGTTCCCGATGGGCGAGACAAAGGTTTCCCCTTTGGTGCAACAAGACCGAAGACCGCAAGGACGACAGGGAGGATGTCACCACCGAGCCACCACCGCGTCATCGCCTGATCTCTTTGTAGGAGAAGACCACCTTTGTCAGGATAGGGGCGTCCTTGTGTTCCCGCTCAAAATGGTCGTTGTGGGATCCCTTCCCGCCTAAACATTTCGTGGGAAGAGGACCCTGGCTGCCTATATAAGTAGCTAGGATTCCCACTGTGGGAGGGGGGATCAACCTCATCTCGAACAATCCACCTTCTCACCAAGGAGCAAGAACACTTGCCTCCTGACCCTCTTGAGCTCTCCTCCTGAGCTCAAGAACTACTGTACTTGTTCATACTCAAGCCCTACGGAGGCTAATCCACCAAAGCAGGACATAGGGTTTTACACCGCAAGGTGGCCTGAACCTGGGTAAACTTGTGTGTGATTTACTTGTTCCTTGCTTGAATCTCACCACCGGGCGAGGGTGTGGCGCTAGGTAGATGTGAGTGGGAAAGATCTTCGTTCACGCCCCTGTGTTCGAACTTCTTGGGTTTGCGGAGCCCGTAATCCGACATTTGGCGCGCCAGGTAGGGGGCGTGTCGAAATCTCGCCTCTCCGACGACCTCGCCTCCCCTCTCCTGCTCCACACAGCCATGATGGCCGCGTCATGCCGCATCCGCGTGGAGGCTGGTGTTGTCCCCGTCGTCCCAGTGGTATCGGCGGACCACGCCACCCATGGGCGCTCCTGTCGGGACCCCGATCCTAAGTCACACCGGTCTAGCATGTAACACACCATATCACTTTGCGGCCTCACGCACGGTATCCCCACGGGTGCCACCTTACCTGGCCCGGGACCGTTTGTGCATTTTGGCTCACGTATATGATAGTGTCGCTAGCATCCATATGACAGAGAACCCGGGCCGACATGACCAGTTATAAACCAAAAGTGGCACTAAATTACAGAGACAGGCATTCATGACCCAGCAACGAACATGTCGGCCATCAACGTATGAACCCAAGTCGTAGCAAGCTACAAGGACTTAAAGGAACAACGCGTGACATTTCCCCTAAGGGACAGACACAGGAACGAAGAAGGACACATGCCGGTCAGCCTAAGTGTTCCGGAGCAGTAGCAGGCTACCAAGGCTTAGTGGAAAACACTAGGAGACATTTCCCTGTAAGATAGGCTACCAAGGGTAAACAACTAGGTGTCGGATCCCACACATACCAAGCATTTTAATAACATACACACAATATGCTCAATATGTGCAAATACAACATGGCATCACAACAAGACTCTAATCAACAAAGTATTTATTCATTAGGCTCCGAGGAGCCAGATATTACAAACATGAGTCTCATGACCCAACATTCAGAGCATACAAGCAACAAGCGGAAGTACAACATGTCTGAGTACAGACATCTACAAATGAAAAAGGCTGAAGAGCCTGACTATCTACAACACTCGTCCAAGATCGTAGCTGAGGTAACAAGCTACTTGTCGAAGTCCAAGCGGAACTACTAGTGAGACATCAATCTCACCTGCAAAACATAAATTAAGCAAACATGAGTACAAAGGTACTCAGCAAGACTTACATCAGATCCTATCATACATGCACTTGTATCAAGAAGGCAAGGTGGGGTTTAGTTGCAGCAAGCCAGCTTTGACTCAGTGGCTATCCTATTCTACGATTGCTGGTAACTCTTTTGAGGTGGCGCACACGAGTCCACTAAGCACCACACAATACACCACTATGGATTCATCCCCGTCTCCCTACGAGAAGGCCATCCATAGCACTCACACTTGTCTTGAGTATTTTAGAGTATCCACTTCAAGTTGTCTATGTACCACGTAAGCATCCAAGAAGTCCATATCCGCGGACCCGGCTATTCGAATAGACTATGTTAACCCTGCAGGGGTGTACTTCTTCACACACGCTCTCGCCACTTACCGCCATGTACACGTCGTGTATCTTGGCAACCTTCAAGCGGAAGCCTGGCGAGGGTGTCGGCCACGACCTGACTAACCACACAAGTCTCTCGTCCAGGTTTATCGCCTATTCGGGTTCCATCCGCAAGGGAGTCCGGCCGAGGTTTCCATCACGGCCCCAAACGATGTGTACAGGGTTCCCGAGCCCACCATCCGGGTGCCACTCGGTACACCGGGCCACGTGTGCCTAGTCTGTCCCAAGCCCACCCTGCCGGGTGCCACCTGGTAGAGAAATAACACTACCTACAAACACCAGAAACTAGTTGCAACTCCTGGACAGAGATCATGTTGATTAATAAGTCGAGAGGGGCACTTAAGCATTCCAATGCGTGGTAGTAGCTGATCATTGGACAACATACACAGAATTCAGTTCTTAGGGACGGTTCCAGTGAGACAACCCACCATGTACTCCTACATGGCCTCTCACCACTACCTTTACCAAATCGTGTTCACACACTTAACCCTCAGCATCAGAACATATCAATGTACTCCAATTCATTCCCGATGAATCAGACCTGACACACTCTAAGCAATAGCAAGCAAGGCATGGTAAGATCACAACATGGCTTCAATCAACACCTACACATGCTAGTGGGTTTCAACTATTTACTGTGGAATGACAGGTCATGCAGAGGAATGGGCTCAACTACCGCAGCATAAAGTAGCAGTTGAAGTCGCTGTTGTCCTAATGCAATAACAGGGAGCAGGAGCGAGACAGTAGGATTGTATCGGAATGAACAAAGGGGTTTGCTTGCCTGGTAAAACAACGTGCAGAGCACTGCTCCTCTGACAGGTACTCTGGATCGGTCTCCGGAGCTGGACCTATCGAGAAGAACGGTGCCGACAATCAAACACAAGCATATGCAACAATATGATGCATGAATATGGCATGAAGTTATGATGTTGTTTGAGCTAGTGCAGCTAGCATTTTGTTTGGTTGAATTCCATTTGAACCAAGGGTTCAAATGCAACTCTAAGAATAAGCATTTTAAATGCCATTTATGTGTTTTCATACAAACATTAGGTATAACTTCATTTGTCATGCATGAAAATGGTACAGATGGATAGATTGAATTTTTCTGATAATTTTTCATATATAAATTATTTCATTCGGAGCTACGGTTGAATTTCTGTGATTTTTTGAAGTTTAAACCAATTTCTGAAATAAATAAATCATTTAAGATTATTTAAATTCCAGAATTGGAATACTGCGTCAGCATGACCCAAGCATGACGTCAGCAGGTCAAAGAGCTGGTCCAGAGTCAAACCTGACAGTGGGGTCCACTGGTCAGTGACTCAGTTAATTAACTGAGTTAATTAACACTAAACTAATCCTAACAGAAAAAACAGCAGGGCTGGGCCCACATGTCAGTGTCTAATTAGATTAACCAAAACTAATTAATTAACTTAACGGTCAACTAATTAAAAAGGGTGGGGGCCCACCTGTCATTGACCCAGGGAGTCAAATCCGGGTCAAACCACGGCTAGCACGCCGGCGTTTAGCCGCCGGCGGCAGCAAGCGCGGCGGAGGGCATCGGGTTTTCTGTTCCGGGGGTCATTTGGGCAGCGGAGACCATCTACGGGGAGCTAGAGCTCACCCGCATCCATCCCAGCCAGCGGCTGCAGCTAGGGCGGCCGGAGCTCGCCGGAAATGAGCTCGCGGCGGCGTCGGAGTTCGGGCCTCGTCGGGGTTGGAGCTACGGGGCACGGGGAGGCTAACGGAGAGGTGCTACGGGCTCCTGGTGAAGCGGCGGATGCGGTGGCGTGCTCGGTTTGGAGCTTGCGTGGCTGTGGCCACGGCGGCGGCACCGCCGGCGGCGGTGAGGTCGGGCATCTGCGGGGGTAGGAGCTAGAGAACGCAAACGACGGCAAGGACAGGGGGAAAGATCCGGGGGCTCACCGCGGTCTGTTGGGGGGGTTCAGTGGGCTCGGGGAAGCTTCTGCTGCGGCGAATTCGTCGCCGGCGGTCGGCGTCGTCGGCGGCGTCCGAGGAGGAAGACGATGACGACGGCGGCTCCACAGGGCGTCCGGCGTCTGGTGGCTTGACGGAGAGGACGAGGGAGTCGTGGCGGAGCTCTCGAGCTACTCGGAGGGGCGAGGGGAGGGCAGTGGCTACGGCAACGGCGATCGACGGCGACGACGGCGGTCGGGACCAAGCTCGAGAGGGAGATAGAGGAGAGGGGAGGGGTCCAGAAGAGTGCAGGAGGGTCGGGGCGGTTGCGTGGCTACTCCAGAGACCACCAGGCGGCGAGGGGGATGAAGCAGAGAGGCAGGAGGTGGCGCGCTCGCCGTGCGCGCGCGCCGGCCACACGCCTCGGCCTCCTGTCATCGCCAGGAGGACGACGACTGGCAACTGGGCTGGCCCAGTGCCAGGCCAGCAAGTGGCCCAGGTAAAGCTAACCCTTTTATTTTCTTTTCTATTTTTTTCTGACATTTGTTTTGATTTAATTTCTAAATTAAATCAATTATTTTCTTCTGACATGTTTATTTTGCAGGGACCTAGGAATTAACCCAAACCCCTCAAAATAAAGAACCAGAATTTTGGACATATATAAAATATATAATATATATATATATATCCAAGCAAATAGCTATTGCATTAATTCCAAATGCCCAAAACAAATGCTTATGGGCTCCTAATAATATTGGTTTGATTTTTATCTCTAAACAATATTTTCACAGGGCCACATGAACATTTTCTTGGACCTTTATGGAGCATTTTTTTATTTGGGTCATTTTCAAAAAGGTTTTCTGAGGGTTTCACAAGTCCTCAGTTCAATTTCATTTGAAATTTAAACATGATGCAAACCACAAGACTAACCTAGTGCATACCAGAACTAGGGTTGTGACAGCTCCACCCCATCCCCCGACGATGTTTTCGCTGGCCGGGCCACCGGGGAGCGGCCTGCTTCGCCATTTCTGCTCCCCGTGGCCTCGTCGGCGGCACTCTTAATGGCTCAGAAGCTGCTCCGGCACCGGCCACCCACGGAGGAGCTCGACGCTTGGGTGGCCCGTGTCGACGAGCTGCTAGGCGCTGCTGGTGGGGAGTTGCCCTGCCGCGTGGTCGCCTGCATCATCGGAGGATCCCAAGCACTGGCGTCGGCCCGGCATGTCAAGTCACACTTTTGACGGATCGGGGCCGCCTCTCAGCCGCAGGAGGTCCCGCGGGGGCGGGACGCGCAGGGGCACGCCATCACTTTCGGCCCCGGCGACCGCACCCTAGCCACAGCCGGCACGAACGTCCTCCCTACTGTATGCACCCCCACCATCTACGGGGTGGCTGTCATGAGGACCCTTATCAACGGCGGCGCCGGGCTCAACATCCTCTCTCCAGAGGCTTTTGGTCATCTGCCCGTGTCCTACAGGCAGCTCCTCCCCACCAAGCCCTTCTCGGGGGTCGCGAGCTCGGCCGTCCCGCTCGGCCAGATCCGCCTCCCGGTCACCTTCTGCATGCCCGTTAACTACCGCACCGAGCTCATCTACTTGAATGTCACGCCCATCCACCTACCCTACAACGCCGTCCTTGGCTTCCCCGCCTTGGCAAAGTTCATGGCGGCGACTCACTCGGACTACAATACCGTCAAGATGCCCGGGAGCAGCGGCGTCATCACTATCGAAGGGGACCCCAAGGCCGCTCTTCAGGTCCTCGAGCATGCTTACAGGCTGCAGCTGCGCCCATTCAGGTACGAAGGGGGCTCCGGAGATGTTGGAAGCCGTGCCTGCCAAGAAGAAGCAGCTCTTCTCGCAGGACCCGACCGAGACAAAGCAGGTGCCTGCTGACAAGGAGGGCTCAGGAGCAAGCTTCACCATCGGCACAGGCATGGACCCGGAGCAAGAGGCAGTGTTGGTTAGCTTCCTCAGGGCTAACAAGGATGTGCTCGCTTGGAAAGCCACTGATTTGGTCGGGGTGCCTAGGCACATCATCGAGCACCACCTTACGGTGTGCCCCAACGCGCACCCTATCAAGCAGAAAGCACGCAGTCAGGCCCCGGAAAAGCAGGCCTTCATCGTTCAGGAGGTTCGGAAGCTAGAGGAAGCAGGCGTCGTACATGAGGTACGGCACCCGGAGTGGCTGGACAACCCCATCATCGTCCCGAAGAAAGGAGGCAAGGAGCACATGTGTGTCGACTTCATGAGCCTCAACAAGTTCTGCCCTCAGGACCCGTTCCCTCTCCCGCGCATCGACCAGATCGTGGATTCAACGGCTGAGTGCGACCTGCTCTGCTTCCTCGACGCATTCTCGGGCTACCACCAGATCAAGATGGCGGTGGAGGATGTGGAGAAGACGGCGTTCCTGACCCCTTGCGGGGTCTACTGCTACACCTGCATGCCTTTCGGGCTGATAAATGCGGGCGCTACCTTCTAGCGCCTGATGCACATCACCCTCGGCCCTCAGCTCGGGAGGAACACGAAGGCCTACGTCGACGACATCGTGGTCAAGTCCAGAGATTCCTAGACTCTCATCCGGGACCTAAAAGAAACGTTCGCCAACCTGCGCAAGGTGAAGCTGTGCCTCAACCCGGAGAAGTGCGTGTCTGGCGTACCCTCCGGTAAGTTGCTAGGGTTCCTAGTTTTGCACCGGGGCATTGAAGCTAATCCGGAGAAGATCAAAGCCATCGAAAGAATGAAGCCGCCTACAACCCTGAAGGAGATGCAGAAGCTTGCGGGATGTGTGACGTCCCTGGGGCGCTTTATCTCTAAGCTTGGCGAATGCGCCCTCCCATTCTTCAAGCTCATGAAAATGAAGGGGCCCTTCAAGTGGACTCCGGAGGCCGACGCCACCTTCTGGGGTCTCAAGGAATACCTCACCAGCCCGCCGGTTATGGTGGCGCCAAGACCCCTGGAGCCCATGATTCTCTATCTCGCCGCTACGCCTCACTCCGCCTCTGCAACGTTGGTGGTGGAGCGCGAGGAGAGGCCCCGAAGCGCGAGGCCGTGGGGCAAGTCGGTATCCTCAGGAGCTCCATCACCCCCTGACACAGCTCCGGAGGTAGATTCAACCACGGCTGCTGACGGCCCCGCCGTCCAGCAAGAAGCACCCAAGACTCCTGAAGCGCCTGAAGATCCTGCGACGCCGACCCTCGTGGAGCACCCTGTGTACTTCATCAGCACCGTACTGCGTGACGCGCGCTCGCGTTACCCGATGCCTCAAAAGCTGCTCCAGGCGCTCCTTGTTGCCTCCAGGAAGCTGCGCCATTACTTCCAGGGCCACCCCATCAAGGTTGTCTTGTCATACCCTCTCGAGAAGGTGCTCCGTGGCCCGAACATCATCGAGCTACAGGCGTTCCAGTTGGAATTCTGCACCACGTGAACGATCAAAGGAGCAGCTCTAGCGGACTTTGTGGCAGAATGGACCGACGCGCCGGAACAGGGGGCTGGCGAGGATCGCTTGCGGGCCCTCGGTGATGAAGCCCCAGACGGATGGGTGGTGTACTTCAACGGCGCCTTCTCGCGCCTTGGCGCAGGAGCTAGCGTCGTGTTAGTATCTCCCACTCAGGACAAGTTGTACTACGCCGTGCAGCTTTGCTTCCAGCAAGGCGAGAAGGTCTCCAACAACATAGCAGAGTATGAGGGCCTGATTGCTGGGCTCAAGGCCGCAGCTGCACTGGGGGTCAAGTGCCTCACGATTGAAGGCGATTCGCAACTCCTCGTCAACTTCTCCAACAAGAAATACAAGCCCAAGGACGAGCACATGGAGGCATATCTGGAGGAGGTGCGCAAGATGGAAAAGCGATTCCAAGGGCGGGAGGTGCAACACATGCCAAGGGGCATGAACAAGGAGGCGGACGACATCGCCAAACGAGCCTCCAGGTGGGTACCCCAGAGGTCGGGCGTCTTTGAGGAGCGGTTGCTCAAGCCGTCGGCAGCACCGCCCGCTCCTGAGCCGGTATCCCCTCGGGAGGGGCTGCCTGCGGCACCCGCAGCCGGAGCTCCGCCCTGCGGGCCGGCCTCTGGAGCCCGCTTGCTACTCGCCACGGAGCCCGAGGAGGGTTGCTAGACCAAAGAGCTAAAGATGTATCTACTACACGACACCTTGCCATAGAAGGAGGAAGACGCAGAGCATGTGGCTCGACAGGCCTCGGCTTACTGCATCCAAGACGGCGAGTTCTACAGGAGGCGCCCCAATGACATCTCATTAAAGTGCATCTCGAGGAAGCAAGGACGTGAGCTGTTGGCCGACATCCACGGCGAGGACTGTGGCCACCATTCATCGTCCCGCACCCTCATGAGCAAGGCCTTCCACATCGGCTTTTACTAGCCCACGGCACTTAACGACGCCACGGAGCTTGTGCAGGCTTGTGAGGCGTGCCAGTTTCACACCAAGCAGATCCACCAACCAGCGCAGGACTTCCAGACGATCCCGCTCTCCTGGCCCTTCGCAGTTCACCAAGTGGGCGGAGGTGGAGCCTGTCCGCGCGATCCCAGCCTGGTCGGCAGTCAAGTTCATCCAGGGCCTCGTGAGACGATTCGGGGTCCCCAACCACATCATCACGGATAACGGTTCGCAGTTTACCAGCAATCTCTGCAGGTCATATTGCGCTAACCTTGGAACACAGATCTACTACGCCTCGGTGGCTCACCCCAGGAGCAACGGTTAGGCCGAACGCACCAACGCAGAAGTCTTGCGTGGCCTCAAGACGCGCAGCTTTAAGAAAAAGCTCGAGGCTTGCGGCAGGGGCTGGATCGACGAGCTCCAGTGTGTGCTATGGTCTATCCGTACTACCGCAGCCAAACCCATGGGAGAAACACCTTTCTTCCTCGTTTACGGGGCGAAGGCGGTCCTCCCTCACGAGGTCAAGCATCGCTCCCCCCGGGTGTTGGCCTTCAATGAGGAACGCCAAGACGCCACCTGGCGGATGGACCTCGTGCTCGGCGAGGAGGGTCACCGCCGAGCTGTGCTCAGGGGAGCACGACATCAGCAAGCATTGCGGCGGTACCACTGCTGCAGCGTCCGCACAAGAACACTTGAAGTTGGTGACTTGGTCCTGAGGCGGGTCCTCTCCAGAGAGGGGTTACACAAGCTCGCGCCCATGTGGGAGGGCCCGTTCAGAATCGCCCGTGTTTCTAGGCGTGGTGCTGTGCGCGTGGAGACGCAGGATGGGGTACCTATCCAGAATTCCTGGAACATTGAGCACCTTAGGAGGTTATATCCGTAATCAAGGCTCCGTGCCCGTGAAGGTCTCTACTCGTGACACTCTCACGTAATAATGAGTTGGGGCTGTACACGCCTCGGAGTCTCCTGAGTGTTGCCTGTGGGCCATCAGACGGGGCTCCCACCCACGTCCCAGTGGCAGTCCTTAGCTCCGCGCTGGGAAGAAGACGTAGTGTAGGGGTTGGACGCGACCTTTTTCCTTTTTTGGCTTGGTGTTTGGCTGTCAGCCTTTTCTACTTCCTTGGCTATCAGCCCTTCCTCTACCCTGTGCTATGAAGTTCTCGTGTTTCTTGCGTTTGGTAGGGAGTCTTGCTTGGAGTTTTTCGCCGATTTTAAGTTCATCTTTTTAGACAGGGGTTGCGCCGCTTGTTCTACTTCGCGTGCCTTGCGCGTGGGGGCTGGGACACGGTCGGTCTCGGCTCTCAGCTGCCGAAATTTTGTGACCTCACCTGACCAAGCCTGCTCAGGCTCTGTCATCGGGCTTCTCGGTCCACACGACCTATTCTGCCGAGCCTGCTCCGGCCTTGGCACCTTAATCCACGATCGGCACTCTCAAGTGAGCCCAAGGGCGCAAGCCCTTAGTAGCCACAGCGGATCATCATACTCGGGGGCTCCGCAGGTCTTGATCCCCCAAACTCAGCCATCCCCATGACCCGTCAGGGGCTCATAACACCAATGAGTTAGGAGCAGTTTGCCTCAAGGCGTCGCAACACATAAGTTAAGTAATCTTATCCAAACCAAAAACATAATAGCAAGTTCTTGTTTCATACATATGCCATAGTACATTACATGCCTTCTCGAGGCAACCTGAAATTTCGATGCAGGAAGGAAATGAAGAAAAAGAAGAAGAGGTTGACCCGCCGAGCTGCGGCTCAGCACCGTTGCCCCCACTCAGTCGGAGTCTCCCAGCTCCTCCCGCTTCACGGGGCGCAGCGGCGCGACGACCCTCCCCCTCGCCGAGTCGAGCTCGGCGGCACGGTGGCTCATTGTAGCCGCCGCTTCTGGAGGAGCTGCTGCTACCACAGAGGGGGGGGACCCGCGGCGCCCACCAAGGCCAAGCTCGTCTCAAGAGGAAGAGCTGCTCCTCTGGACACCGTCGCCACCCTCCTCGTCATCGTCAGCTTCAGGATAGCACCCAAGGCGCCTCCCTTCCTCCAAGAAGACCTTAACGAATAGCGTTGAGACACCATCGTACCTGAAGTGGAGCGTGCACCTCCCCTGCAGCCGGCGCGCGCACGCAAATGACTACCAGCCGAGCTCCAGGAACACGTCGCCTAAGGGGGCAACGTCGACCTCCACCCAGGATGCACCACTGCAGCAGCCGTCGGTTTGTAGCCAAAGGCTACCGGGGCCTCCGGCTGGCAGCACATTTCCAAACGAGCGGGGGAGCCGGAGCCACAAGCCGCCAGGCTTCTCCGCCCACACCACGAACTCCGAAGACACATCAAAGGAGTGGAGCTGTTGGCGCGGAGGATGCACAACCGCCAGATGCTGTCTCGCGCCTGCTCGCCCACCGCGGCCACGACCACCTCCGTCGCGAGAAGAGGCGCCGCGCCTCTCACCGGCGACCGCGTCAGGACGCGAAAGGCCGCGCCCGCTTCCTCGAGGAGCCGCCGCGGGCGTAGCGACATACTTGCGGGGGCGGCCACGGCCCCTCTTCGGCAGAGGCGAGGCCAGCTCCTTCGGGGCCTTCCCCTTCTCCGTGGCGGATGACCTCCTCAGTGGCACCATGGAGACCACGCAGCGATAAGAAGAGAAGGGAGCAAACAAGAAAGTAGATGGAACTAGCTTGAAATTGGCTTGGGGGCTCCCCCCTAGTCCCATTTATAGGGTGGAGGAGCCCAACCGACAGTCACTAGCGTCACAGCCATAGTGACCCCGTCATCCGCGCCGGGGAGTTGTCAAGTCGCACGGTTGCCAAGACTGCACGGGATGCGATGTCGCCACGTCCCATCCAACCGTCACGCGCCAGCCTGGCCCACAGCCTTTTGGGGCCCGCGGCCCTTCGTCCTCGACTAAGGCTTCGCTCCGAAGCAAACTCCGCGCGCGCCTTGGGCCCGGCGGCTACTGTCGGCATCCTGGGAACCAGGTTACCCAGACTTGCCTGCCTGCAGGCCGCGACGCGCTCCTACTATGGCCTGGTATGGCCCAGCTGATCGACCAGCTGCTCAAGACCCTCGCAAGGGGGCTAGGCCTCGCAAGGAGAACGACACCAAGACCCCATTAGGAGCGGCCTCGGCTAGGCTGCTCCATAGGGGTGGAGAATCCAAGGTCGAGCCTACCTCAGGAGGAGGCAGTGATGCAAGCAGTGGCGCACCATGCCAGTGGGTGCCAGCGCGTGCCAGCGGCGCAGTTGCTGTTTTGGTGCAAAGGAGACAGCGCGGGCGCAGGTTCCCGAGGGGCGAGACAAATGTTTCCCCTTTGGTGCAACAAGACCGAAGACCGCAAGGACGACAGGTAGGACGTTACCACCGAGCCCACCACCGCGTCATCGCCTGATCTCTTTGTAGGCGAAGACCACTTTTGTCAGGATAGGGGCGTCCTTGTGTTCCCGCTCAAAATGGCCGTTGTGGGATCCCTTCCCGCCTAAACATTTAGGGGGAAGAGGACCCTGGCCACCTATATAAGTAGCTAGGATTCCCACTGTGGGAGGGGGGATCAACCTCATCTCGAACAATCCACCTTCACACCAAGGAGCAAGAACACTTGCCTCCCGACCCTCTTGAGCTCTCCTCCTGAGCTCAAGAACTACTATACTTGTTCATACTCAAGCCCTCCGGAGGCTAATCCACCAAAGCAGGACGTAGGCTTTTACACCGCAAGGTGGCCTGAACCTAGGTAAACTTGTGTGTGCTGAACTTGTTGCTTGCTTGAATCTCACCACCAGGCAATGGCGTGGCGCTAGGTAGACGTTAGTGGGAGAGATCTTCGTTCACGCCCCTGTGTTCGAACTTCTTGGGTTTGCGGAGCCCGTAATCCAACAGCAATCCCCTCTCACTCACATTGATATCGATTGATGGACATCTCCATAGTACATTGATTTGCCTAGTTGATGTGAGACTTTCTCCCACCTTTTGTCTATTACCACCTCCATTCCACCCATAGTGCTACGTCCATGGCTCGCGCTCATATATTGCGCGAAGAGTTGAAAAGTTTGAATGAGTAGAGCATGAAAGCAATTGCTTGGCTGACTCTGGGATGGGCACGAGGGGTGCTTTGTGTTCAGAAAAGGGAGCATGAGGACTATATGATTTGTAGGGATAACGTTCTTTAGCCATGTTATTTTTGAAGCTTTATAGATTGCTTTTGGTATCATTAAAGTATTATTGTTTTGATATTGAGAAACTTTTATTTTGAGTCTTATGGATTTGAACATTCATGTCACAATAAAGAATATTACATTAATAAATATGTTGGGTAGCATTCCACATCAAAAAATCTGTTATTATTATTTACCTACTCGAGGACGAGCAGGAATTAAGCTTGGGGATGCTTGATACGTCTCCAACGTATATATAATTTTTTATTGTTCCATGCTATTATATTATCTATCTTGGATGTTTTATATGCATTTATACGCTATTTTATATGATTTTTGGGACTAACCTATTAACCCAGAGCCCAGTGCCAGTTTCTGTTTTTTTCCTTGTTTTTGAGTATCGAAGAAAAGGCATATCAAATGGAACGAATTTTTTGGAGACTTTTCTTGGACCAGAAGACATCAGATGGACTTGGAGTACACGCCAGGGGAACCACGAGGCGGCCACAAGGGTGCAGGGCGCGCCCCTACCTTGTGGGCCCCTCGTGCGTCCCCCAACTGACTTCTTTCTCCTATAAATACACATATATTCCAGAAACATCAGAACATCCATCAAAACCACTTTTCCGCTACCGTAACTTTCTGTTCTCACGAGATCCCATTTGGAGGCCTTTTCCGATACTCTGCCGGAGGGGAAATCAACCACGGAGGGCATCTACATAAACCCTATTGCCCTTCCAATGAAGTGTGAGTAGTTTACCACAGACCTACGGGTCCATAGCTAGTAGCTAGATGGCTTCTCCTCTCTCTTTTATCCTTAATACCATGTTCTCCTCGTTGTTCTTGGAGATCTATCCGACGTAATCTTCTTTTGTGGTGTGTTTGTCAAGATCCGATGAATTGTGGGTTTATGATCAGATTATCTATGACTAATATTTGAGTTTGTTCTGAATTCTTTTATGCATGATCTTATATCTTAGTAATTCTCTTCAAACTATCGGTTTTGTTTGACAACCTAGATTGATAATTCTTGCAATGGGGGAAGTGCTTCGCTTTGGGTTCCATCTTGCGGTGCTCAATTCCAGTGACATTAGGGGACATGACACGTATTGTATTGTTGCCATCGAGGATAAAAAGATGGGGTTTTCATCATATTGCTTGAGTTAATTAATCTACATCATGTCATCTTGCTTAAGGCGTTACTCCGTTCTTATGAACTTAATACTCTAGATGCATGCTGGATAGTGGTCGATGTGTGGAGTAATAGTAGTAGATGCAGGCAGGAGTCGGTCTACTTGTCTCGGACGTGATGCGTATATTCATGATCATTGCCATAGATGTCTTTATAATTATTCGCTTTTCTAACAATTGCTTGACAGTAATTTGTTCACCCATCGTAATACGTACTATCATGAGAGAAGCCTCTAGTGAAACCTATGCCCACCGGGTCTCTTTTACATATTATAAGTTTCAGATCTACTATTTTGCAATCTTTTACTTTTCAATCTATAAACCAAAAAATCAAAAATATTTCCTTTATTTGTTTATCTATCTCTATCAGATCTCACTTTTGCAAATAACCTAGAAGGGATTGACAACCCCTTTGTAGCGTTGGGTGCAAGTTGTTTGATTGTTTGTGCAGGTATTTGGCGAATTGTGTGTAATCTCCTACTGGATTGATACCTTGGTTCTCAACAAACGGAGGGAAATACTCACTTCACTCTGCTGCATCACCCTTTCCTCTTCAAGGGAAACACAAACGTTACCTCGGGAAAGCAACAAAGAAGCAGGCACAGTCACCACTTCCCCCGCGGCCGACGCAGGAGCAGGAGGCACCGGAGGAGAGCAGCGTCAGTAACACCTCGAAGACCATGCTCCCCAAGGATTGGGTGAAGGGGTTACTCCATCTGTGCCCCTTCTACCCACCGTCGAGCACGGCCACAGCAACGGCACTCGGACCGGGGCGAATCGCCATCCTGTGACCATTCCCACCACATGTGCGGTCGTAGCATGCATGCCTCCCCTGGGACGGGTCGACCAAGCCGCTACGCTCGACAGAGCTGCTGGCCCTCGCGCGCCTTCGCCGCACCACCCTGCCATCCAGGTGGTCACCCCGCAGCAGTGGGGGTGCAGTACTGCCGCCGCTGGCACCGTAAGGAGCCGGGCGACAGTACGTTCGACTTCTTCAACACCAATGCCAAGTACAGCCTTGGAGGCCATGGCGAGGGTCCAGCTGCTGCTGACATTTCCGCCAGCGGCCGAGCAGATGGACGAGTGGCGTGCCACCATCCAAAGTCTGCTCGGTTTAGCCGAAGCTGGGGGCTCACGACGAGCTAACCCGCCATAGCCTCCCCAAGCGATAGCAACAGCTCGTGCTACTGGCCGTACGAAGGGAGTTGTCCCCATGGTGCAGTCCCCGCCATGGCAGCCAGCGCGAGCACAGCAGAATCAAGACCCTGACGACATCTCGATGGCCTCTTCTGACCCTCGAGCGTGTCTAGGCCAGCGTCGAGCCCCAGAGGATAGGCTGAGAGGAGACGCGTGCATTGCTGTCGAGCAACGCCGCGCCAACCTGCGCCAGATTGATGGGTGTGACGGCCCCAACGTCGACGAGCCCACGCTGGGTATCGGCGGGAGCCTACCTTTCAAGGTTGGCTACCCTGCCTTTACTCGTGAGCTCCGTTCGCACGTTCAAGCCAGAGATACCTGAGAAGTACGACGAGAGGCTGAACCCGACAGAGTTCATGAGCATCTACACCATCAACGTTCAGGTTGCCGGGGGAAGAGATGGGAAGGTGTTCGCCAACTACTTCCCTTTGGCCCTCAAGTCCAATGTGAGGTCTTGGCTGATGCACCTGCCGCAGAACTCCATTTCCTCGTGGGCTGACATGTGCCACGAATTCATCGGCGCCTTCACCGGTGGCCACCAAGAACCTGGCAGGCCCAACGACCTGCAGCTTCACCAACAGAAGGTAGGAGAAACCCTCCGTAAGTATTTACAAAGATTCAACAAAGTTCATAGAAATATCCCAAATATCCATCCGGCAGCGGTGATAGCTGCCTTCCAGTCCAATGTGCGCAACTTCCGGATTTGTTCTAACATGAACGTGCAGTCGCCCAAGACTATGAAGGAGCTCTACACCTTGGTGGATAAGTGTGCTCAGATGGTGGAGGGAATGAAGTTGCCCGGAGAGGATGATGATGGATCAACCAGTCAGAAGAAGAGCAAGAAGCATAGTAAGAAGCGGAGAGATAAGGCAGTAATGACTATCGAAGGATCGGGTATGCCTAGTACCGATAGAAGGCCAAAGCTGGGGTCCTCGGCAAGGAAGTTGCCGTGTGCATTGACTGCTAGGAAGCCGTTGCTGCCGAGAAAGCCGGGAAAGGTGATGGGCCGTATTGCAAGATTCATCAGACCAAGGGCCACGACCTTCAAGAGTGTCATCCGGTTGAGCAGCTTGTGAAGAGCCATAGAGCAAAGTATGAGAAGCGTGATAAGGAAAAAGGTCAGAAAGTTGTTGGCGGTAAGGGCCGAGATGGTGAAGTAAATCGCCCCGGCAAACCCCTTTGCAACCTAGGAAAGCCCGCGAGAGGCAGAGAAAAGGGATTCTGTAATGATGAGAGTGATGAAAGGGATGGAGAAGAAACCAGTGAGCAAGATTTTTAGAAAGCCACTAACGCCCTGTGCATTGACGGAGGTGCATCTCTGCACACCTCTCACCGTCAACTGAAGCGGTGGGCACGAGAAGTTAATGCCATGGAGCCAGCGCCAGAGGCCCGA
Organism: Secale cereale; assembly: GCA_902687465.1. Taxonomy (NCBI): domain Eukaryota; kingdom Viridiplantae; phylum Streptophyta; class Magnoliopsida; order Poales; family Poaceae; genus Secale; species Secale cereale. The sequence continues at coordinate 602,938,148 of LR738711.1, forward strand.
AAGCCGCTCAAACGGTCCCGTACGACCATCATCTTTGACGAGGAGGATCATCCTCGCCGTACCACTACGGTAGGATACTTGCCGTTGTTGGTCTCCCCAACAATCTGCAACCTCAAGGTCACAAAGATGTTCGTGGACTGTGGGGACGGGTTGAATTTGATTTCCCCAGCAGTTATCAGCAAGCTTCAGATAACAGAGGAAGAACTAGAAGTTACCGGCATGTTTCAAGGAGTTAATCCTGGCAGGAGTCATCCTAAGGGAAAGATCACGTTGCCGGTTACATTTGGGGGAGAATTGAACTACCGAACTGAGAGGATTGTGTTTGATGTGGTTGACCTCCCCCTGCCATAAAATGGGATTCTTAGACGCCCGGCACTGGCTAAATTCATGGTGGCATCCCACTATGCCTACAGCACCTTGAAGATGCCTAGGCCACTAGGAGTTATCACTATCCCATCAGATGAGAAGGATGCAATCATTTGTGTGGAAAAGATGTACCGGGACGCAGTCGCTCCAAAGGCAGCGGCAGGGCTGGGGTCCGGATTGTAGAGGAAAGAAGAAGAAGGATTGTAGGACCTCCGGCAAGGAGTCTAGGAAGCGTGCCCCCACCGAGTGCATGACAACCGTTGATGACGTGACCGAGTGTTCCTACAGCAAGAGATCCAGCGTTGCTGCACCCTAAGTTAAGAAGGTCCCGACAGGGCTGGCTGGCGTTGATGGTACCATTACTATCAGCGCCACCCTCGATGACAAATAGGAAAGTGTGCTTGTTACCTTCCTGCGGGCGGATGTCGATGTGTTTTCCTGGCAACCATCTGATATACCCGGTGTTTCCAGGGAGGTAATCGAGCACCACCTTGCTGTCTGCACACATGCCCGACATGTCAAGCAGAAAGTCCGGAAGCAGGCCTTGGAGAGGCAACAGTTCATTGCAGAAGAGATCAAGAAACTTGGGGCAGTTGGTTTGGTCAGAGGAGTGCTACATCCAACATGGTTGGAAAATCTAGTGGTAGTCCGGAAGACTAACGAGAAGTGGAGGCTTTGCATAGATTTCACAGATCTCAACAAGACTTGCCCGAAGGACCCATTTCCTTTGCCACGTATTGATCGGATTGTGGATTCCACTTCAGGTTGTGATTTTCTCTCCTTTGTGGATGCATACTCTGGGTAATACCAGATCTTTATGTCCAAGGAAGATGAAGAGAAGACGTCGTTCATCACTCCATGTGGTACATATTGCTTTGTCCGCGTGCCATTTGGATTAAAGAGTGTCGGGTCCACTTTTGCAATGGCAGTTCAAATTGGTTTTGAGACACAATTGCATAGAAATATAGAAGCCTATATGGATGATATTGTAGTCAAGACCAAGGACAAGGCCACCCTTATTCAGGATTTTGAGGAGACATTTGCTAACCTGCGCAAGATCAATTTGAAGCTCAACCCGGAGAAGTGTGTATTTGATGACCCTCCAGCGAGCTACTTGGGTTCTTTGTATCCCACCGTGGGATCGAGGCCAACCCCGACAAGATCAAGACTATCGAGCAGATCCAAGCATTAAGGATAATTAAGGATGTGAGGCGTCTAGCAGGATGTGTTGCCGCGCTAAGCTGATTCATCTCCAAGTCTTCCGAGCGCACCCCGCCATTCTTCAAAATTTTGAAGAAAGCAAGGCCCATGAAGTGGGCCCCGGAGGCAGATGCAGCTTTGCAAGAATTGAAGGCCTATTTGTCCTCTGTGCCTACCTTGGTTTCTCCCAAGCCCTAGGAGCCGTTGTTGCTGTATTTAGTAGCAACCAACCAAGTGGTCAGCGCAGCCATGGTAGCACAACGAGAAGTGGATGAGGCAGAGAGTGAACAGAGGCCAATAGGGCCAGAAAAGGATCAGGACAGTAGTGAGCATGGCAGCGAGAGCAACCCCAAGGACGCGGCAAGGAAGAAAGTGGTGCAGTGTCCAGTGTACTTCATTAGCTCTCTATTACAGGGGGACAGATCGAGGTACTCTGGCGTGCAAATTTTGATCTTTGATCTCATCATGGCCTCAAGGAAACTGCACCACTACTTCCAAGCCCATGAGATTACAGTTGTCACTCACTTCCCGTTGCAAAGGATACTCCGAAACCCTAAGGCTACCGGAAGAATAGTGGAGTGGGCTCTGGAGTTATCCAACTTTGGTTTGAAGTTTGTGAGCACGTCAACTATTCAGAACAGGGCATTGGCAGAGTTTATTGCAGAATGGATGGCAACCCCTGATGAGGAGACAACAAAGACAGTTATCCCCCGCAAGAATCACCCCAGGAATGGATTATGTATTTTGATGGTGCTTTTTTCCTACAAGGTGCAGGAGCTGGCGTGCTTCCCATCGCCCCCTCCGGGGAGCACCTGAAGTACGTCGTCCATATGCATTTTGCCCGGGAAGAAGCAACCAACAATACAGCTAAGTATGAAGGGATCCTTGCCGGGCTGAGGATTGCAGTGGAATTGGGAATTAAGAAACTGATTATTCAAGGAGATTCACAACTTGTGGTGAGACAAGTCAACAAGGATTATCAAAGCCCATTGATGGAGGCATACTTCGAGGAAGTGAGGAGATTGGAGGAGCACTTTGACGGATTGCAAACACAGCACGTACCCCATGCGGAAAACAACATAGCTGATCACCTATCAAAGTGTGTTGCCCAGAAGCTTCCTATGGAACCAGGAACTTTTGTTCTCCATCTCACACGACCCTCCGTATCCCCAGCAACAATGGCCCGAAAAAAGGAGAAAGTTGGACACCGGTAAGCCTCTCCCGGCAGAGCCATCCGCTCCCGGCAGAGACCCTGCCAGAAACAACTCCTCACAGCCTACCGGACCACCCCCTCCAGCTGTGACCATGAACCCCGCGAACGAGGCTTGTGCTCCCGTAGCAGAGGAGGTGCCGCTAGTCCTCTTTGCCGAGCCCCAGGCTCCAACTTGGGCAAGGCACATTGGACACTTCCACCAAATCGGAGAGCTTCCCGACAACCAAGATGAAGCTGAGAATGTAGCCCGGAGGGCCAGTATGTACCAGTTTGTCGATGACACTCTGTACAGAAGAAGGCCCAATTGTGTGAAATTCAAGTGTATCTGCCGGGAAGCAGGAAAGGAACTCATGGCTGGAATACATAAAGGCATGTGCGGCTCCCACATTGGATCAAGGGCATTATTTCGGAAAGCATTCTTGCAAAGATTGTATTGGCCCACAGCCCTCCAAGATGCGGTCAAGCTTGTCATGAAATGTGTAGCCTACCAGTTCCATTCCAAGAAAACCCACCCGCCTACCCAAGCGCTTCAAACAATTCCTCTCTCATGGTGGTTTTCGGTCTGGGGGCTCGATATCCTCGACCCTTTCACACGAGCTGTCGGGGGCTTTGAATTCTTATTCATTGCCATCGACAAGTTTACAAAGTGGCCTGAAGTAGCTGTTGTGAGAAAGGTGACTGCTCAGTCAGCTATGAAGTTCTTGAAAGATGTGGTGTGTCGTTTTGGAGTTCCGGCAAGGATCATTACCGACAACGGCACCCAGTTCACGAGCTGCGCCTTCATGCAATATGTTCATGCCCTCGAATGCAAGATCTTATTCGCCTTTGTGGCACACCCCCGGAGCAATGGACAAGCCGAGAGAGAAAATGCTAAAGTGCTGCATCGACTCAAGACAAGAACCTTTGATACGATGCAAAAGCACGACAGGCGGTGGATCAAGGAGCTGTCGGTAGTGCTCTGGTCCCTCAGAACGACACCAGACCGAGCTACCGGGCAGACTCCCTTCTCCCTGGTCTATGGGGCAGAAGCAGTTATCCCCACATAACTCATTTACGGGTCACCTCGAGTGCTTTCCTACGATGAAGTAGCACAAGCTGAGCACTAGCGTGACTACGTTGTGCTACTCGAGAAGAACCGTCTCCGGGCTGCTACTCGTGATGCGCGCTATCAGCAAGCCCTGCGTCACTATCATAGCCGCATTGTTCATGCCCGGTGTTTTGAGGAAGGTGACCTTGTCCTTAGGCGCGTTCAATCCGCCAGGGGTATACACAAGTTATCGCCGAAGTGGGAAGGCCCTTACCGGGTAGTAGGAGTCACCAGACCTGGCGTAGTCCGTCTGGAGACCGGGGATGGCATTAAATTGCAAAACTCATGGAATATTGAGCATCTCCGTAAGTTCTACCCGTAAGGCACAGCTGTCGGGCCCTGCCCGGCAGCCACCCATTGTACGGGCCTTGCCTCAGTTGCATGTAACCCCTTGTACAAGCTTGGGCGATGACCCCGTCCAAGAGAAAAATAAAGAAGCACTGCAGAGGGAGGCCCCCAACCAAGATTGCATGCATGCATGAGCATTCCAAGATCACTGCATAAGCATTTCAGGAGCATTTGCATATGCATATAGATAGGATTGCATCCTGCATTCATTCTCATCTACATGAAGTTGCAGGTTCCTGCCGTGATCTTGGCTACGACAAGGAGTTGAGAAGACTGCCCAGCACCGCAATCCCCGGCAAGCCAAACAGATAAGTTCTACCTCTTGTCCATTAGTGTTCTGTAAGCTATAACTTATGCATTAGAAAACCTCGGCACTCTCTTGAGGCTTGGGTGCTCCCATCCCAGACTCAAACGTTGCTTCGGTCAGGATGGTTGTAGTAGCCCTTGGTGAAAAGAAGTTGGCGGGGGGCTGGTCCCTTTGTCTGTTCCCCGGCAGATATGATTCTCCCGTAGACAAAAAGGGTGCCAGCAAGGTAGCTTGCCGGGTAAACTCGTTTACTTACATTAAAGAGGCATCTCACCTCTGCATGGACATACACATGCACGGGTCCCCGGCAAGTCTCATATTTTTCATTAATATGCTGATACAAGTACAAGCATTACGGAACACAAACATGGACTCGAGGACTACATTATTAGAATTAAAATTTGGCAAATGCCTACAGATTTAATATTGAAAAAAGATAAGTGCCTCGTGATGCCCTTTCTTGTCCCTCTCCTCCTAGGCACAACCCTAGGCTCTCTTTCCTAACATAACCAGCAAGAGTAGAAGACAGAAGAGGGGGAATGCGAGGGTGGGTGACTCTGTCCTCCTCCACCTCTCCTTTTAAAGGCAGTCCAAAGAGGGGAGCCGCTCCCTCAAAGGGTGACCACGGTCCTGTTCCTCCAATTCAAGACGACCGGGCCCTTGCCTTGATGCTCTCCCATGCCACACGCCTCTGTTACCTACCCCGCGCGATGCATGCACCTTACGTGGCTAAGGATTAGGGCATGGTGGGAGGAGTAAATTGGAAGTTTCTACCCCGTGCATTAAAGTCATTCATGGGCCATTACTGGTGCGGCCCCACCACTGTTGGCTTTACGCGACGCGCAGGAAACCGGAAGCTGGCCCGGATTCTAGACTCATGATGAAGCAAAGGAGACCTCAAGAAACCAACCTCTTCAGCAACCCCACCTGTGCACTTATTAGGCCCTACCCCGATGACGCTCGGCAGCGCGTTCGGGCAGGCCCGGGGGCTTCTGTCGGTACAACAAACCCTGGGTATGTTGCCCAGACTGTGCACATGCACGGGAGCAAGATTGAGGCAACAACCCAAGTCATAGTACAAGGAACCAAGAGGTTCGAGAACCAACAAGCAAACCAAAGAGATTAAGGCCAAGCCAGAGAAGCAGGACATCACCAAGAGAAAGGCCTCCCTTGCTGGGCAGGCGAGCCCAGCAAGGGGCGAGGCCATCCCTAGAAGAAGACAACCAATGCATCCCGGCAGAGCCTACCGGGACTCGCGGATGCTAAACCACCTCACCGACCACACCTCCACGAATCACGTCGTCAATTAGTGAGGTGTCAAACCGCAAAGTAACTAAGTGGCAGCCATTAGCCACATGGCAGCCTCTCCCTATAGGAAGAACCTGCATATGACACCCGTCCTGGACGTGTCCAACAAGCAGGCACGAAGCTGGCAAGATAGCCCAGCAAGCCTTGTCGGCAACCAGTGATGTGACACTAAGCGGCACATTTAATGCGCACAATCAGCCCATAGAGTTAGGTATGATAGCACTGTTGCTATCATATCAATGCATAATGACTACTTAATCTATAAAAGGAGGCCTAGGGCAACCATAGACAGGGTTAGTAGATTGGAGAACCCACACACCCATACGCGCATAGTCGCTGCTGCCCTAAGGCAACCCTTGCCGGGCAAGTGTACTATGCTCTACCACCTCATTATTCCACCATCAATCCAGGAAAGCAGGAGTAGGGTCTTACTCCACAATGGTGGCCCGAACCTAGGTAAAAATGCCATCGTGATCTCTACCGTGCAGTCCCATGATCGTCTACTCATTGTGCAACCCGACGTCCCCTCGCCGAACCATCAAGGGACCTCCTAGTCCCATAGGTGGGCGTGGTTTACCCCGACAATCCGCCCTACTCCAAGTGACCGGTTTGCTCCGACTAGTTTAAGTAGTCACGAACCGCCGGCTCAACCATTTTGGCATCACGCTTCCTGACTTGTGATCCCACTTATAAGTTCTTGACACAAAAACATGGTACCGTCCACTATTCAACTGCTTGGGATTGCTTTGAAAACCTGACGGGTTACCCTATTGTTGAATATCTTGACCAGATCGCTGATTACATCCGCTGTGTCCTGAACCCTGGAAACCAGATCCTAGAAGCCACCAAAGGAGCCGCCCCCGCGAAACCAAGGTCCTGAGCCGCCCGCTCCCAGATGCCCCCTGTTACCACCACCACCTTGATTATTTTGGTAGCCTGGTTGTGGAAATGCTGCATAACAAAAAAGTTTTCCCATGAGTAATTTGCCGGCTTCTCTGAGTGTTTTGTTTCGTGCAAGGGGCTTTGAGCGCCTCCTCATAATTACTAGGCTTGTTTCGATTCAAAGGTATTCCAGAATGGTTTCGCCTCTCGCCTTTGGAACTAGTATTTGTGTTAGCACCAAAATCTATTGTGCCCTCGGGGTGTTTGCGCATGCTACCGTTGCCCTGATTGTTACCATTATGATTTGATGTATTCTGCTGATGACCCTTACTGCCACCATTTTTCTTTTTCGGGATCGGGGCTCCGTACACCCAAAGAAGGTTCGAACTCTTGGGCGTGTGCGAAGATCTAATCCAACTGCTGTCTCAAGCTCATCACCCTATGGCTTGGCCTCCTCAAGTTTGTGCGAGCGGGGAAGGGGATGAACACGGAGATTTATCCAAGTTCGTGCCACCTTGCGGTGTAAAACCCTACTCCTGCTTTGTGGTGGATTGGCCTCACGAGGAGGCTGAGGATGAACTAGTACAAGGTTGATGCCTCATGAGGGATCATGATGTGATGGGTTCCTACCTTCTCTATGGTGGAGACTAACCTATATTTATACTGGCCATGGTCCTCTTCCCTCGGAGCACAAGGCAGGAAGGGTTGCCACAATGACCATGTTCGAAGGGGGACAATAGTACATCTTATCAATACCTACTATTAAAGGGAATAGGTGTTCTTTGTTTGGTTTAGTCCTTTTCGTTTGGTTTACACACGCTAAGGGATCTAGGCCAAGTATTTGTATATTGATGGGCCTTTATGGGCTTTCATGGAGACCACGAAAAATAATTGAATCAAAATAAATCAACATTGTGGGATAAAAAATGATTATACTTAAATGGAATCTATGGGAGATTATGACCGGCAAAGAAAATATGAACACGGCTAAATTGCAACGAAAAATTTTATGATCATTTTGTAGAAGGATGTTGCGTTGCAGCATGTTCTTCATAGTGAATTCGGTGTTGTGGGACATTATGCTTGCACAAAACATCAATTTTCCTGTCGCAACACATGGGCATATGTGCTAGTCCTAACTAAAGGTAGTCTTCACCTGCAAAGCTTCTAGTCATGACATTGTGGAGGGCTCGACGATGACATCCGTCCTACCCAGCTCATGGTCTTGGTCTTTTTGCACTAGAATTGAAACCTTTGGGGGATTCCTTGGGAACCCGCGTATGTCCTTGCCTCCTTAGCACCAAAGAGGAAACTGTCCTGGATTGCGCCCGCTGGCACCCGCCAGGCCTTGGTCGTCATGGCTCACGTCCTCTCGTGCCTCATGAGGCAGGAGCTTGAATAGAGATCTCCGCTCCTCGGGAGGCAGGCTCGGGAAGCTCCTCCTCGGGAGGTCTTGGTGTCATTCTCCTTGCGAGGTCAGGGGCCCTCGCGAGGGTCTTGTCCTTGCGGTCTTGTAGCTGGGTCGTTCCAAGCCGTTGACGAAGCCACGCGCTCGGCCACAGGCAGGCAAGTCTGGGTACCCCCTGATGACTGCTAGGACTATGTTGGTTTTTTTCCCAAAGAAGAAGGGATGATGCAGTATAGCAGCGGTAGGTATTTCCCTCCATGATGAAACCAAGGTTATCGAACCAGTAGGAGAACCAAGAAACACAACCTAAACAGCACCTCCACACAAATAACAAACACTCTCAACCCAACTTGTAAAAGGGGTTGTCAATCCCTTTCGGGTAACGGACGTGATAGAGTTGTAAATATTGATAGATCGAACACCAAATAAGATAAATTTTAGTAAGGTATTTTTGGGTTTTTGGTTTAATAGATCTCAAAATAAAAGCAAAGGAAAATAGATCGCAAAGGAAAATAATATGAGAAAAAGACCCGGGGGCCGTAGATTTCACTAGTGGTTTCTCTCGAGAAATAGCAAACGGTGGGAAAACAATTACTGTTGGGCAATTAATAGAACTTCAAATAATCATGACGATAGCCAGGCAATGATCATTATATAGGCATCACGTCCAAGATTAGTAGAACGACTCCTGCCTGCATCTACTACTATTACTCCGCACATCGACACCTATCCAACATGCATCTAGTGTATTAAGTTCATGGAGAAATGGAGTAAAAAAACAAGAACGATGACATGATGTACACAAGATCTATTCATGTAGAAATAGACCCCATCGCTTTATCCTTAGTAGCACGGATATAGACGTGTCGGTTCCCTTTCTCTCACTGGGATCAAGCACCGTAAGATCAAACCCACTAGAAAGCACCTCTTCCCATTGCAAGAAAAGTAGATCAAGTTGGCCTACCAAAACCCAAATATCGGAGAAGAAATACGAGGCTATAAGAAATCATGCATATAAGAGATCGAAAAAAGACTCAAATAACTTTCATGGATAAAAAAAGATAGATCTGATCATAAACTCAAACTTCATCGGATCCCAACAAACACACCACAAAAGAGTTACATCATATGGATCTCCAAGAGACTATTATAATGATAATCAAAAGAGAGAGAGAGAGAGAGAGAGAGAGAGAGAGAGAGAGAGAGAGAGAGAGGGAGAGAGAGAGGAAGCCATCTAGCTACGAACTATGGACCCATAGGTCTACAAGGAACTACTCACACATCATCGGAGAGGCACCAATGGAAGTGGTGAACCCCTCTGTGATGGTGTCTAGATTGGATCTGGTGGCTCTGCACTCTGCGGCG
>LR738711.1:602947790-602980648 GCA_902687465.1 Secale cereale
TCTGTCTTTTATCAAGGACAGATTTTGGCAGATTTTGCATAACACACAAGTCAAGTAGCACACTACACATGCAATTCTAGAGTATGGGCAGCGGAAAGTAAATTGCACAAGTAGTAAAGAGAAGTGGAGAAGATCAAACGCAATTTGGAGACGCAATGATTTTCCCGTGGTTCCGATAGGTGGCGCTATCGTACATCCACGTTGATGGAGACTTCAACCCACGGAGGGTAACGGCTGCGAGAGTCCACGGAGGGCTCCACCCACGAAGGGTCCACGAAGAAGCAACCTTGTCTATTCCATCATGGCCTACGCCCACGGAGGGCTAGCCTTACTCGGGGTAGATCTTCACGAAGTAGGCGATCTCCTTGCCCTTACAAACTTCTTGGTTCAACTCCACATCTCGACGACGGAGGCTCCCAAGCGACACCTAACCAATCTAGGAGGCACCACCCTCCAAAAGGTAATAGATGTTGTAGATGATGATGAACTCCTTGCTCTTGTGCTTCAAATGATAATCTCCCCAACACTCAACTCTCCTCACTGATTTGGCTGTGGTGGAAGAAAGAATTGAGTGGAAAGCAACTTGGGAAGGCTAGAGATCAAGCTTCATATGGTGGGAGTGGAGAAACTTGATCTCAACACAAGGGTAGGTAGTTCTCTTCTCAGAAATGTAAGGTAGGAGTGGTAGTTCTTTCTGATGGCTCTCTCCACGAATGAAGAGGGGGTGGACGGGTATAAATTGCCTCCACACAAAATCCAACCATTACACACATTTGAGCAATCTCGGTGGGACCGAAGTGGACAACTCGGTTAGACCGATAGTTCAAATAATGTGAACGTTGGGATTTTCGATGGGACCGAATATACAATCTCGGTTAGTCCGATTCGTGCAATGACAAGAGCATGCTAGTTTCGGTGGGACCGACTTCATCATCTCGGTGACACCGATTTGATGGCAGAAGGTTACAGAAACTTGGCAACTCATGTTTCGGTGAGACCGAGTTCAGAATCAGAAAATCTGAGTTTACTAGGGTTTGGCTTATGGCTGAGGTGGTTCATCTCGGTGTGACTGAGTTTGGAATATCGGTGGGACCGAGACTACTTATGAGTGTATATGGCAGTGAAAGTTGCTGATAGTTTAGGAGATGTATCACTAAGCATTTGAGCAACCAGATCATCATCATAACCTCATCCCCTTTTAATAGTATTGGCTTTTCCTATGGACTCAATGTGATCTTGGATCACTAAACCAAAAATGGAGTCTTGAGCTTTTGCCAATGCTTGCCTTAGCATTTTGAGGGGTCCACTTCTTTAGTCCTTTTGCCATGCCAATGTGATTGAATTTCCTAAAACATACTTGATAAAAGCATTAGTCCAACCACAAAGTATGTTGTCATTAATTACCAAAACCACCCGGGGAGCAAATGTGCTTTCAATCTCCCCCTTTTTGGTAATTGATGGCAACACTCTAAACAAGACATCAAAGCTTATTGAAAGAAAGACAGAATTATCACGAAAGCTTTGACAAACATGTAGTACACAGGCTCCCCCTACAAGTGTGCAAGATTTTCATAAATTATGGTTTTGGACTACCACAAGCACACAAGAGAGATAAGCAAGATGTGCTACATGCATCTTGGCTATATGCATCAGAGCAGATGAAAAGAAGTGAGTGATAATGCATATGTGCATGGTGATTTCTTGCAAACAAGTATTCACAAGCAAGTCACCATCATGCACATTCTGCAAAGTGCATATACTTACCTTGAGGTTCCTTGGCATTGTACCTGAAGAGATAAACTTGGGAAAACAAGGTTAGATAACACAAGAGTATTTCTTCAACCAACTGCAAGAACATCAAGAGTACCAAGCCAGGGATGACATGTATAAAGAGTGTCTCATATTGAGCACAAGCTTGAATCAGCAAACATGTCTCCGAAACTAAAAGATTTTCAATGAACTCTGAGAGATTTTGCTTTCCATAAGATATCAATTGTGAAGATTCCTCTCCCTTTGAGTTCTCTCAGATCAAGGGGTTTGATGGAAAGAGCAAAATCAAAAGAATGATGCCAAATGAGAATGACGCCAATTGTAATGTCCAATGTGAAACACGGCAAGAAATTCTCTTATAAGGAAAAACACGGCAAAGCTTTGATGTGATTCTCTCCCCCTTAAGGTAAGATTGCTCTTCTTCTCCCCCTAAATCTTCTCTTCTCCCCCTAAGTCTTCTCCCCCTTTTACATCAAGTGCCGAAAAGGACAGCAAACTAGGAAGGTCAGGGAAGATGGAAAGAAAGGAGTGGGCTCCTTAAGAATCACAACAGGGCAAAAAGGAACATGCATAGAGAATCATTGAGTGGAGCTGCAGAAGATGATATCCTGGAAGAAATAAATCGGTGACACCGAATTAAGATGGATCGGTGGGTCCGAAAGTCAGGGACTTAGGGTAGATCCTTTTCGGTTAGACCGAAATATTTAAATCGGTGACGCCGAGTTTAATTCCAAGGAAATACAGAAATAATTCAGCTCACTTTGCGAGGAATGTTTCAAAGGATTTGCAATGAATTTGTGAATGATTTTCGAGGAATTGATCAGAGCCAGAAGGATATTCACAAAGACAGAAGAATAGAAATGAAAAAGATTCCTATATGAAGTTTTTTTTAATGAAAACTCAATGAGAGAACATAAGAGAAAATAGAAAGACTCCAAAACATATGTACTTCATCTAGATAAAGGTCGGCGACAAGGTCACCTATGTTTTAGTATATTGACTTAGGAGTCGAATGAGGACATTTGATCATAGGTCATACTCATCATTTAAGCTCAAAATGGGGTTGCCATTTTTCGATTAAGCATTCGATGTGATCACATCTTATGAAGCTGCTTGTACTCATTACTTTGAGCAAAGCTCCTTAAAGATGTGAAGAACATACCTTGGGCTTGTTGTTGCTTTGCTCATGTAGGTAAACTTGATGTAGGTGCTCATTGAATGTGAAGTTGGAGCGCCATTTCCACTTGTGTAGTTCATCTTCCTACATGGGTTAGGCAAGCAAGGAAATACTCAAGGATATCCAAGATGACAAGAGTGAAATACTAGATGTATAAGATGTCAAAAAGGATATGTGGAATTTTGTTCCTTGAACTCAACATCCCAAAGGGCTAGATACTTGGTCAATGACAAGATTACTCATGATTTGAGTGTGTGGTAATCTTGTGGAATGTAGATCATCCAAGTACCTGCAAGGAGTTAGATGCAATACAAGGAGGCAAATGTGTCCAAGACATATGATCACCATCATAAGAGAAATATCAAGGATTAGTCAAGTGGGCTCATGCCTTGCATGCATCAATGGAGTTCTCACTCCAAGTTTGAAGCATCAATGATGTTCAACTCACTCCTTAAGCGACAAAACACCTTCTCATCAAGAGGTTTTGTAAAGATATCAGCGAGTTGTTTGTCAGTACGAACATGCTTAAGATTGATGTCACCCTTGGCAATATGATCACGAATGAAATGGTGACGAACTTCAATATGCTTCGTTCGAGAGTGTTGCACGGGATTGTGTCCAATTTTAATCGCACTCTCATTGTCACAAAGCAAGGGAACATGTCTCACATGTATCCCATAATCCTTAAGCGTTTGTGTCATCCATAGCAATTGAGCACAACACGAACCAGCAGCAATATATTCCGCTTCGGCAGTGGATAATGATACCGAATTTTGTTTCTTGGAGGACTAAGATACAAGGGATCGACCAAGGAATTGACACGTACCCAAAGTTGACTTTCTATCAACCCTGTCACCGGCATAGTCCGAGTCAGAATAGCCAACAAGGTCGAAAGAGGCCCTCTTAGGATACCAAATGCCAAAGTTTGGTGTGTGTATCAAATATCTCACAATCCTTTTAACAGCTTTAAGATGACATTCTTTAGGGGCTGCTTGATATCGAGCACACATGCATACACTCAACATTATGTCAGGACGAGAAGCACAAAGATATAGTAGAGAACCAATCATAGATCGGTAAACCCTATGATCAACGGGTTCTCCATCTTTTGTCAAGTCATTATGTCCACTTGTAGGCATGGGGGTTCTCATACCTTTGCTTTCTTGCATGTTGAACTTCTTGAAGAGATCCTTGGTGTACTTTGTTTGTGAGACAAAGGTACCCTCCTTAGATTGCTTGATTTGCAACCCAAGGAAGAATTTCAGTTCACTCATCATGGACATCTCATACTTCTCCGACATGAGCTTTCCAAACTTCTTGCTAAAATGAGGGTTAGTTGAACCAAAGATAATATCATCAACATATATTTGGCACACAAATAGTTCACCATTAACCCTTTTCGTGAACAGCGTTGAGTCTATCTTTCCAATCTCAAAGCCTTTTTCAAGAAGAAAGCTAGTCAAGCATTTGTACCAAGCTCTAGGAGCTTGTTTAAGACCATAAAGAGCTTTGTGCAACTTGTAAACATGATTAGGCTTTTTGGGATTCACAAATTCGGGAGGTTGTTTCACAAATACTTCCTCCTCAATTTCACCATTTAGGAAAGCACTTTTGATATCCATTTGATAGAGAGTAATATCATGGTGATTGGCATAAGCAAGAAGAATGCGAATGGACTCAAGTCTAGCAACGGGGGCATAGGTCTCACCATAGTCCATACCTTCGACTTGTTTGTAACCTTGAGCTACGAGACGAGCCTTGTTGCGGATGACTTGTCCATCTTCATCTTGCTTGTTCCGAAACACCCATTTGGTTCCAATGACGTTTTGATCATCCTTGGGCTTCTCTACCAAAGTCCATACCTTGTTCCTCTCGAAGTTGTGTAGTTCTTCGTGCATAGCGTTCACCCAATCCGGGTCTTCAAGTGCTTCTTCTACCTTCATAGGTTCAATACTAGAGATAAATGAGTAATGCTCACAAAAGTTATCTAAGCGAGTTTTAGAGCGAGTAATTCTCCCGGAGTTGATGTCGTTCATCATTTGTTCCACGGGATGATTTTTCTTGACTCTTGCTCGGACTCGGGATAGCTTTTGTTGAGGTTGTGGCTGAGCTTCCTCATCATCTTCATCTTCCTCTTCTTCTTCTTCATTGTTGTTGGTGTTGTCTTGAGGCGGTGGAGAAGGAGGTTGTGGTGGATCTTCTTGTTGCACTTCCTCATCTTGGTGAGTTCCACTTGTGGAGGCCTCCATGTTGCCTTGAGGTTCATCTCGCCGTGAGGTAGGGGGCTCCACATATGTAGATGAGGTACTCTCCTTCACTTCCATGGGACGGATCTTTCCAATAGATAAATCTTGGATAGCTTCCGATGGGTCCTTGTCTCCTACATCAATAGGCATTTGCTCTACTTGCGAGCCATTAGATTCATCAAACTTCACGTCTACCGTCTCTTCAACCTTTCGGGTGAAATTATTGTAGACACGGTAGGTGTGGGAGTTTGATCCATAACCAAGAAAAAATCCTTCATGAGATTTAGGAGCAAATTTAGACCGACGATGCTTATCAAGGATATAGCATTTCGAACCAAAGACATGAAAGTATCCCACTTGGGGTTTGTTACCGGTGAGGAGCTCGTATGATGTCTTGCCGAGGAGCTTATGAAGATAAAGCCTGTTGATAGCATGACAAGCTGTCTCGACCGCTTCCCCCCAAAAATGCTTCGGTGTCTTGTATTCATCAAGCATCGTTCTCGCCATCTCTATGAGCGTTCGGTTCTTCCTCTCAACAACTCCATTTTGTTGAGGAGTGTACGTAGCCGAGAACTCATGTAGAATCCCTTCCTTATCGAGAAAAGAATCTACATTGGCGTTCTTGAACTCCGTTCCATTGTCACTCCGAACTTTCTTGATCTTCACCTCAAATTGATTTTGGGCCTTTTTGGCAAAGGTTTTGAAGATTCTCTGAACCTGCGATTTGTCATCAAGGAAAAATACCCACGTAAATCTGGAATAATCATCAACTATAACTAGACCAAAGGAGTTACCACCAAGGCTTTTGTAAGCATTGGGACCGAAGAGATCCATATGAAGAAGCTCAAGCGGTCTCCTTGTGGTCATGATGTTCTTCACGGGATGACTTCCACCTACTTGTTTTCCTGCTTGACAAGCACTACAAAGTCTATCTTTGTCAAAGAAAACATCTTTAACGCCAAGAATATGATCACCTTTGATCAGCTTGTCTAGATTACGCATACCAACATGTCCAAGCCTTCTATGCCATAACCAACCTTTAGAGGATTTAGCAATGAAGCAAGCTCTAGGTTGGGCTTTCTTAGTGAAATCAACAATATATAGATCACCTCTACGTATACCAGTAAACGCCATGTTATGATTGTCACGACGAAAGACTTGGCAATCTACTTCGGTGAATAGCACATTGAATCCAAAGTCAGCTAATCTAGACACGGAAAGTAAATTGTATCCAAGAGATTCTACAAGCATGAAATTTTGAATAGAGCTATCATGAGATATGGCCACCTTACCAAGGCCAAGTACCTTACCCTTGGAGTTGTCTCCAAAAGTCACATACTTGCGTGGACCATCGTTCTTTGCAAGCTCTCGAAACATGTCTTTGTCTCCGGTCATGTGGTCGGTGCATCCACTATCAAGAATCCACTCTTTTCCGTCGGACATGTAGTCTCTTAGATTTGGCATAAGATTGAGACTCTTCATGATCTTGTCTAGCTCGGTGTCCGAATCGGAGTAATCATCATCATGCTCATGCTCATCGTCATATTGACCCATAGATTGTTCATCATCAACACCTAGGTCAATTGGATAACTACTTGCATTAGTTTTGTCAATGTGACAATAATCATCGGAATGCAATACAAGAGCATTTCTAATTAAAACATTGATAAGACCGGGATCACCCTTCTTTTTCATAAGATCACGAAGCTCAAAGAAGCATTTATCAAAGTTGGGATCATTGGGGCGCATCATATCAAATTCAATAGTCTTGTATAGAATTTCATCAAGACCTCTCAAAGAGTAGTCCGGATAAAGTTCTTCCAAGAACTTCCACATAGCATAGGCGCACTCAAAGTTTGTAACGAGCTCAAGCAAGTTATCGGGTAACCCTCTAATGATAAGATTTACAGTCCTAAGGTTACGAAGCAAATCAAGCTCTTCATCCATGGTAGGGTGCAAGGGGTCAAATGGAGGCACATAGGGGGTCTCAACATATTTTCGCAAATTGTACGTCTTATAGATAATAAGCATTTCAATCCTCCACGAGTTATAGGACACTCCATTAAGAATAGGCACTCTATGGCTAACACTCCCAAACATAGACACGTCCATCTTCCTCCAATGGTGTTTAAACCAAAGCAATGGAGACCAAAGCTCTGATACCAATTGAGGGATCGAAGAAGGTGAGAGTGTCTAGAGGGGGGGGGGTGATTAGACTACTCGACAAGATAAAAATTCTGTCTTTTATCAAGGACAGATTTTGGCAGATTTTGCATAACACACAAGTCAAGTAGCACACTACACATGCAATTCTAGAGTATGGGCAGCGGAAAGTAAATTGCACAAGTAGTAAAGAGAAGTGGAGAAGATCAAACGCAATTTGGAGACGCAATGATTTTTCCCGTGGTTCCGATAGGTGGCGCTATCGTACATCCACGTTGATGGAGACTTCAACCCACGGAGGGTAACGACTGCGAGAGTCCACGGAGGGCTCCACCCACGAAGGGTCCACGAAGAAGCAACCTTGTCTATTCCATCATGGCCTATGCCCACGGAGGGCTAGCCTTACTCGGGGTAGATCTTCACGAAGTAGGCGATCTCCTTGCCCTTACAAACTTCTTGGTTCAACTCCACATCTCGACGACGGAGGCTCCCAAGCGACACCTAACCAATCTAGGAGGCACCACCCTCCAAAAGGTAATAGATGTTGTAGATGATGATGAACTCCTTGCTCTTGTGCTTCAAATGATAATCTCCCCAACACTCAACTCTCCTCACTGATTTGGCTGTGGTGGAAGAAAGGATTGAGTGGAAAGCAACTTGGGAAGGCTAGAGATCAAGCTTCATATGGTGGGAGTGGAGCAACTTGATCTCAACACAAGGGTAGGTAGTTCTCTTCTCAGAAATGTAAGGTAGGAGTGGTAGTTCTTTCTGATGGCTCTCTCCACGAATGAAGAGGGGGTGGAGGGGTATAAATAGCCTCCACACAAAATCCAACCGTTACACACATTTGAGCAATCTTGGTGGGACCGAAGTGGACAACTCGGTGAGACCGATAGTTCAAATAATGTGAACGTTGGGATTTTCGGTGGGACCGAATATACAATCTCGGTTAGTCCGATTCGTGCAATGACAAGAGCATGCCAGTTTCGGTGGGACCGACTTCATCATCTCGGTGACACCGATTTGATGACAGAAGGTTACAGAAACTTGGCAACTCATGTTTCGGTGAGACCGAGTTCAGAATCGGAAAATCCGAGTTTACTAGGGTTTGGCTTATGGCTGAGGTGGTTCATCTTGGTGTGACTGAGTTTGGAATATCGGTGGGACCGAGACTACTTATGAGTGTATATGGCAGTGAAAGTTGCTGATAGTTTAGGAGATGTATCAGTAAGCATTTGAGCAACCAGATCATCATCATAACCTCATCCCCTTTCAATAGTATTGGCTTTTCCTATGGACTCAATGTGATCTTGGATCACTAAACCAAAAATGGAGTCTTGAGCTTTTGCCAATGCTTGCCTTAGCATTTTGAGGGGTCCACTTCTTTAGTCCTTTTGCCATGCCAATGTGATTGAATTTCCTGAATCATACTTGATAAAAGCATTAGTCCAAGCACAAAGTATGTTGTCATTAATTACCAAAACCACCCGGGGAGCAAATGTGCTTTCAGTTCCGGGGGCACCCGAGGTGGGCACAACCCACCAGGGCGCGCCTGGCCCCCCAGGTGCGCCCTGTTGGGTCGTGCTCCCCTCTGAGCTCCGCCCCAGGTGATTCCTTGGCCCATTGGGTGTCTTCTGGTCCATAAAAAATATCTGTAAAGTTTCGTTACATTTGGACTATGTTTGATATTGATTTCCTGCGACGTAAAAAACATGCAGAAAACAACAACTGACACTTGGCACTATGTCAATAGGTTAGTACCAAAAAATGATATAAAATTACTATAAAATGATTGTAAAACATCCAAGAATGATAATATAACAGCATGGAACAATAAAAAATTATAGATACGTTGGAGACGTATCAGCATCCCCAAGCTTAATTCCTGCTTGTCCTCGAGTAGGTAAATCATAAAAACAGAATTTTTGATGTGGAATGTTGCGTATCATGTCATATCATATTCTTTTCTTTATAGCATGAACATTTGGACTTTTATATGGTTCAAAGCAATAGTCTAGTTTTGACATAAGATTTAAATACTCAAACATGTCAACAAGCAACCATGTCTTTCAAAATATCAATGCTAAAATAAGTTATCAATAGCCCATCATGCTCAACCATTGATCCATTCATGAAACACACTCGCATATTAGTTACACCCAATGCTTAAGTATTGTTTCCTAGTTGGTGCTTTCTAAGAGAAGATGGAGACTCAAATTCAAAAGAAAAAATTGCATAAGTAAAAGAAAGGCCCTTCGTAGAGGGAAGTAGGGATTTGAAGAGGTGCCACAGCTCAAAGCTTAAACTGAGAGATAAAATTATTTTGGGAGGTGTACTTTTCCCACCAACGAGAACGACTTGAGGTTCCCAACACTTCCCATGCTAGATATATCATAGGCAGTTCCCAAACATAAAATAAAGTTTATTCCTTTTCCACCAAACGTTCACAAGCCATGGCTAGCCGAATCCATGATTGCCTTCCATACCAACACTTTCCAAGGAATTTATTATTTGACAACATAAAGTAAATTTGTTTTTCATTTCGGGACTGGGCATCCCTAATACCTTTTCCTTACTCTCGTGCAATGACAAGTGAATAAACACTCATTGTGAGAATAACACATCTAGCATGAAAAATATCGGCCACCCCTCACCGCCTCGCGAGCGGTACAGGCACACAAAAGGGAAATTTATTTTGAAAATTAGAGATGGCACATACAAATTTGCTTAGAACGGCAAGGAAATACCGCATATAGGATGGTATGGTGGACTCATGTGGCAAAACCGGGATAAAGGATTTTGGATGCACAAGTAGTGATCATATGCAAGATGAAGGCTAGCAAAGGACTGGGAAGCGACCAACCACGAAACAAATAATCTCGTAAGCGAGCATTGAGCATAAATAACACCGAATAATGCACCACAAGTAGGATGTAATTTCATTGCATGATTATTGACTTTCATGCTTGCATAAGCAATCAGAAACTTTAACACTAATATTCTTAGTAAAGCATAATTACTTATTAACATGACTCACATATCATATCATCATGTCTCAAAACTATTACACAAAATCAAGTTTATTTTGTCCAATGATCTTCATGAAAGTTTTTATTATATCCTTCTTGGATATCTATCACTTTGGAACTAATTTTTATGTGTTGCTTTTGATAAGCTCAAACAAATATAAGTGAAGATCATGAGCATACTTTTTTCTTTCTTTCTCACAAAATAATTTAAGTGAAGCAAGAGAGAATTTCTTAAAATTTTACTAACTCTCAAATAAATCTAACTGAAGCAAGAGAGTATTTCTTCAAAAATACTAAAGCACACCATGCTCAAAAAGATATAAGTGAAGCACTAGAACAAATCCATAGCTCATAAAAATTTAAGTGAAGCATAGAGAGCTATTCTAACAAGTCATGGCATAATTTTGGCTCTCTCAAATAGCTGTGTACATCAAGGATTGATGACTCAAAAAGCAAAACAAAATAAGCAAAGACTCATATCATACAAGACGCTCCAAGCAAAACACATATCATGTGACGAATAAAAATATAGTTTCAAGTAATATACCGATGGTCGTTAGAAGAAAGAGGTGATGCCACTCGGGGGCATCCCCAAGCTTAGTTGATTGCTTCTCTTTTAGATAATGTCTTGGGATGCCGTGGCATCCCCAAGCTTAGGCTCTTCTTACTCCTTATTCCCTCATCCATCGTAAGATAACCCAAAACTTGAAAACTTCAATCTCATAAAACTTCAACAAAACCTTCGTGAGATCCGTTAGTATAAGAAAACAAATCACTACTATAAGTATTGTAGCAAACCAATTCATATTTTGTATTTGTATTATATCTACCGTATTCCAACTTTTCTATGGCAAAAACTCATGAAAGAAAACCATAGAATCATCAAAACAAGGACATAACACAATAAAAACAGAATATGTCAAAAACAAATCAGTCTGTAGTAATCTGGAAGTTTCGAATACTTCTGCAACTCTAAAAATCTTGAAAAATAAGGCCACATGGGAAATTTGTATATTAATCATATTCAAAAAGAATCAACCCAAAAACACTCTTCTGTTAAAAATGAGAATTTTTCTCTTGAGCACAAAAGTTTCTGTTTTTTTAGCAAGATCAAATCTACTAACACCCAACATGTTCCCAAGGCTTTGCTTGGCACAAACCTTTATTCAAACCACAAAAACACATCTAAACAGAGGTATTAAAGGATATTTTATTAAAAACAACAAGGAAATCAAAAAGCAAAAATATACAAGTTGGTTTGCCTCCCAACAAGCGCTATCATTTTACGCCCTTTGCTAGGCATAAAGCAAGGATCTAAGTTTTCTCATCCGTATTTTGGGCAACTTTTGTGAGGGTTTTTCAAACCCGGGAGGCTCTTTGCGCTTCCCTAAACTCTCAGGAAAAGATACCAACTAGAGATCCAAAATATCCAATCGCTTATTGCAAAGAGTAATCAAAGTATTCATGCGATTGATACTACCATTAAGATGTTTGAGAGGTTCATTATAATTTTGCAATTCAACCATATGTTTGTGTAGATCACCAAGTTTGTCCATCCTTTGAACTCCCTCTAGGGTGAAAGAAACCCCCTTCTTTAAAGGTGGAACAGCCAAAATTCCTTCTAGTAACTCATAGGAAGCATTAGCATCAAGCTCAATAAAATTCCCTTTAGCGGCAAAATCTAAGAGTTGTCTATGATGCAAAGCCAATCCTATGTAAAAATTACGAAGTAAGATCTTAGAGACCCCTTTAAAATTGCAAACACGATAGGATTACATAAGCCTATACCAAGCATCTTTCAAATTTTCTCCTTGTCTTTGCTTGAAGTATAGAAGTTCAAAATCTGGTGACAAAGGAGGGGTAGACACACTAGTCAGATGACAGGAAATCAAATAGATCCAGCAAGAAAAACGGCGAACGGAAAAGAGGCGAATAGAAACGGAAAATGTTTGTAAGTGGAGGATAGAAAAATGAGAGGCAAATGGAAAATAATATAAATTGCGAGGAGAAGAGATTTGTGATTAGGAACCTGGTATAAGTTGAAGGTGCTCCCCGGCAACGGTGCCAGAAATTTCCTTTTGATGACTGCTAGTACTAAGTCGGTTTTTTCCCCAAAGAGGAAGGGATGATGCAGTATAGCAGCGGTAGGTATTTCCCTCAGTGATGAAACCAAGGTTATCGAACCAGCAGGAGAACCAAGCAACACAATGTAAACAACACCTGCACACTAATAACAAATACTCGCAACCCGACGTGTAAAAGGGGTTGTCAAAACCTTTCGGGTAACGGACGTGATTGAGTTGTAAATATTGATAGATCAGACGTCAAATAATATAAATTTCAGCAAGGTATTTTTGGGTTTTTACTTTAATAGATCTGAAAATAAAAGCAAAGGAAAATAGATCGCAAAGGCAAATAATATGAGAAAGAGACCCAGGGGCCGTATATTTCACTAGTGGCTTCTCTCTAGAAAATAGCAAACAGTGGGAAAACAATTATTGTTGGGCAACTGACATAACTTCAAATAATCATGATGATAGCCAGGCAATGATCATTATACAGGCATCACGTCCAAGATTAGTAGACCGACTCCTGCCTGCATCTACTACTATTACTCCACAAATCGACCGCTATCCAGCATGCATCTATTGTATTAAGTTCATGGGGAAACGGAGTAATGCAATAAGAATGATGACATGATGGAGATAAGATCTATTTATGTAGAAATAGACCCCCATCGTTTTATCCTTAGTAGCAACGATACATCAATGTTGGTTCCCTTTCTGTCACTAGGATCAAGCACCGTAAGATCGAATCCACTACAAAGCACCTCAGCCCATTGCAAGATAAATAGATCAAGTTGGCCAAACAAAACCCAAATATCAGAGAAGAAATGCGAGGCTACAAGCAATCATGCATATAAGACTCAAATAACTTTCATGGATATAAAAAGATAGATCTGATCATAAACTCAAAGTTCATCGGATCCCAACAAACACACCACAAAAGAGTTACATCATATGGATATCCAAGAGACCATTGTATTGATAATCAAAAGAGAGAGAGAGGAAGCCATCTAGCTACTGACTACAGACCCGTAGGTCTGCAAGGAACTACTTACGCATCATCGGAGGGGCACCAATGGAAGTGGTGAACCCCTCCGTGATTGTCTCTAGATTGGATCTGGTGGCTCTTGACTATGCAGCGGCTAGATCAAAATTCCGTCGACTCCCCTAGGGTTTTTGGAATATTGGGGTATTTATAGAGCAAAGAGGCGGTCCGGGGGCACCCGAGGTGGGCACAACCCACCAGGATGCTCTTGGGCCCCCAGGCGGGCCCTGGTGGGTTGTGCTCCCCTCTGAGCTCCCCCGGGTGCTGCCTTGGCCCATTGGGTGTCTTCTGGTCCATAAAAAATCACCGTAAATTTTTGTTGCATTTGGACTCCGTTTGATATTGATTTCCTGCAATGTAAAAACATGCAGAAAAGAGCAACTGGCACTTGGCACTATGTCAATAGGTTAGTACCAAAAAATTGATATAAAATGTCTATAAAATGATTGTAAAACATCCAAGAATGATAAGGTAACAGCATGGAACAATCAAAAATTATAGATACGTTAGGGACGTATCACCCCCGAACCCAGAACGCGGACTGCTGTCGCATCACAATTGCTGATTGGTTCTTCTTCAACCCACCACTTGGTAAAATTTGTCAACAGGAACCAATAGGTTAGTTTTCTTGTCTTTGGACAATTTGAATGGACCAACCATATCAAGACCCCAGACTGCAAAAGGGCAAGTGATGGGAATCATCCGAAGCTTTTGAGCCGGTGCATGAGCTTGACGTGCAAACTTCTGGCAAACATCACACTTGCACACAATATCTTCTGCATCTGCATGAGCCGTGAGCCAATAAAAACCATGTCGAAAAGCCTTTGCCACCAAGGACCTTGAGTCGGTGTGCTGACCAAAATCACCAGAGTAAATCTCATTGAGGATCTCACGCCCTTCATTAGGGGAAACACATCGTTGAAAAACTCATGTATGCTTCTGTGGTGTAACTCGCCTTTAACATTAGTCATTGACTTTGAGCGGCGGGCGATCTAATGGGCAATGAGTTCATCTTCAGGAAGCTCACCTCGAGTCAGATAGGCCAAATAAGGAACTTTCCAATCTTGTGTAGTGCGAAATACGCTACTAACTGTGCCTCTGGGTCAGGGATAGCCAAATCTTCCTCGGAAGGTAACTTGACAGAAGGGTTATGCAAAATGTCAAGGAACACATTAGGAGGGACTGGCTTACGCTGGGATCCGAGTCAGGATAAAGCATTAGTGGCCTCTTTAAGCCACCTGCCAATGTGATCAACTTGATAACCCAAGTGGCCTGCAATGTCGGTTACATCTTGCCGATAAGCCGCCATCAAGGGGTCTTTCGAGTTCCAAGTCCCAGAAACCTACCGGGCTACCTAGTCTGAGTCACCCAGACATCTAACCCGACTTAGATTCATCTCCTATGCTATACAAAGCCCATGAAGAAGAGCTTCATACTCAACTGCATTGTTAGTATGAGGAAACATGAGCCTGAACACATAGAAAAATTTGTCACCTCGTGCCGAAGATATGATCACTCCAGCCCCTGAGCCTTCCAACTGTCTGGAGCCATCAAAATGAATCGTCCAATATGTGTTGTTTGGCTTTTCCTTAGGGACTTGAAGTTTGGTCCAATCATTGTTGAAATCCACCAATGCCTGAGATTTGATAGTTGTTTGAGGCACATATTTCAGATGATGTGGCCCCAGCTCGATTACCCACTTAGCAACTCGGCTCATGGCTTCCCTCTTCTAGATAATATCTCCTAATGGAGCTGAACTGACCACATTGATTGGGTGCTCAAGGAAATAATGCTTCAATTTGCGACTTGCCATGAACACACCAAACACCATTTTCTGCCAATGTGGATATCTCTTCTAGGACTCACTCACGACTTAGCTGACGTAGTAGATAGGCCTCTGGACGAGATACTCTTTTCCTTCCTCCTTGCGCTTGACAATCACTGCTACACTCACCGCTTTAATATTAGCAACAATGTACAAGAGAATATGCTCTTTGCTGTTAGGAGCGTCAAGGACGGGCGCTTGACCAACTATTTCTTGAGAGCTTCGAAAGCGTTGTTGGCAGCATCACTCGAGATGAAATTGTCAATCTTCTTCATCATCTGGTAGAAAGGAATTGCCTTCTCACCCAGGCGGCTTATGAACCAACTCAAAGCGGCGATTTGACACGCCATACCCTGGACGTCATTGATGTTGGTCGGCTTAGCAAGGGATGTCACGGCCTTGATTTTCTCTAGATTTGCCTTGATGCCTCTTTCAGACACCAAGAAACCCAACAATTTGCCTACAGGAACACGAAAAACACACTTAACCGGGTTGAGCATCATATTGTAAACCCGAAGATTGTCAAAAGTCTCCTTGAGGTCAGCCAATAATGTTTCCTTCTTATGAGACTTGACCACAATATCATCAACATAAGCATGAACATTGCGCTTGATCTGATTGTGAAAACAATTCTGCACGTAGCGCTGATAAGTAGCCCCTGCGCTCTTAAGCCCGAAAGGCATAGAGACATAACAAAAAGCTCCAAAAGGTCTGATGAAGGCTGTCTTTTCTTGATCTTCAATGGCCATCTTTATCTGATGATAACCAGAGTAAGCATCCAAGAATCAGAGACTCTCACAACCAACTGTGGAATCGATAAACTGATCAATGCGGGGGAGGGAAAATGGGTCTTTGGGACACGCCTTGTTAAGATCTGTGTAATCAACACACATATGCAAAGTGTCGTTTTTCTTCAGAACAAGCACTAGGTAGGCCAGCCACTCAGGATGAAATACTTCCACGATAAACCCGACAGCTAGGAGCCGTGTCACTTCTTCCCCAATAGCCTTGCGTCTCTCCTCATTCAAACGACAGAGGTATTGTTGGACTAGTTTCATCTCAGGATGAACATTGAGGTAGTGCTCAGCGAGTTCTTATCTGTACACCAGGCATGTCAGAAGGTTTCCGTGCAAAGATGTCCCGATTCTCACGGATGAACTCGATGAGATATTTTGGATCCATGCCAGGCCCAAAAGTGAACTCTTGAGATGAGTCACCAGTGGTGAAGTAGACCTGTTTCATGTCCTCAGCTGGCTTAAACTTGAGCGGTGGGTCAGGCTATGTAGTGGATTTCTTCAGGGGTGTCATGTCGATCGGGTCAACATTAGATGTGTAAAAGTCTAACTCCTCGGCTGCACAAGCCGACTCAGCCTATGCTGCATCCCTTCTTCACACTCGTGAGCAATCCTTGTGTCGCCATTAACTATAATAGTGCCCTCTGGTCCAGGCACCTTGAGCTTGAGATAAACATAGCAAGGACGGGACATGAAACGGGCATAAGCCGGCCGTCCAAAGAGAGCATGGTATAGGCTCTTGATATTAACCACCTCAAACGTTAGAAACTCTAATCTATAATTGAACTCACCGCCAAACTTAACTTCCAGCTTGATTCGTCCGGCAGGATAGGCAGACTTTCCGGGAACGATCCCAAGAAACACGATCGAAGATGGCGAGAATTGTTTATCCAACAGGTTCATACGTCTGAAGGTGTCGTAATATAAGATGTTAATGATGCTTCCTCCGTCCATGAGAACTTTAGTGAGTGTGTAACCACCGACTTCAGGCATCACTACCAGAGTGAGACAACCCAAATTCTTGACCCGGGGAGGATGATCCTCCCTACTCCAAGTGACCGGTTGCTCCAACCAGTTTAAGTTTTCAGGAACCGCCGACTCAACCATTTTGACATAGCGCTTCCTGACTTGTGATCCCGCTTACACGTACTTGATGTAAAAACATGGTACTGTCCACTATTCAACTGCTTGGGATTGCTTTGAAAACCTGATGGGTTACCCCGCTATTGAACATCTTGACCTGATCGTTAATTACCTCCGTTGTGTCATGAACCCGGAAAGCCACCAGAGGAGACGCCCCCGGGAAACCTAGGTCCTGAGCTGCTCGCTACCTGCTGCCCCGGGTTACCACCACCACCTTGATTATTTTAGTAGGCCTGGTTGCGGAACTGCTGCATAATAAAATAGTTTTCCCATGAGTGATTTCCCGGCTTCTTCGGAGTGATATGTTTCGTGCAAGGGGCTTTCAGAACATCCTCGTAATTACGAGGCTTGTTTCCATAGAAAGGTCTTCGAATTGTTTCGCCTCTCGCCTTTGAAACTAGTATTTGCGTTAGCAACAAAATTTGTTCTGCCCTCGGGGTGTTTGCACTTGCCACGTTGCCCTAATTGTTACCATTATGATTTGCTATATTCTGCCAACGTCCCTTGCTGCCACCGATTTTCTTTTCCGGGATCGAGGCTCCGTAGACCCAAACTAGATTCGAACTCTGGGGTGTGTGTGAAGATCTCACCCAACTGTTGTCTCAAACTCATCATCCTATGGCTTGTCCTCCTCTAGTTTGTGCGAGCAGGGAAGGGGATGAACATGGAGATTTACCCACGTTCGGGCTACCTTGCGGTGTAAAACCCTACTCCTGCTTTGTGGTGGATTGGGTTCACGAGGAGGCTGAGGATGAACTAGTACAAGATTGATGCCTAAGGAGGGCTCAGGATCTGATGGGTTCCCTCCTTCTCTATGGTGGAGACTAACCTATATTTATACTGGACATGGTCCTCTTCCCTCGGACCAGAAGGCGGGAAGGGTTGCCACAACTGCCAAATTCTAAGGGGATCAACAATACATCTTATCCTGACTAAAGGTGGTCTTCGCATGCAAAGCTTCTGGTCATGACACAGTGGTGGGCTCGACGATGACATCCGTCCTGCCAAGCTCGTGGTGTTGGTCTTGTTGCACTGGAATGGAAACCTTTGGGGAAATCCTCACAGAGGATCTACTAGCAGGAGGGCCCGTCGGGCTGTGGCTCCAGCCTGACGGCTGCTGCAACCAGTCTTCATGGGAGGAGGTCGAGGTTTCCCCCTCGTGGTACATTTACCTGACCCGTGTGTGGCGAACATTCGCCCGCGCTCGTGTCCTGAAGGGGAGGCACACCCTCCACTTCAAGTATCACGGGACAACGACGCTCTTCATGAAGGTCTTCGGGGAAGACGGCGGGTGCGTAGGGTGTGTTCCCGAAGGTGACAGCGGCGGCGGCAACTGCCTCTCCGACGATGACAGTCATCGTGGCAGCAGCGTCCTCAGTGGTGTACTTGCCCGCGGCAATGGCCGCGGCGCGTCCAGAAGCGGCGGCACCTCCTCCGAGGGAAGCTCGAGTGACGACAACTATGACGAGCTGCCCTGTTGCCACGCCTTGGTCAAGGAGGAGGACATTGACTATGCGCCGTGACATTGGAGTAAGCGCCTACTGAGCTGCGGCCCTCGGGAAGTTGTTTCTTTTGTTTTATTTCGTACACCGAAGTCATGAATGGCCCCGTGGAGGTGCGTAAGGAACAGTGGCGCTTGTGCATTTATCTCAGCGTTTCCAGCTTATGTTCTTAAGTTGTGCTTGCGTTTCTCGCTTGTCGGATTTCGGGTTCCGCAAACCCTTGAGAGGTTCGAACTCTGGGGTGCGCATGAAGAACACTCTCTCCCAAGTGCACTCGCCCTACGATTCCACGGCGAAGATCGACGAACTCAAAGAAGAAGGGACACAGAGGATTATACTGGTTCGGGCCACCTTGCGGTGTAATACCCTACTCCATAGTGTGTGGTGGATTGCCTCGTGGGGCGGAGGATGAACTTGTACAATGGATGAACAGCCTCTGGTGGAGAGGTGTTCTTGGGCTCGGATGAGCTTGTGGTGTGGTCAGGGTGGAATGGATCCGATCCCTTCTATGGTGGGATCAGCTCGAGACGAGATGATCTGCTGTCCAGATCAGATACCCCCCCTACGGTGGTGACTATGTCCTATTTATAGTGGCCTTGGTCCTTTTCCCAAATATGAGCGGGAAGGGATCCCACAACGGCCAAATTTGAAGTGGAACAGCTAGTACAAGATGTCCTGACAAAAGTGGTCTTCGCCTGCCAAAGGCTCTGGTGGTGACGCCGCGCCGGGTTCCATGATGACCTCCATTCTGCCGTCCTGATGGTCCTTGGTCTTGTTGCACCAATATGGAAACCTTTGCCTGATTCCTCGGGACTCCGTGCCTACGCTTTCCCCCTTGGCACCAAAGGCGAAAATGGTACACTGCGCCCGCTGGCGCCCGCCTGGCCTTGGTCGTCATGGCTCACGTCACGTGAACCTCGTGAGGTGCGCCTTGCATAGATATCTCCGCTTCTCGGGAGCCAGCCTAGAGAGGCTTCCCCCGGGGAGGTCTTGTTGTCGTCCGCTTCGCGAGGCTTGGCCCCTCGCGAGGGTCTTGAGCTATGGTTGCTGAAGCTGGGCCGTACCAGGCCGTCGATGGAGCCACATCAGGGGCCGGAGGCAGGCAAGTCTGGGTACCCCCGTTCCTAGGACGCCAGTATCGCTTGAGGCACGGGTCCCATTTTTGTTCCTACGGTAGCCTGGCGCTGTGCGTCGACAGGACCAAGTCCCCAGGTAAAGCTTCTGTCACCGCTGGTATGTCAGGCCGTAATGCCGTCTACAAGGCCATGAGTTGAGCGACCCGAGGTCCAGTAAGAGCCCCTGAGACACGATGCTCATGAGGTCCCCTTTGGCGTGCAAGCGGCTCACAAAAGATTGAGGAGAGGGGATTCCTTGCCTGAGCTGGTCTGCGAGAGTCGAAGTACGACATTAATGGTAAGGCTCACGCCCGGCGTGAACATGATAACTTAGCTTGGTGTGCCAGTGGTGGATTCCTATCGGATTTAGGGCTCCGCAGACCTAAGAAGGTTCGTACACTGGGGCGTATGTGAAGATCCTCGCCCACAACTCGCTGCCCCGCGACTTAATTGAACAAGTTTCACGCGAGAAGGGAAGAAGATGAACACATCAGTTTACCCAGGTTTGGGCCATCTTGTGGTGTAAAACCCTAGTCCTATTTTGTGGTGGATTGGCCTCACGAGGTAGAATATGAACTTGCTACAGTGGGGAAATGGGCTCAGGAGGGCTCTCAAGAGGAAGGAGGACTCGATGGATCGGTCCTCTTCTACGATGAATGCTAGTCTCTATTTATAGTGGCATTGGTCCTCTTCCCGCATCATTGGGTAGGAAGGGATCCCAGAACGGACAATTTTGAAGGGGGACAAGTAGTACATCTTATCCTGACTAAAGGTGGTATTTGCTTGCAAAGCTTCCTATCGTGACGCAACGGTGGGCTCGGCGATGACATATGTCCTGCCGCGCTCGTGGTCTTGGTCTTGTTGCACCGGAATGGAAACATTTATCAGATTCCTTGGGAACCCATGCCTATCCTTGCCTCCTTAGCACCAAAGAGGAAGCTGCCTCCTCTATGCTGCCTGGCACTGACCTGGCGCCGGTCGTCATGGCTTATGTCACCGCACCCTCCTGAGGGGGGGCTTGCATAGGAAATTCCGCTCCTCGCGAGGTAGCTTGGAGAGGCTGCTTCCTCGGGTGGCCTTGGGTCCTCGTCCGCCTTGCGAGGCTGAGCCCCTTGCGAGGGTCTCTTCTTGGTGGTCTCGTAGATGGGCCGCATCAGTTCGCCGAGTGAGCCACGCCCTGGGCCGTGGGTAGGCAAGTGTGGGTACCCTGGTTCATAAAATGCCGATAGTAGCCCCGGGCCCAAGGCGCGCCCGGACCTGGCCTCATGCCGAATAAAAGGGGCAAGGGAGAAGCGCCGCGGGCCCCTACCGCCTGCGAGCCTGGCTGACATGTGGCTCTTGACTGGATGTGGGAGCCTCCGCTTCCCCATGCCGCCTCGACAACCGCAAGGACTTGACAAAAGTGCGGCGCCCACAGCGGGGCCATCATTGCATGCCTTTCCCTTCGCTTTAGATCCCCTTTCTCCCAGCCGAGAGGCGCCTCTGGATCCAACCAAGCTTTGCCCCTCTCCCCCTGCCACAACTCTGGCACCGACGCGCTAGCCGATGGCTCCCAAGAAGACGCAGGTGGCGGCGCCATCGCAAGCTCCCCCTCGCCTCCTGCACCTGCACTCGGCGTGTCCTTCGTCACTGAAGAGGGGCACCTCGCCCCCGTGCTCCCGTACACGACGGGCGAGGATAATGAGTGGATGGAGACCCTGATCTGGTCCGACTCCGCCGATCAGCGGACCCTGATGCAGACGGTCTACCCCTTCTTTCTCCACAACATCTTCGTGGGGCTCGTCCCCCATCTTCCCGAGTTCTTCACCGCTGTCCTTACCCACTACCAGGTTCAGGCCATGAACTTTCAACCCCTCTCCATCCTTCTCCTGTCCATCTTTGCCTTCTACTGCAAGGCTTTTGTAGGCGTGAGGCCCACCGTGCCCCTCTTTCAACATTTCTTCTCCCTGCGGCTGCACGATCCGACCCAGCGCTCCAACTACGTGTCTTTTGTCATGGTCCACAAGAACAACTTTCTCATGAGGGACGGGAAGAAAGTGGATAACTTCTGGCACCGCTGGGTCTTCATGGACGTCCACGGTCTCAACACGCGACTGGAGCTGCCAACCCAGCTGCCAAAGTAGCTCGATGGGTGGGGTCATGAGAAGCTCTCTGACCCCCAAGCTACGCTCGCCTTGGAGAGGATGACGTCGTTCATGGAGGCCAAGGTGATGAAGGGCGGCTTGCTCGTGAAGGAGTTCCTTAGGCAGCGCTTGGCTCCGCTCTAGTCGCACACACGCCCTATGTGGGAGTTCCGGGTGTAGGATCGAAAGTATGTCTAGATGGGGGGGGTGGTGATTAGACTACTTGACTAAATTAAAATCTATCCATTTCCCAATTTTTGTTCTTGGAAGATTTTAGCAACTTCGCACTAGTCAAGCAATAAACCTACACATGAAATTCTAAGAGTGTAGCAGCGCAAAGTAAACCAATTGCATATGAAGGTAAACGGAGGATTTGGAGGGAGCAAACGCAAGTGAAGACAAGGATGTTTTTTGTCTTGGTTCCGATAGGTGGTGCTATCATACATCCAAGTTGATGGAGACTTCAACCCACGAAGGGTAACGGCTGCACGAGTCCACGAAGGGCTCAACCCACGAAGGGTCCACGAAGAAGCAACCTTGACTATCCCACCATGGCCATCGCCCACGAAGGACTTGCCTCACTAGGGGTACATCTTCACGAAGTAGGCGAACTCCTTGCCCTTACAAACTCCTTGGTTAACCTACACAATCTTGGTGGAGGCTCCCAAGTGACACCTAACGAATCTAGGAGACACCACTCTCCAAAAGGTAATAGATGGTGTTTTGATGATGAACTCCTTGCTCAAATGCTTCAAATGATAGTCTCCCCAACACTCAAACAACTCCTCACAGATTTGGATATGGTGGAAGAAATATTTGAGTTGAAAGCAACTTTGGGAAGGCTAGAGAACAAGATTCATGTGGTAGGAATGGAATATCTTGATCTCAACACTTGAGTAGATGGTTCTCTTCTCAGAACATGAATGATGGAAGTGTAGGTATGTTCTGATAGCTCTCTCCACGAGTGAAGAGTGGGTGGAGAGGTATATATAGCCTCCACACAAAATCTAACCGTTACACACAATTTACCAAACTCGGTGGGACCGATTCAGAGAACTCGGTCAGACCGATTTAGTTCATAATGTGACCGTTAGGCATTTCGGTGGGACCAATATGATCACCTCGGTGGGACCGATTTCATTAGGGTTAGGGCATAACGTAATCTCGGTGAGACCGATTACACAAACTTGGTTGGACCGATTTTGGTAATAAGCTTACATATAGTTGGTCAGGCAAACTCGGTGGGACCGATTCGCTCGTTTCGGTGAGACCGAAACGTTTCGAAGAGGAAACATAGAGTTTTCATTGTGAACTCGGTGGGGCCGATCGCTCATCTCGGTGAGACCGATATGTTACGAAGGGAAACAGAGAGTTTGCAATCCTATCTCGGTGAGACCGAGATCCCTTTCGGTGAGACCGAAATAATTAGGGTTTAGTGGTAGTGGCTATGTCAAATGAACTAGGTGGCACCGGATAGATCTTTTCGGTGGGGCCAAGTTTGACTTTTGGTTTGGGACATATGTGGATGTGAGAAAGTGGTTGAGGGTTTTGGAGCATATCACAAAGCATTTTGAGCAAGAAAACCATTAGGCAACACCTCATCCCCTTTTAATAGTATTGGATTTCCTATGGAATCAATGTGATCTTGGATCACTAAAATGGAGAAATGTAGAGTCTTGAGTTTGAGCCAATCCTTTGTCCTTAGCATTTTGAGGGGTCCACATTCCTAGTCCATGCCATGCCAATCATTGAACGTTCCTGAAATATTATATTGACATAGCATTAGTTCAATGAGCTATATGTTGTTAGTAATTACCAAAACCACCCGGGGGTAGTTGCACTTTCAAACTCCCCCTTTTTGGTAATTGATGACAACATATAGATCAAATCTTCGACAATGAATAAGATTGAAATACATCGTCGCTTTGAGAAGTATGTGATAAGCAAGAGCTCCCCCTAAATTTGTGCATTATTTAAGCTTTGCGTTTGAATGCAAATGCACAATCGATTAGGATCATGGGTTACTCTTCCATGTCACATACATCTTGGTGGAGCACTCAAAATGATATCTAACTGAAAACATGCACTCATCACCAAGCAAAGTGAATGATCATATGGAATATAGAGATAATGTCATCCAAGCAAACATTAAGGTAGCATATGATCAATCACATGATCACACAAGTATCTCACACACGGACATAGAGTATAAAGCAAACAGACAATAAAGTTCAACGAAAAGCAAGAGAGACCAAAGAGACAAACACTCTCTCTCGAAGCCTATGATCTATACATATTTCTCGCCCTTTGGCAACAAGTTACCAAAAAGTTTGAAAATGCATAGTGCTATGCGTCTCTCAGGCTCGTTGTTCGGAAGGTGGTGTAGAGAGAACTCCAAGGACGAAGACTTCAGATGAAGTAGCTGGAGCTTGTGGAGTGGCTACTGGAGGTGGCACTGAAGCGGTGGCTGCTGGTGCTGATGTAGTAGATCTGGTGTCTGGAACTGGCACTTCAATAGATCTCTGACCTTGAGACACTCGCTGAAATGCATTTGTGGTAACATGTCATCTCCTCTCCTGTGCTTCCTCCTGGAGCTGCTCAACCGCAGATTAGATTTTTGTCACCTTCAGATCAAGACCATAGAACTTAGTCTCGATAATCCTCTCCAAGCTCTCCTGATTCTGAGTCAGGGAGGCCTAGCCCTTCTCAATCATCATTGTTGCTTGAATCAGATATACCATTTGGTCTTGCTTGGACTTGAGTGTCATTTGAGATGCTTCTTCTGCACTTGGCATCTTGGCAGCTTTTTCTGCTTTGGCTTTCTCTCTCGTTTCATGTGCTTGCACTGATGATGGTTCATTCTCATCCATGACAACTGTGTTGTCTCAAAGTTAGGAACCAAGGGTAGATATTCTCTGTCCAATAGGTATTTGCCTGTGCCCATCTTGGAGTAGATGAGCATTTGGATGTGTGGAGCATATCCACATGATCTCTTCTGATCTGTAGCAGTCCTCTTGATTGTTTCAACAATGAGACTCATGACCTTGAATTTTTGGGGCGCATCAAAAATATGCAGCATGTTGATTGAATGTCCTCTTATCATCTTGGCATCTCCAGATTTAGGCAACAATGTATGCCTCAAGATTGTGTTGATGGTGGCTAGACCAGACTGCAAGTGATGTATAGATCCAAACTTGTGTGTTTCCAAATCATCATCAGGGATCACCTTGTACATATTTGCCATGGAGTTGTGGTATTGCTTCTTCTTGGCATAGACATCCAAATCATCATCATGCTCTTCAGGGGCATTAATCAGCTTGGCCCACTCAGCAACAGTTGACTGGTACCTTGTACCTTTAGACATCCATACAATCCTACCATCAAGATAAAAATCAGTTGTGGAGTAGAATTGCATGATGAGTTCATCATTCCACTTTGTCAACTTCTGAGCCACAAACTTGTAAACTCCACATGATTTGAATCTCTCATGCATATTGGGAAAGTAATCTGCATTATCATCAATGAAGTCCCAGTCCACCCTTCTCATATCACACACAATGGGCTTCTTGTCGAGCATAACTGTCTCATAGAAGTCTTGATGTTCCTTGGTGTGAAACCTATAGTCCACATCAGTCCTTCTCCTCACAGCATATGGATCACTCTTTCTCCACAACCTGGGACCTACATCATTCCTCAGCTTCATGTCTTCTGCTACTAGATGAGCATCATTGTGATCAGGGATCTTGGGCTTCAACTTTATGTGCACTTGGGCCTCAACTTCCTCAGCAACCTTAGGCACTAGGGCATCGTTCTTCTCTGAAGATGGAATGTTTCTTGTGATTCTCTTGGGTGCTGAATTGGTGGCTTGAGCAGCTTTGGGAGCAGTCTTGGGCTTAGAAGGAGCAGCCCAGACTTGATAGCATCTCCCATAAGCTTTTGAGCTTTAGGAGCTGGTGCAGAAACCTCTTCTTCCTCAGCTTCATGCTCCTCATCATCATCATCCCTCATGGATGGCTTGCCAATCACTCTAGTTGTGGTCTTTCTAGCTCTCTTCTTCTTTCTTGTTGGCTCATCATCTCTGGATTCAAGTGTGAAACCATAGTCTCTTGAGTAGATGATCTGGCCTTTCACATAGGAATCCTCTTGGCAGGGATCTTCCTTTTCTGACCTGGCTTAGTTGCCTCAGTTGTGCCATACTCCTTCTTGAGCACCTTCTTCTTAGAAGTGGTCTCATCTATCACAAAGTCCTCATCCTCAGTATCTGAAGTTTTCTTATTCCTTGACTTGGTAGCAGCCTTTGGAAGATCACTAGGTGTTTTCCTGCTACCCTCATCATAGCTGCTAGAGGGGCTAGTGCTCTCACTCAAGTGTACCTGCTCCTCAGACACATTCTGGCTATCACTTTGATCTGACATCTTGGCACTGAAAGATGACCCTGTGAATAGATATATATGAGGTAGAGTGGATGAGCATCACAAAGCACATAATTTTTGCAAAACAAATGACAAGAAAGACTTAGTTTTAGTTCTCTACAGAAAGCATTTCGGAGCTACCGATTTGTTAAACTCGGTGACACCGAAGCAATTCTGGAGCCTGAACTAGTGAACTCGGTCAGACCGAGTCACAGTTTGGTGGCACCGATATTGCTAGGGTTTCACAAAGAGTTGAACTCGGTCACACCGATTTGCAACTTTCAGTCGGACCGAAAAGAGCAAGTGCACTGGCCTAAGCCAAATCGGTGGGACCGATTTCTACAACTCGGTCGGTCCGAGATGAGTTCGGCGGAGACCTAACCCTAATTTTTTATAATCAAAACCACTTTCTATGAAGTTTTTGTTGGATAGGAAGATCTCATACGTGGCAAGAAACGTGGTGATGCAATGTGGTACAAATCAGAGTTAAGGAATAGCACAAAGAATCAAGTTCATATCCTAACTCGGTGGTGAACTTGATACGATGGCAACGACGGCGAAGATTGCCGTTGACGGTGGCGAAGTCTGGCGGCGTGAGGTGGTAGGCGGCGAGGAGATGATCCGGAGACCCGAGGACGCAGAGCAGGTCACGCGCGGGCGAAGAGTTTTAGAGAGTTTTCCAAAATTCAACCCGTTGGTATATATAACCTGACCCTGTCGATGTGACCAAGAGGAACAACTCGGTGGCACCGAGATGCAAAACTGCTAGCAGTTACTGCAACTCGGTGGGACCGAAATGTTCAAATCGGTTGCACCGAGACTGAAAACCTAGATCAACTTAGTGAACTCGGTGTGACCGAAGTGGATGACTCGGTCATACCGAAATGCACAAAGAGGTTTTGGAAGTTAATGCCTATGACGAATCGGGGACTCCGAGTGCTCCTCACACAGAGTGGTTCGAATCTGACTTGATCAAGCTTTGTGACGTAGCATGAATAGAGTTTGAGAAGAGAAAAGCATAGATAGCTAGAGGGGGTTCTTAGGCATTCTTGTCCATCCATTTGGCAAAATAAAAAGAGCCAAACAACCAAAGCAACAAATGGATGTCCTCGAATGTGAAAAATATGCATTCAACATGCTCACACAATAAGATAGCAAATGAAACATGTGGCAAAGCATGCACAACCATTCAAGCATCTATCAAACAATTGGCGATGACTAGGTCATCTATATATGAGTATATTGACTTAGGAGCCAAATGAGAACATTTGATCATAGGTCATACTCATCGTTTAAGCACAAGTGGGGTTACCAATTTTACATAAAGCATTGTTGTGTCCACATCATTAGAGTTGCTTTAGCTCCATTGTTAGAGCAAAGCTCCCCCTAGATGAGATATCCCCCCTAAGAGGGATGAACTAACCTTGGGTTTTTTCGATGATTACTTCATGTAGGTGTTGAAGATGTAGATGCTCAATGTAGATGTAGATCATTTGGAGCAATCCATTGGAGTGAGTTGCACTTTCAATACCTACACGGGTTAGTCCCACAAGGAACAAACAAGGATATCCATAGACATAGAGTGAATTGCACACACGATGATGTCCATGAAAGTATGAGGTTACCTTGTCCCTTGTCTTACCAACAAGAGGATTAGTGGCTCCTTGAACTAGTGCAAGATATGGAAGTTGTTTGCACTTGTCCTCGCCAAAATGATATGACTGAAGTGTGCTGGTGGAGTCACCCTCAAGAACTCTCTAGTTGTTCTTCTTGGGGATCCACACCATCTTGATGGGAATCCTTGTAGTTGTAGTTGTACTTGATGAAGTAGAACTTGATGTAGTCCTGGGAACCCACTTGATCAATGCCTTAGGAGCTTCTTAAAATGCATCAATCTCTTCTTGAAGCTTGTCCTTGCCCTTTATCTTGTGGTCTTGTGGTGGACGATCATCTTGTGCTTGTGTCCCTTGAAAAGAAGTAGGATCATACTTCTCTTGTTAAGGAACAAACTTTGTCTTGGGGTATTGATCTTCCTCCCACTCAACTCCATTGGCATTGAACTTTCATTCAAAGCCAACACCTTGATTCTTCCCGTGTCTTCCTTGCTTGCGTACAATCTCCTCAAATTGCTTACTCCCGGCAAGGCTCTTGTAAACACCTTTCTCTATAATTCCCTTCAATAAAATATTTTCTTGCTCAAGTGTAACTTGGCTAAGAGAATCATTAGTGGAATCAAGAGAACTACTAGAGGCAACATCATTGGATTTAGCATGATTGTTGTTACTACTAGAGGAAGAATCTTTCTTTTTCTTGTTGCTAGATTTTACTTGTGGCATGTAGGTAGACAAGAGTAAACGCTTGGCAATGTAATAAGAACTTTTCTTGCAAAGATCATCATTGTTGCTTTTAAGAACTCATGCTCTTGCTCAAGGTTGAGCTTTTCAAAGTGTAACTTCTCATGAGTCTTTAAAAGTTCTCGATGATCTTCCAAGGTAGTTTCAAGAGCTAACTTAAGAGTGTTTAGTTCTTTAGTTAGACGCTCGATCTTCACCTTATCATTGTCATTCGTTTTATCTTGATTAGCAAGATTAATAGCAATTTCATCATAATTTTATAAGTTTCATCACTATTGCTACCAACAAGTAAATCATCGTCTCCTAGCAAGTCATCTTCATCACTATTGAAATCAAGATACTCGGGGTGTGAAACCTTAGGGCCTTTAGCCATGGAGCATATTCCAATTCCTTCATTTGGTGAGTCAAATATGTCGTAGGAGTTGGTTGACACAAGAGCAATTCCAGCAACACCTTCATCTTGAGTATCTTCGGAGTCGGAGTAGTAGCTTCTCTCGGAGTGGTCATCGGAGTCGGAACCGGATACCCATTCACCAACATGAGCTTGATGTCTTCGTCTTGTATAGCTCCTTGATGATTTATCCTTCCTTTCCGAATCTTTGCTTCTCCGAGAAGGTCTTCGTTCATACCGATCATCTCTACTCCTTCTCTCTCTTGGTGGTGAATCTTCTCTTCTACTTCTCCTTTTATGTGAGTCTTCTCTTCTCTTGTGGGGAGCCGTACACTCATTGGAGTAGTGTCCAGGTCTTCCACAATTGTAGCAATTCCGATCACGGCTTGAAGATCTCTTGTCATTGTATGACCTTGACTTGGAACTTCTCTCTTTGCTTCTATTCTTGTAGAACTTCTTGAAGTTCTTCACCATTAAGCTCAATTCTTCATTGAAGACTTGTTTCTCACTTGATGATGTAGGAGCGTCACATGAGGCTTTGTAAGCACCACTAGATTTGTTGTGAAGCTCTTCTTTATCTTTGAGTGACATCTCATGAGCAACAATTATTCCAATGACTTCCGTTGGCTTGTCATCTTTGTAGTTGGGCATCATTTGGATCAATGTGCACACGGTATCATATTTTCCATCCAAGGCTCTTAGGATCTTCTTGATCATGAATCTGTCATCTCTTCACTTCCTAAGCCGGTAATCTCATCTATGATGAGAGCAAGCCTAGAGTACATTTCAGCGACACCTTCACCATCCTTCATCTTGAACTTGTCAAGTTGACTTTGAAGCACATCCAACTTGGATTCCTCGACGGAGTCGGTACCTTCGTGCATTTCAATCAAAGTATCCCAAATTTCCTTTGCATTCTCAAGACGGCTGATTTTTTTGAATTCTTCGGGGCACAATGCGTTGAAGAGGATATCGCGAGCTTGTGCATTATATTGCAGCATCTTCAACTCTTCCGCAGTAGCTTCACGATTCGGTTCCTTCCCATCGAAGAACTCACCTTGCAAACCAATACGCACAATAGCCCAAACGGCGGGGTTATGTCCAAGAATATGCATTTTCATCTTATGCTTCCAACTAGCAAAATTAGTACCATCAAAATAAGGACATCTACGGTGGTAACTTCCCTCGCTAGACGCCATACTCTACTAGGTTGTGAAACCAAGGCTATGATCACCAAAGCTATGGAAATCACGGCAAATGGAGACCAAAGCTCTGATACCACTTGTAGGATCGAAAGTATGTCTAGAGGGGGGGTGATTAGACTACTTGACTAAATAATAATCTAGCCTTTTCCCGATTTTAATTCTTGGCAGATTTTAGCAACTTAACACAAGTCAAGCAATAAACCCACACATGCAATTCTAAGAGTGTAGCAGCGGAAAGTAAAACAATTTCATATGAAGGTAAAAGGAGGAGTTTGGAGGGAGCAAACGCAAGTGAAGACAATGATGTTTTTGTGTCTTGGTTCCGATATGTGGTGCTATCGTACATCCAAGTTGATGGAGACTTCAACCCACGAAGGGTAACGGCTGCGCGAGTCCACAAAGGGCTCCACCCACGAAGGGTCCACGAAGAAGCAACCTTGTCTATCCTACCATGGCCATCGCCCATGATGGACTTGCCTCACTAGGGGTAGATATTCACAAAGTAGGCGATCTCCTTGCCCTTACAAACTCCTTGGTTCAACTCCACAATCTTGTCGGAGGCTCCCAAGTGACACCTAACCAATCTAGGAGACACCACTCTCCGAAAGGTAATAGACGGTGTGTTGATGATGAACTCCTTGCTCAAATGCTTCAAATGATAGTCTCCCCAACACTCAAACAGCTCCTCATAGATTTGGATATGATGGAAGAAAGATTTGAGTGGAAAGCAACTTGGGGAAGGCTAGAGAACAAGATTCATGTGGTAGGAATGGAATATCTTGATCTCAACACTTGAGTAGGTGGTTCTCTTCTCAGAACATGAATGAGGAAGTGTAAGTATGTTTTGATAGCTCTCTCCATGAGTGAAGAGTGGGTCGCGGGGTATATATAGCCTCCACACAAAATCTAACCATTAGACACAATTTACCAAACTCGGTGGGGCTGATTCAGAGAACTCGGTCAGACCGATTTAGTTCATAATGTGACCGTTAGGCATTTCTGTGGGACCGATATGATCAACTCGGTGGGACCGATTTCATTAGGGTTAGGGCATAACGTAATCTCACTGAGACCGATTACACAAACTCGGTGGGACCGATTTTGGTAATAAGCTTACAGTGAGTTGGTCAGGCAAACTCGGTGGGACCGATTCGCTCGTTTCGATGAGACCGAAACATACGAAGAGGAAACAGAGAGTTTGCGTTGCAAACTCAGTTGGACCGATCGCTCATCTCGGTGAGACAGATATGTTACGAAGGGAAACATAGAGTTTTCAATCCCATCTCGATGAGACAGAGATCCCTTTCGGTGAGACCGAAATGATTAGGGTTTAGGGGCAGTGGCTATGTCAAATGAACTCGGTGGCACCGGATAGATCTTTTCCGTGGGGCCGAGTTTGACTTTTGGTTTGGGACATATGTGGATGTGAGAAAGTGGTTGAGGGTTTTGGAGCATATCACTAAGAATTTTGAGCAAGAAAACCATTAGGCAACACCTCATCCCCTTTTAATAGTATTCGCTTTCCTATGGTCTCAATGTGATCTTGGATCACTAAAATGGAGAAATGTAGAGTCTTGAGTTTGAGCCAATCCTTTGTCCTTAGCATTTTGAGGGTTCCACATTCCTAGTCCATGCCATGCCAATCATTCAACTTTTCTGAAATATTATCTTGAGATAGCATTAGTTCAATGAGCTATATGTTGTTAGTAATTACCAAAACCACCCGGGGACAGTTGAACATTCACCGGGGCGCGGTGGACAACATCAGGCTGCGCCCGGGAGGCCTGACTGGCGAGGAGGAGGAGAAGGCCGTAAGTGTCTTGCTCGAGGGCGAGCCAGGGGACCTCCCGGAGGCCTACATCCCGGTGTACTGCCGTGCCGACAGGGAGGCGACGGTCGCTGCCATGCCCGTCCTCAACGAACTGGGGCTCACGTCGCCCGAGGCCCCCAACTCCCCGGTGCCGGTGTCCTCCGATACCTGCACCGATGGAGGGGATCGGTGGGACTCGGAGGTGACCGAGGATGACGTGGCGGAGATCTCACCCCCATCATGAAGCGAGCTTCTCCGTGGCTTCTCCGGCAACAACGGCGCCGATGAGCCCCCGTCTGTGGAGTCCCCGCTCACCTCTGGGGTTCTCAGAGGTCACGGGCCACTCCCCTGGCCCAGCGGAGGGCATGCCAGGTGACTCTGAAGAAGAAAGGTGCATCACTTCCTCGGCGCGACGCCCATACACCGCCAAGCGGCGGCGCCGCATAGGAGCCAGCTACAAAACGCCCCGCCCGCTCCCCGGGCGCGATGAAGACCGCTCCCAAGAAAAGCGGAGGTTCCCCAACCTTGGTCAGGAGGAGGGCGTACATCGACCCTAATGAGTAAGTGTCTTACCTCGCTTCTGCTTAGTATACACTTACACTATGCTCACAATGCTCCCATCTTGACGACTAGGGTGAGCGTCATGGTGAAGAAGAGGAAGGAAGGAGACCGAGCTCGGGGGAAGGGG
>LR738711.1:602980686-603099726 GCA_902687465.1 Secale cereale
CCTACCGCACCCGCAACGGTGTCGGCGTAGACGGGGGGTGTCGTTTCCCGTCCTCTCGCGGAAAAACATGCATCTCAGGACGTGGTGGCATCGCTTCGGGGCGGGCTGGTCCCCGCGGGTCCACAAGCCATGGAGCTACCTGCGCCCGCCTCGACTAGGCTTGGTTCTGGACCCGCAATCGACCTCACTAGCGCATCCGGGGCCACGGGGCACCCCACTGCGCCCGTGCCGCCTTCTCCTCCAGTCCTTGTGCTTGCGAACTGCGGCCCCTTAGTCAGACTCGGGGCTCTAGACGAGGCCTAAGTTGCACTTGGTCATCTCCGGGCAGATCTTCAAGACGTCGACCAGTGCTTCATGAGGGAGTGCCTGGGGCTTCTCTCCGGGTGGGTCCAGGCCAACTCTTCCATCAGGACAGCGTGGAGTCGGGCTAAGGCTGCCGGCGCCGAGAGCAGGAAGGAGGCCGCCAATGCCAGGGCCTCCTGTGACGCGGCGCAAGCCGAGGCTACGTCCGCTGCGAAGCGCTGTAGTGAGGCA
This sequence comes from Secale cereale, assembly GCA_902687465.1. Lineage (NCBI taxonomy): Eukaryota > Viridiplantae > Streptophyta > Magnoliopsida > Poales > Poaceae > Secale > Secale cereale. The sequence goes on from LR738711.1 coordinate 602,981,221, forward strand.
GAGGAGAGCTTGAAGGCCCTTCAAGAGGAGCAGGCCGCGACTTCATCGCGGCTTTGCCAATAGGAGGAGGACCTCAAGGTTCAAAAGGCCAAGCTTGCCGAGCGGGACGCCAAGCTGGCCCTGGTGACCACCGAGCAGGCGACGGAGCGCACCCGCCTGGTCAAACTGAAGGCAGAGGCGGACAAGCCCCAGGTGTCCCACGCCTAGCATGCCTCCAAGGTGGCTGCCTAGCTGGAGGACTAGGAGAAGGCCCTCATCACCGCCGAGCAGAAAGTGGTCGCGGGTCGCGAGACCTTCCTTGCTCTAGAGCTCGGGTCTCGCCAGGCGTTGCGTTCCATCTATGCAGGAGGTATGAAGAGCCGCTGGTGACCCCTGAAGACGGCCTTGGAGGGCTCCTCCCCAAGCTTGTCGAAGCGCTTGAGGGCGCGAGCACTATGGTTGACTCCTTCCTGGAGTTGGAGTGTCACTCACTTTTCATGCGGCCGCGACGCGCGTCTTCAGCCACCTCTACCTCCAGAACCCAAGCTTCGACCTCGGCGCGCTGATCCATCCGGTAGCTCCCAAGTCTTATGGCGCCACCGCGGAAGCCGTGAAGGGTCCCGTGGACGCCCTGCTCTAAAAGTTCCTCTGCGTCGACAACCCTGATGCTTTAGTAGCCGCAGTTGGGGGCAGCGATGAAGGCATCAGTGGCATTGAAAACGGTCTTCCAGCGGCCAAGCCGAGCGGTGGCGATGGCCAAGATGGTGGTGGCGCCTCCTCTTGATTTTGTTCCTGCAATCATTTACCTTGCCTCATGGAAGCGTGAGACTTTAATCTGAGTTTGTGAGACAGTTTATGCTTGTAATAACTATTTGAATTTGGCACTTTCCTTTCATGCTTGATTTCTTTCTTGCTTGCCTTTCGTTCTGTGTCGATGGTGCCTGATCCCGCACGTATCTCGGCCACCGTTGGGGCATCCGGAAACTAGGATAGGACCAAGGAGAGAGGGTACGCAAGATTGACCAGGTTATCGAGGCCTTCGGGTCTTGATCGCAACGGGGCCCGATCCGCGCAAAGCTCGACCACCGTTGGGGCATCCGGAAACCAGGGCATGACCAAGGGGTGAGGGTACATGAGACCGGTCGAGACCCTGAGGCCCTTGGTCTAGGATGTCGCGAGGTCCCGGTTGTAACACTCCAAATTCTTGGGTTTGGTTTTTCTTCCAAAACTTTTGGTCGTCTGGAAGGGGGTTGTTTGACCTTCTCTTAAGACCCTTCTAAAATCTCTTCTGGCCAAAGTTTGTGTGTTTTTCTCATGCTTGGTTTTGGTCTTGAAAGCTTCTTCTTGTGTTAGCTCAACACAAGTCATTTTCTTAGAGATTTGTTTGATTCTTTTCCTTCTTGATTTAAACTCCTCAGGTTTAACTTTGGGCTTATCTTCCTCTCCAACCTTCATCTTGCCATGACCCCATCAAAAATATTTCTCTCCAAGAACTCCCCTACACCTTAGGACAAGTCTCACATTAATCCCAGTGAGTTTCAACCTTATTAGAATTTTTCCTCAATTTATTTTACTCCAGAAACTATTTCTGTAATTTATAGTGGACCTTGGTGATTTACAAAGGAACCACCATATCCACCTTGTTATTTGATTCCAAACTAACTTCCCTAGATATTCCTTAGTACCCACAACCTAAATCCATCTTGTTTCACTGGTCCACAGTTCAAAATTTTCAAATTTCACCTCCTGCAAGTTTGGACCAGATTTGCAAAATTTGGTGAAATTCATATTTATCTTCTTCCAAAAATTCTGTGAAAATTCAGGAAGCCTCTAGATGCATCAAGAGGCCACTCCACCAAATATTAGCCCCAGAAACATTTCCCACATGCCAGAATCATTTCATGGAACACCTGGCATACACTGTGTTGTCAGTTTCAGAAACTGCTAACTAAAGATTCACTGTCGCCAGTGCAGTTCGTCAGTTCGTCAGAGCCACAGCGTCAATCTCGCCAGTGCCCGCCTTGGATCGATGCTCACTGCACCTCCTTCTTACCCAGCACGCCGCACGCTTGCTTGGCTGCTTCCGGGCGTCGGTGGCGCCCTGGCCCGACCACGCCGACGACTTCCACGGCAACAGAACCTCCCGTGGCAGCCGACAGGGAGGATCCTGCAGCTCGACGCCGTTTGGCGCCGCCCAAGTCACCCCAGCGCTACGCGTGGCCTTCTCCACTGCCAGCGTATGCCTGCAGCACCATCGCCGTGGCCTGGCGCGCACAGAGCGCGTTCTCTGCCGCCGACGTGCCGCACGGCCGTTCCGTCGAGGGCAGCCTGTAATCACCCCTCCCCTGCTGAGTTAGGCACGGGAATGGAACCAGTACACCTCCTAGTCGATGCTCCAGCCCCTAAACCCGCCGTCCAGCCACTACATCGCCGTAATCGCTTGCCGGACTTATCCCGTTCACGGCAACCGCCTCGGGCCGGCTATATAAAGCGCCCCCGATCTCGTTCTCGAGCCTGCACACCTCCACCATCTCCCTAGATCGCGCCCAGCCTCTGGAAGAGCCTCGAGGGGCCCTTCTTCCCCAACTCCGGCCAACTCCGTCTGCCTCGGGCTCCAGCAGCGTTCTCTCCGGTGAGAACTCCTCCGCCGCCCTGGACTCGAGCGTAGCACCCTGGCACCTACCTAAACCTAACCCCCACTCCAATTTGACCCCAAGAGCTCTCTCCGACGAGGCCCACGACCACCCGAGCCGCCGTCCGCCGGAGACAGGGCCGCCGTCGACGTGGGGCTCGCCGACGCTCAACTCCACCACCAATCGATGCAGAAGGACACCAGGAAGCTGTACGTACCACTCCCCTCCCCTAACTCGCCGTGGATCGGCGTCGGCGACCACCACAGCTCCTGGCGCTGGCGCGACTCTGTTTCAGAGTTTAAACCCGACGAGTGGGACCCCCTCGTCAGCTTCTTGTTTTCCCCCGAATCGTTTTTTCTGGAAAGCTCCTTCGGGCAAAGTACGTCTCCGTCTTCAATTGGCGTACTGCGTACCGGTTCGCCTTTTCTGTTTTCTATTCTAGCCCCTGGAAATTTTCTGTTTCATTACAAACGAGTCCCTGGACAGAAACTCTAATATTTTTTTAACTAAAGATGATTTTGAGTTGATTTTTTTCTGTCCTCTTTAGTTTTCTGTCTAGTTTTTTGTCATATTTATGTGAAATTTTTTGGAGCAACTTTATTTGCACGCGCGGTATTTATGTTAGTATCTGTTTGTTTGAATACATAGATACCAAAGGACGTGACGGAGCCGCGAACCTCACCGAATTAGACTCCGTCTACTCCGAACCAGGCAAGCATGTTTGAACCTTTGATATGATGGATGTGTTGCATGTTTGCTCGAGTAGTTCCTTTCATAAGCATGGTTATATAAGCATTTGTGTATGGTTATATTTCATGCAAGCAAGCTTCGGGTGAGCCCCGTATGACAATGATTGAACCACCCTGATCATGTGGTGACATGATGGGTGGAGTACTATTATTGTTGAAGCATGCCAGTAGTTGGTTAACCTAGTGTCCGCGTGGATCGAATCATGATCCCGCTCACCTCCTTTTGGTACTGTCATATGCCATCTGTTGTTATTGCGGTCTAGTCAGTTGTAAATCACTTTCCAAGTACACACCAAGTAGAGGGGCCGGGATGAGGGTTCCATGGCCTTGGATTAAAGCCCGTCATCCGGTCAGGGGGCATGGGTGTTTCTGGTTGGGACCGAGAGGGGGGCACCCCTTAGAGCGCGCATATATAAATTTGATCCCATGCTATTCGAGGTTGTAGCCTCCCCGTCTTAAAGTTTTTCGTGAATGTTGTCACGGGTGATTCCGGACAGCAGGACGTGAAATGGGTGTGTACGGGTTTCTACTAAAACACCGTAGACGGAACTAGCCCATGTGGCTAGTAGAATCCGTTGGCTATGATTTAATAGTACAAGCTCTGCAGATTTAAATCCTTCAAGTAGCCATGTTTATGGCCTAGGGTCAATTTTTGTGTCAACCCGGTGACCGTCTTTGGTATATCCTTGGTAGTAACAAGAGTAGTGACCATTCTTTGTCTTTCAGGTTCATTTGGTAGATGAACTAACCAATTGTCTCTGCATTGATTTACTTCTTGAAGTATTTCATCGTTATACTATTGTTATATATAAGCCCTTTATGTGATGTCGCTCAGACGTCCGACTGTGGCATTTTTGTTATTTATAAGCCCTTTATGTGATGTCGCTCAGACGTCCGACTGTGGCATTTTTGTTATTTATAAGCCCTTTATGTGATGTCGCTCAGACGTCCGACTATGGCATTCTTGTTATTTATAAGCCCTTTATGTGATGTCGCTCAGACGTCCGACTGTGGCATTCTTGTTATTTATAAGCCCTTTATGTGATGTCGCTCAGACGTCCAACTGAGGCATTCTTGTTATTTACTTTTGCTATAAGCCCTTTATGTGGTGTCGCTCAGATGCCCGACGGTGGCATGTTTTCATTTTATTATTTCCTCACGAGGCGTCACTCAGACACTCGTTTGGTTTCCTTTTATTTATCTTATGGATTTCGGGAGGATTACCGCCCGACTTCTATTTTTATATACAGCACAGAAATATTATTATCTGGTTGCATTTTAGAATACTCATATGCATCATGCTTGCTTTTATTTTATCTTAAGTCCGAACTATCTTGCGAGTACATTCAAAGTACTCACCTGGCTTGTTGATTTGGCCAGATGTGGACGAAGGTGATCTCATGGATGAAGAGTTCGATAGCGAGTCCGACATCTAGTGGAGTCCCAGTCAGTCTCTTGCGATCCTGGAGTTGATCACTGTTATATAACCGCTTCCGCCTACCACCAAATAAATTCATCGGGTCTCACTCCGACACTCGATGAACTGTAACATATTGGAGTCACGTCACCCACTACACTGTGACATATCCACCACCTTTTTATTACGAGTTAGCAGTATGCCACCCTGCCACTGTGTCATATCCGCCTTTATGTACTATATTGGCGTACTTTTAATAAATTGTTGAGCCACCTCAGCTCAACCTTGTATAATTATTCAGTATTCTGGAATTCTGTATCAAGGAATTGTCCACCAGCAAGAAGTATTATTCCTTGCTGGTTTAATAAAAAGGTCGGTCTTTCGGTAATTATTTTACTGAAAACCGGTCCTGACAACCTTGGTACCAGAGCCAGGCTGACTGTAGGAAGCCACTAGGTGCGATCGCTAATCGGTTATTAGCGTAATAATTGCTATTCAGCATTTTTACATCTGTAGCAATTTTCTGTTGGTCATCATAAATTTATGACTTGACTATTCGGAATTTTTGTCTACTTTTGTAGATGGCCAGCAACGACTGTGATGCACAGGTGTTCGCCAACATTCCTGAGGGGTTTGTCAAGCTCCTCTTCGCCATCACCAAAGTCACGATTGGGCCATCAACCCGTCCAGAGTTTACACTCTACCGTCACAAACTCAACGACAGCGTGTCAATGCACCAGGCCATGGTGCACTTCAAGGGAGGGCATTCTGAAGCGCGCCTCCTCTGTTTTGTGGGCAGAGCCATGCCTACGGAGAGGCATGCCATGCAAATGGCTGCCCGTGAGGCGGTATCTCGTCTCCGGGACATCCTTCCTTCAATGAAGACTCATCGCTTCCGTTACCTCCCATGCCACGTGCCCTACACGTGCCACTATGCGTTTGCTTGCGCAAATGGTGAATGTGATGAAGCCATCGAATCAATGGTTGAGTACCTCAAGGCACTTGAGGCAGCCTTTGATAATCTTGTGGACGACTTGGGGGCTGCTCGTATGGACTTGGTCAAGAGTGGCTCCGCCAACAGGAGGGAGCTACTCCATACTGCGCCACCAATGACATTTGTCTCGTCCGCCGCATCCTATGCACCTTCCATCTTAGCCACTGCTCGTCGTCTGCCTACCACTGAGGAGTTTGACCAGGTCATTGCTCCTACCCCAGTCAGAGCTGCACCGCCTGTCGCACCTGCATCAAGACCTCGTACCCATACTCCGCGCCTGGAGCCTATTAGTGAGGAGGAAGTTTAGTCTCCAGCACCACTGGGCCTTACCCTCGGCAGGCCGAGGGAAATCTTCAACATCTCCGACTAGTGCGTTTCTCCGCGATGCACTGTGCTCGCTTGTATTATGTGTGTGATATGTAAATTAGGTTGATGGGAAGTAGTCTGTTTGCGCATCATGTAGGATCTTGGAGAAGTGCACTAGCATTAATAACATGTCAGGAATGTGTACGCACACCTTGAGTGACGTATGTATAATTAGAACCCGCGTGTAAGATATGTACTAAGCGGTCCTTCTCCATGCGCAATCAAGCAGTTTATTTTTAAAAATCCCTTTGGAGCTCGTGTTTTGTTGCTTTTGCAAATCTTGGTTTATTTTGCTGCCCAGTTCTTCTCATGATTTTTGCAATAATACCCAGAGTAAAAATGACTCATCCCTGGACGCATTCCATGCCAAGTCCGCCAGAGGAAAATTATGGCACGCAGACAGATAACAATTTCACACAGGGGCAGTCAAGTCAGCAGGGCAGCGAAACAACATTTTCTCAAGTATGCCGTCTTTACGAGCAAAGTCAGCAATAGCACCAGGAAATGATGAACCATGTCATTAACATGGGAAATCACCGTGAGCCATACCAACAGCACTCAAAATTATCTGAATTTCAGAAGACACGTCCGACAACGTTTTCGCACACAGACAAACCTCTTGAGGCCGATGATTGGCTTCGAGATATTGAAAGGAAATTAATTGTGGCACAATGCTCAGACCGTGAAAAGGTACTTTACGCACCACATTATCTTACTGGAGCAGCCGCGTCATGGTGGGAAAATTTTCTGCTTATGCACCCCGACATAAATAATATCACCTGGGAAGATTTCAAGGAAGGCTTCCTTGGGGCACACATTCCTAAGAGCATTATGAAGATCAAGAAAAGAGAATTTGATGACTTCAAGCAAAGGGGCATGACAGTACCTGAGTACAACAGTCAGTTTACGCAATTATCCTGTTATGCCAACGAAGAGCGTATGACTGAAAATAAGAAGATGGAAAAATTCCTGGACGGACTGGCACCAACACTTAAATGCTAGTTGGTCATACACACTTTTCCAGATTTCAAGACACTGGTGGACAAGGCTATTACATTGGAAAATGAGCGTCGCAGTCTGGAAGACATTCGCAAGAGAAAAAGGGATCAGACCAACCACCCTCGCAACAACAAGAATAAGATAAGTTTCCAGAAAAATGGGGCGAACAAACCCATGACAAATGACACTCGTCCAAGCTAGAATTTTCACGCAAGGGACAAGGATTTCACGTATCACCCAGGTGTTACATGCTAAGCATGTGGAGAAGAGGGACACTATGCTAAACAGTGCCCAAAGCCAAGAAACTCAGCACCGAAACCTAACAGCAATGGAAACAATTCTGCGCCCAAGCGTAACAACTTCAACCCCAATAACAACCACAAGAAAGGCCACCTGAACCATGTGACCAAGGAGCAAGCACAGGATGCCCCGAATATCGTACACGGTACGTTCCCTGTCAACACAATACCTGCCACGGTTTTGTTTGATTCTGGAGCTTCTCATTCGTTCATTTCGAAGAGTTTTGCTTTGCAACACGGTTTTTCAATACTTCCCTTGGGAAAATCAATGACCATCAAGTCCCCCGGAAGTAAGCAGATCACTCAGAATTACTGCCAAGGTTTGACAATTGAAATTGAAGGGTTACAGTTTCACGCAAACCTCATCGTGTTAGAAAACAAGGGACTGGATGTTATCCTGGGTATGGATTGGCTAACCACCAACAAAGGATTTATCGATTGCTTCAACAGGACAGTGATTCTTACTCATCAGCACGGAAAGACAATAAGAGTCGCAGCTCAGGAAAGACCAGTATCGCGGCAACCAAAATTAAACAAGGTAGACACTTCTGAGTTAAGCAAAGTTCCAGTTGTATATGAATTCCCGGACGTATTTCCCGAAGAACTACCGGGCATGCCACCAGACAGAGAAATAGAAATCATTATTGAGCTAGTGCCTGGAACTACCCCCATATACAAGAAGCCGTACAGAATGGCACCATCCGAGTTGGTTGAACTAAAGAAACAAATAAAGGAATTGCTGGACAAAGGATTTATACGGGCCAGCTCCTCACCTTGGGGTTCGCCGGTTTTATTTGCCAAAAAGAAGGATGGGACTATGAGGTTGTGTATAGACTACCGAGCACTCAACATGGTCACAATCAAGAACAAATATCCGATGCCACGGATAAATGATTTATTTGACCAGCTCGCGCAAGCCAAGGCTTTCTCAAAAGTTGATTTAAGGTCAGGATACCATCAATTAAAAGTACGAACAAAAGATATCCCGAAAACAGCATTCACCTCCAGATACGGACTTCATGAATTTACAGTAATGTCCTTTGGACTGACCAGCCCCCCGCATATTTCATCCACCTCATGAACAAAGTATTTATGAAATTCATGGACAAATTTGTGGTGGTATTTATTGATGACATCTTGGTATATTCAAAGAGACCGGAAGAACATGTTGAACACCTCCGCATTGTACTGGGAGAATTAAGGAAACACCAACTCTACACCAAATTCAGCAAATGTGAATTTTGGTTGAGGCAAGTGGGTTTCCTAGGACACGTATTGACACAAGAGGGAGTTGCTGTGGACCTAGATAAAGTCAAGGCTATACTTGGTTGGAAGTCACCAGCCAGTGTAACGGACATACGAAGTTTCCTCGGTATGGCTGGATATTACAGAAGGTTTATTGAAGGATTTTCCACCATAGCCAAACCAATGACACAGTTACTCAAGAAGGATAAGAAATTCGTATGGACCGAAGCATGTGAGAAAAGCTTCCAGGAACTCAAAAAGAAATTAACAACAGCCCAGTATTGGTTGTACCGGACATACACAAGATTTTTGAAGTATATTGCGACGCATCCCGAAAAGGCCTCGGATGCGTACTAATGCAAGAAGGCAAAGTAGTCGCCTACGCTTCCCGGCAACTGCGGAAACATGAAGAAAATTATCCTACTCGCGATTTGGAGTTGGCAGCAGTCATTCATGCACTCAAGGAGTGGAGGCACTTTTTGCTTGGGAATCGCTGTGAAATATATACGGATCATAAGAGCCTCAGATATATTTTCACGCAACTAGAACTCAATTTACGACAACGACGCTGGCTGGAACTGGTAAAAGATTATGACGTTGGCATCCACTGTCACCCAGGAAAGGAAAACGTGGTAGCAGATGCTCTCAGCCGTAACCCCAGCCCGAACAACGGCAGCCTACAGAACCTGAGATCCGAATTTCAGCGAGAATTCGCCAAACTCAACCTAATGATGGTCACTGAAGGCGAAGTGTCAAATCTGGAAATACGGCCTACACTAATAGAACAAATAAAGAAGGCTCAGCATGGACACCCCAGCATAGAAGGGATAAAAAGAAAAGTAAGTCAGGGCAAGGCCACAGAATTCACCATAGACAGTGAGGGAATATTATGGTTCAGAGACAGACTTTGCGTACCAAATAGCAACGACCTTAAACAGCAAATTCTGGCAGAAAGCCACACTGCTCCATACTCAATCCACCCTGGAGGGACAAAAATGTACAAGGACATTCAAGAAAGATTTTGGTGGCACGACATGAAGAGGGATATAGCCACATATATTACATGCTGTGATTCATGTCAACGCATTAAAGCCGAGCACCAAAAAACCCGCAGGACTCTTACAGCCAAACAAGATACCAGAGTGGAAATGGGACGATATTGGAATGGATTTTATTGTTGGACTACCACGGTCAAAGCACGGTAATGATGCCATATGGGTCATCACAGATAGACTGACCAAGGTAGCACACTTCATACCAGTCAAGACAACCCACACCACCCAAAAGCTTGCCAAGCTTCACCTCGCCCGTATAGTATGCCTACGTGGGGTCCCAAAGACTATAATATCCGACAGAGGCACTCTGTTCGTCTCCAAATTTTGGGACCAGTTGCAACAAGCCCTCGGAACGCAACTAACATTTAGTACATCTTATCACCCCCAGACTGGAGGACAAACGGAACGAGTAAATCAAATACTTGAAGACATGCTAAGGGCATGTGTCCTCACATATGGGACCAGTTGGGAGGCAAGCTAACCATATGCCGAGTTTTCATACAACAATAGTTACCAAGCCAGGCTGCAGATGGCACCATTCGAAGCCTTGTACGGACGAAGATGCCGTACTCCATTAAACTAGTCGGAAACAGGGGACAGTCGTATATTCGGCCCAGATATGTTAAAAGAAGCTGAGGAAAGAGTAAAAATAATACGGGATCGACTCAAAACAGCCCAAAGCCGACAGAAGAGCTATTACGATCAAAAGCATCGGGAAATAAGTTTTGAGCCCGGTGAAGACGTATACTTACGTGTATCACCTATGAGAGGACTGCAACGATTCAAGGTCAAAGGGAAACTAGCACCCCGATTCATCGGACCCTTTCGTATAATTGCACGGAGAGGCACAGTGGCTTACCAGCTGGGCCTTCCCAAGTAACTGTCAGACGTCCACGACGTGCTCCACGTCTCACAACTACGGAAGTGTATAAGCAACCCAGAGAAGCACGTGTCACATGAAAGTCTTGACGTGCAACCAGATCTCACATACCGGGAACACCCAGTAAATTTTTTGGAGGAGTCTGAAAGGAGAACCTGTCAGAAGACTATTAAATTACTCAAGGTTCAGTGGAGTAATCACACAGAGGATGAGGCAACGTGGGAAAGGGAAGAATTCCTTCGGACAAAACGCCCACACCTATTTGAGGATCAGCTGAAATCTCGGGGATGAGATTTTTCCTAAGGGGGTAGTTGTTGTAACACTCCAAATTTTTGGGTTTGGTTTTTCTTCCAAAACTTTTGGTCTTTTGGAAGGGGGTTGTTTGATCTTCTCTTAAGACCCTTCTAAAATCTCTTCTGGCCAAAGTTTGTGTGTTTTTCTCAAGCTTGGTTTTGGTCTTGAAAGCTTCTTCTTGTGTTAGCTCAACACAAGTCATTTTCTTAGAGATTTGTTTGATTCTTTTCCTTCTTGATTTAAACTCCTCAGGTTTAACTTTGGGCTTATCTTCCTCTCCAACCTTCATCTTTCCATGACCCCATCAAAAATATTTCTCTCCAAGACCTCCCCTACACCTTAGGACAAGTCTCACATTAATCCCAGTGAGTTTCAACCTTATTAGAATTTTTCCTCTATTTATTTTACTCCAAATACTATTTCTGTCATTTATAGTGGACCTTGGTGATTTACAAAGGAACCACCATATCCACCTTGTTATTTGATTCCAAACTAACTTCTCTAGATAGTCCTTAGTACCCACAACCTAAACCCATCTTGTTTCACTGGTCCACAGTTCAAAATTTTCAAATTTCACCTGCTACAAGTTTGGACCAGATTTGCAAAATTTGGTGAAATTCATATTTATCTTCTTCCAAAATTTCTGTGAAAATTCAGGCAGCCTCTAGATGCATCAAGAGGCCACTCCACCAAATATCAGCCCAGAAACATTTACCACATGCCAGAATCATTTCATCGAACACTTGGCATACACTGTGCTGTCAATTTCAGAAACTGCTAACTGAAGATTCACTGTCGACAGTGCAGTTCGTCAGTTTGTCAGAGCCGCAGCGTCAATCTCGCCAGTGCTCGCCTTGGATCAATGCTCACTACACCTCCTTCTTATCCAGCACGCCGCACGCTTGCTTGGCTGCTTCCGGGCGTCGGTGGCGCCCTGGCCCGACCACGCCGGCGACTTCCACGACAACAGAACCTCCCGTGGCAGACGACAGGGAGGATCCTGCAGCTCGACGCCATTTGTCCCCGCCCAAGTCACCCCAGCGCTACGCGTGGCCTTCTCCACTGGCAGCGGACGCCTGCAGCACCGTCGCCGTGGCCTGGCGCGCACCGAGCGCGTTCTCTGCCGCCGACGTGCCGCACGGCCGTTCCGTCGAGGGCAGCCCGTAATCACCCCTCCCCTGCTGAGTTAGGCACGGGAATGGAACCAGTGCACCTCCTAGTCTATGCTCAAGCCCCTAAACCCGCCGTCCAGCCACTGCATCGCCGTAATCGCTCGCCGGACTTATCCCGTTCACGGCAACCGCCTCGGGCCGGTTATATAAAGCGCCCCCGAGCTCGTTCTCGAGCCCGCACACCTCCACCATCTCCCTAGACCGCGCCCAGCCTCTCGAAGAGCCTCGAGGGGCCCTTCTTCCCCAACTCCATCTGCCTCGGGCTCCAGCAGCGTTCTCTTCGGTGAGAACTCCTCCGCCGCCCTGGACTCGAGCGGAGCACCCTGGCACCTACCTAAACCTAACCCCCACTCCAATTTGACCCCAGGAGCTCTCTCCGACGAGGCCCATGACCACCCGAGCCGCCGTCCGCCGGAGACAGGGCCGCCGTCGACGTGGGGCTCGCCGACGCTCAACTCCTCCACCAATCGACGCAGAAGGACACCAGGAAGTTGTACGTACCACTCCCCTCCCCTAACTCGCCGTGGATCGGCGCCGGCGACCACCACAGCTCCTGGCGCTGGCGCGACTCTATTTCAGAGTCTAAACCCGACGAGTGGGACCCCCTCGTCAGCCTCTTGTTTTCCCCCGAATCGTTTTTCTGGAAAGCGCCTTCGGGCAAAGTACGTCTCCGTCTTCAGTTGGCGTACTGCGTGCCGGTTTGCTTTTCTGTTTTCTATTCTAGCCCCTGGAAATTTTCTGTTTCACTACAGATGAGTCCCTGGACAGAAACTCTAATATCTTTTTAACTAAAGATGATTTTGAGTTGATTCTTTTTCTGTCCTCTTTAGTTTTCTGTCTAGTTTTTTGTCATATTTATGTGAAATTTTTTGGAGCAAATTTATTTGCACGCGCGGTATTTATGTTAGTATTCGTTTGTTTGAATACGTAGATACCGAAGGACGTGACGGAGCCGCGAACCTCACCGAATTAGACTCCGACTACTCCGAACCAGGCAAGCATGTTTGAACCTTTGATATGATGGATGTGTTGCATGTTTTCTCGAGTAATTCTTTTCATAAGCATGGTTATATAAGCATTTGTGTATGGTTATATTTCATGCAAGCAAGCTTCGGGTGAGCCCCGTATGATAATGATTGAACCACCCCGATCATGTGGTGACATGATGGGTGGAGTACTGGTATTGTTGAAGCATGCCAGTAGTTGGTTATCCTAGTGTCCGCGTGGATCGAATCATGATCCCGCACACCTCCTTTTGGTATTGTCATATGCCATCTGTTGTGATTGCGGTCTAGTCAGTTGTAAATCACTTTCTGAGTACACACCAAGTAGAGGGTCCAGGATGAGAGTTCCATGGCCCTGGATTAAAGCCCGTCATCCGGTCAGGGGGCATGGGTGTTTTCGGTTGGGACCGAGAGGGGGGCACCCCTTAGAGCGCGCATATATAAATTTCATCCCATGCTATTCGAGGTTGTAGCCTCCCCATCTTAAAGTTTTTCGTGAACGTTGTCACGGGTGATTCCGGACAGCAGGACGTGAAATGGGTGTGTACTGGTCAGCTGGGTTTCTACTAAAACACTGTAGACGGAACTAGCCCCTGTGGCTAGTAGAATCCGTTGGCTATGATTTAATAGTACAAACTCTACAGAGTTAAATCCTTCAAGTAGCCATGTTTATGGCCTAGGGTCAATTTTTGTGTCAACCCGGTGACCGTCTTTGGTATATCCTTGGTAGTAACAAGAGTAGTGACCATTCTTTGTCTTTCAAGTTCATTTGGTAGATGAACTAACCAATTGTCTCTGCATTGATTTACTTCCTGAAGTATTTCATCGTTATACTATTGTTATATATAAGCCCTTTATGTGATGTCGCTCAGACGTCCGACTGTGGCATTTTTGTTATTTATAAGCCCTTTATGTGATGTCGCTCAAACGTCCGACTGTGGCATTCTTGTTATTTATAAGCCCTTTATGTGATGTCGCTCAGACGTCCGACTATGGCATTCTTGTTATTTATAAGCCCTTTATGTGATGTCGCTCAGACGTCTGACTGTGGCATTCTTGTTATTTATAAGCCCTTTATGTGATGTCGCTCAGACGTCCGACTGAGGCATTCTTGTTATTTACTTTTGCTATAAGCCCTTTATGTGGTGTCGCTCAGACGCCCGACTGTGGCATGTTTTCATTTTATTATTTCCTCACGAGGCGTCACTCAGACACTCGTTTGGTTTCCTTTTATTTATCATATGGATTTCGGGAGGATTACCGCCCGACTTCTATTTTTATATACAGCACAGAAATATTATTATCCGGTTGCATTTTGCTAGAATACTCATATGCATCATGCTTGCTTTTATTATATATTAAGTCCGAACTGTCTTGCGAGTACATTCAAAGTACTCACCTGGCTTGTTGATTTGGCCAGATGTGGACGAAGGCGATCTCATGGATGAATAGTTCGATAGCGAGTCCGGCGTCTAGTGGAGTCCCAGTCAGTCTCTTGCGATCCTGGAGTTGATCACTGTTATATAACCGCTTCCGCCTACCACCAAATAAATTCATCGGGTCTCACTCCGACACTCGATGAACTGTAACATATTGGAGTCACGTCACCCACTACACTGTGACATATCCACCACCTTTTTATTACGAGTTAGCAGTATGCCACCCTGCCATTGTGTCATATGCGCCTTTATGTACTATATTGGCGTACTTGTAATAAATTGTTGAGCCACCTCAGCTCAACCTTGTATAATTATTCAGTATTCTGGAATTCTGTATCAAGGAATTGTCCACCAGCAAGAAGTATTCTTCCTTGCTGGTTTAATAAAAAGGTCGGTCTTTCGGTAATTATTTTACTGAAAACCGGTCCTGACACCGGTCTGCGCAGAGCTCCACCGCCATTGGGGCGTACAGAAACCAGGACAGTACCAAGGGGTGAGGGTACGCGAGACCGGTCGAGCCCCTAGGGCCCTTGGTCTTGGTCGTCGCGAGGGCCCGGTCTACGGAGAGCTCGACCACCGTTGGGGCATCCGGAAACATGGACATGACCAAGGGGTGAGGGTACGCGAGACCGGTCGAGCCCCTGAGGCCCTTCGTCTTGTTCGTTGCGTGGGCCCGGTCGGCGCAGATCTCGACCACCATTGGGGCGTCTGGAAACCAGGACATGACCAAGGGTTGATGGTTGAGCCCCTGAAGCACGGTGCTCCCAGATCCCCCTTGACGCACGAGCCATCCTCGTGACCTTCTTACCTTTTTCCCGTCAACCCTTGCTTGGGAGGGGCACGCGAAGACCAGGTACAAGGACCTGGTGGAGTGTGCGGCAGGCCGTGCCTGAGCGTAGCCCCCATATCCAGCCCCCTCGCGCGCTCATCACAGGGAAGGTTTGAACGGTCGGCCGAGAGGCCATCCTGAGGTTAGTGCAGCAGAGAGGTGCCCTTAGTTGTTTCTCCACCAACGCGGAGCATGGGACTACCACTGGGTGTGGGCATAGTCGCTGCTCGATAGTGTCGTCCGCTAGCGCGGAGCATGGGGCTTCCACTGGGTGCATGGGTGGGAGGTCCCTCCGGGGGATTAATCCGGGGCATGTACAACCCCACTTGAGGAGGTGTATATGGGCACTCGTGAGCCAGCGCGGGACTCATGAGGCCCTACCTCAAAGGCGGGTTGCGCCTGGTCTTCTAGCCCCCGACACACTTTGTAAAAATCCAGATGGATGTGGTAACCTGTGCCGAACCGACCTCCAGAGGTCGTCGCATGAGAAGGCTGAGCACCAAGGACTTCAGGAGGTGTCATGAACGGGGCCAGCCCGCCTGACAGAGCTCGGTCACTTGGGTTTATCAACATTGCTGGGACGAGCCCGGGTACTGAAAGTGCAGTATATCGACTAGAGGGGGGGTGAATAGGCGATTTTTATGAAATGCTTCAAAACATGGTAGCTTTGAAGACAAAAGATAAACCCAGTCCTATTAGTATGCAGCAGAAAGTAGACTAACCTAGACTAGCCATAGTCAAGTATTCAATGAAGTGAAAGCATGAAGACTAATAGCAGCTAGGCAGTAGGGATCATGATGGAAGAAGGAATGCAACCAATCACAATAGGTAGATACTCAGTGAAGTCAATCAGATAGGGCAAGCAGGCAATGACTTCACAACATAAAACGATAAGTAAAGGGAAGGAAAAGATAGAACCAGTAGCTCGGGGAGGACAGTGATTTGTTAGACTAGTTCCAGTTGCTGTGACAACTGTACGTCTGGTTGGGAGCCTGAGATTTAACTCAGAAGACCGTGTCTTCACCTTGTTCCCCTTGAGCTAAGGACACCTAGTCCTTGCCCAATCACTCTGGTAAGTCTTCAAGGTAGACTTCCAAACCTTCACAGACTTCGTTCACCGGCGATCCACAATGACTCTTGGGTGCTCAGAACGCGACGCCTAACCGGCTAGAGGAAACACAGTCCTCAAGTGTAATAAGTCTTCAGGTCACATAGACAGAAAGACTTCAGTGATGCCTAACACTCTTTGGCTCTGGGTGTTTTGTCTTTGTCCTCGCAAGGATTTCTCTCTTAAACGCTTCGGAGGTGGGTTGCTCTCAAACGACAAAAGCCATGTAATAACTCTGAGCAGCCACCAATTTATGGTGTAGGGGGTGGGCTATTTATAGCCACTGGGCAACCCGACCTGATTTGTCCGAAGTGACCCTGGGTCACTAAGGAACTGACATGTGTTCCAACGGTCAGATTTCAAACACTCACACGGCAACTTTACTTGGGCTGCAAGTAAAGCTGACTCATCCAACTCTGGATAAGATTTGCTCTCATAGTCTTCGCTCAAAGACATAGGATTTGGTTGAACATCACTTCAGTCACTCTAACTTAGATCACTTGGACCCCACTTAACAGTACGGTGGTTCCTACGACTCAACAAAGAAGAAAAGGAAACAACGAAACATCTAAGTCTTCGTTCTCCATAGTCTTCACACAATGCCTTCTCTTGTCATAGTCTTCAATATGATTATCTTCATATACCACCACTGATGTCAATGTCTTCATACATTTTTAGGGGTCATCTCCGGTAGGTAAACCGAATCAATGAGGGACTACTACCTGTGTTATCCTGCAATTCTCACAAAGACATTAGTCCCTCAACCAGGTTTGTCGTCAATACTCGGTGGCACTAGATGCACTTACAATCTCCCCCTTTTTGGTGATTGATGACAAACTGGTTGAAGTTTTCAACGGGGATAAAGATATGTGAAATTGCAAAGGATAAAGGTATTGTCTTCGTAAGTAGCAAAAGGCTCCCCCTGAAGATGTGCATATAGTTGATTTGCCTTTGAATGCAAATGCACATGGCAAGTTGTACTTGTGGAGATCCTCTTCAACTTATGAAGACAATTCAACATGCACAATTCATATGTCGAACATAATGACATGCATAATGAGAAATGGACGTCTGCAATAATGACTAAGTGTGGAATATAAGGTAGCAGATGCGGAATTTATCATCGCATTACAGAGTAGCATAAAAACGTAGCAGACGACCATCAGTTTAAGTGTTACAACTCAAAGAACCAAATGTAGCAAAAACGAGAGTTGTAAACACTAGGCAAAATATACAGCACCCGCCCATATGGACCCGCTTGAAGACTATCAACTCATATGCTTCTCCCCCTTTTGTCAGTAAGGACCAAAAAGGTTTGAAAACATAGAGCTTCTACTCGTTCCCAGTTGGAGCAGGAGAGGATGCAGGGTCGACGTTGGTGTTTGGCGGTGCAGAAGTAGTTGGTGCAGTGTCGATGCGCACTGAAGTAGGAGGAGGTGAGGTAGCATCATCTTGATCATCGATTACCCTAGCGTCAATTGTTGCAGCGGAGGAGTATTCAGAATCTTCAAGAGATGGAGTTCGACGCATAACAACATTCCTTGGAGGAGTGTGGTCAAACTTGAATCTCTCTGTGAAGCCATCATCTTGAAGATCCGCTTCAGCACTCAGCAAGGTCAAACTCTTCCAAGACCTCCGACACGTTTCATGAGCAACAAAGGCATTCTTGGTGGCAAGATTGCGAATGCGATTTACATCCACCAAGAGGCTTTGCATCTGACGCTTTAGCCAGTAGTGATGATTATCCTGTTTCTGATGAAGGGCAACCAGAAGCTCTCGGTTATTGAGAACACGAGATCGCTTCTGAGGCCTTTGGGCAATGGTGCTCTCAGTAGCTTCGGTTTCAGCGTGTCGAGGTAGACGAGTACGGCCAGCCAAAGGATAAATGCGTGAGACTGCTAGAACTCCTTCAGTCTGCGGAGTGAAGCTCTGGTGATTAGCATTGTGAAGACTAATAGGCTGTTTGGTAGGCTCTTGGTATATAGCTTTAGCAGACATATCAACCTCAGGCAAGAATATATGATGGTTGCGAGCAGAGGGCTGATAGGTGATAGCTGAATGCAGCTTGATGAGGCGCATAATCCATGGGGCATAGAATTTCAGACCAAACAGATCAGATCCAGACATAGCCAATTGCCTAATGAAGAAATCTTGAGCATTGAAGCTAATGCCATTGAAGATATAGAAGACCAAAGTCTTCATGGTGCCTTCAAGCTTGGCTGATGAAGAATGTCCTTTGACGGGCCATAGAGTACGCCTGATGATATGATAGATGGTGCGTGGCAGGTACTCTAGGTCTTCAACAAAGAATTCCTTAGGATATTCAGCATCACTTGGCAGAGGCTTCATCATGCTTAGCATTTGGCTCATGTTGGGCTTGCGCTTCTGAAATATACTCTCCAAGGCTTCATTGTGCAATTAACAGCCAGGTTCATACAGATCTCCTGGAGTGGGCAGGCCAGTAAGCTCAATGAGATCAAAGGCTTTGGCTTCACGATGGACATTTCCTATCATCCACTGAAGGACCTATGTCTTCGGATCCCTGTTGTAGCCTCGAATGTGGAGGGTTGCATAGAATTGCAGAAACAGCTCTTCATTCCAATGCTCCTTGTCGGTTACAAAATTTAGCAGGCCAGCATCACAGAAGCAGTCAAGAGCTTCCTCCAGACAGGGTAGACCAGCAATAGCTTCAGTATCAAGACGCATATGAGGGAAAATGTGCCCTTGATCATAGAGTACTCTTGAGTAATAACTGCACTGCTGATGGCTCCAGAACCTATCTGATGATATTCTTGGCTTGGAATATGGGTTCTTGGCGCTGTCAAAGAAGGTGTTGTGCACAATGAAGCTATTGGCATTGAATGACCCTTGAGAGGTTGCAATACCTGGAAACCTTAGCAGTCTTGGCTTAGGCTTCTGAACTTGAGGCTTGTGCTCAACATGATGATCAAACTGAGGACCAGCAGCATGAGGTCCAGTAGTGGGTGGTGGAGTCAGAATGGGCCACCGGACAGTAATGAGCTGATCATCTTGGTTGTATGCTTGCTCAGTTGTATGGGGCCGAGGAGGCGGAACAGGAGCAGGGGCATTAGCTTCAGGCTGCAGATTTGCTTCAGGTGCAGCACTGTCTTCAGGCGCCATCACTTCAGGCACCACTATGTCTTCAGGTGCTACATTAGCTTCAGCCATGACCACATCATTGGCTTCAGTGTTGGTGGTGGCATCCTCTGTGTTTGTAACCTCCACTTCAGGAGCTGGAGGGTTGGACACGTTCTCCTCGAGAACAGGGGGTGTGGCAGTATGTTCATCTTCCGCTTGGGGTTGTTCTTCTCCTTGGGGTGGTTCTTCTTCGGCTGATGCAGCTGGAATATCTTCAGCCGCTTTGGCTTCAGATTCTGAGGGGTTCATAGTAGGAGCTACGTCAGGTGCAGATGGTTGCTCTACTCCTTCTGGAACACTTGGGGCGATGACTTGAGGCCTTGGTCCTTTGCCAAGCCTGCGAAAAGCTGGCGACGCCTGAGGGGATGTAGGTTGTTGGGCCTCAAAGTCTTCATCTTCAAGCACCGAACTGGTGTCTTGGGTTGGCTGAGGTGTGACTGGTGTATCCTATGGGTGATCAGCCCACGAGTCATCTTGTGCAATTGGCGTCAATGGACGACCAATGCTGATGCGTTCGCTATTCGTAAGAACAGGCGAAGATTCAATGTTGTACTCGATCTGAGGAAGGACTTCATCATCTTCAACATTGTCATGAGGACCAATGTCTTCAGCTGCGGTGGGGTCAGCAGCTGGAATGTCTTCAGCCTCTGTGGGAGCAGGCTCATGAACTGTCAGACGACGTTCTCTGTGGGCCGATGGAGGGCGAGCAACTGATATGGGCTCAACAAAGATAGGCTCTTTGGAAGCAGCCTTATCCTTCTTTGTCTTGTGCTTCTTGGTGGGTGGAGCTTCATCAGTAGTTTGCTTGCGCTTGCGAGCTTTTGCTTCAGCCATCTTTGTCTTCTTAAGTTCCGAAGCAGTTGGAGTGGCCTTAGGCTTTGTGCCGGACATGCTTGCAGGGAAAACTATGCTAGGCATTTCCTGCCTTGATTCTTCAGCTTCGGGCACAGGTTGCTTCTTCTTCTTCTTGGCAGCCATCCTTGGGTCAATGCCAGGACGCCCAAGGGCCTTGCGCTTTTCAGCTTCATTGAAAGCTTGAACACATTTGGCAACCAAGTCCTTGACCCGCTCACGAGAACCTTTAGCTTCATCACGCCTCTGGCGAAAGGCTTCCTTGAGCTCATGCATCATAACTTTGAAGTTTTGAATCTCTTGTACGCTGAGCTTGTCCATATGCTTCTTGAACTGAGCCTTTTCATAATCGATCTTTTGCTTTAGCTCAACAATTCTCTGAGCCAGAGCTAGCTCAGAAGTAATGGCGCCATGAAAGGAGACGCTGAGGCCAACTGGAAGTTGAAGATCGTCGAAGCTGAGGTTGGGGGTGTCAAACCATTCATCAATGAAATTATTGAGCACTTCCACGTCAAAGAGCGGCAAATCATTGAAGATTTCAGCATCTTGCTTGCTCTTGATCAGTTGCTCCAGAGCATCGTCACCAAGATCCTCATCGCTTGAGAGATCAAGGGCTTCATTGGCAGTCTTCAGAACAGCGTCAGGAGTGAGAGCTGGACTGGGGTTGTGTGATGGCTTCTTCCTCAGCTGTCTGCTCTTGGAGATACGAGAGTGTTCCTTAGATTGCACACTTGGTGCTGGTGGAGCAGTGGCCAAAGGCTTCACTCTTGAAGCAATTGGTGGAGTTGTCTTCGAAGCCTTGGATTTCTTCTTCTTGGGCTTCGGGGTTGCAGGCGCTTCTTCAGAATCAGCTTCATCTGCAGGTTGATCCACATCTGCCCCTTGAACCCTGATGTGACTGATGAGGCCTTCTAAGTTGTAGAAGGGCCCGACCAGGTTTGGTTCAGCTTTGCGCGAGCCATCAGCGTGGGGTGCAGAGGGGCCAGGATTGAAATTCAACCCCCAATTCTACTTGTTCTCTTTGACTGAGTTCTTGGCATATTGAAGATTGCGCTTGAACAAATTGTCGTCGCGACACCAGAGTAGAGAACTTGGATCAGCATCAGTAGGTTGAGGCCCTCTGACCATGCAAGGGTAGAAGCCTTGAGCAATGGCTTCAGCACGAGTCGTGGGGGGAAGATTTTTATAGGTGATATCTCCCCATGGATGCTTGATGGCGTTCTTTTCAACATACTCTTGGGTCACGAACCTGTACTTGAACCACTGTTCAGCCCAATATCTTCGAATCCATTGTATTCGTGTCTTCCTCTGATTATAATCCTCCTCTGATCAGTCTTGTACATCTAAATGAGATCAGGAGGCAAATCAATGGAGGTGTTGCCACGACGCTGTCTGCCACCCTTTCTAACTGTCTTGTCAGTTGCCATTGGCTTCAATCTGAAGGGCTTCAAATTGAATGGCTTCAAAGCTGGCAAATGCTTCGGTCTGCTGGTCAGACAGGAACAGTCTTCAGGGGAGTGAATGTGATGCTGCAAAAATTCTGCAAATGAATGCAGACTATGAGAACCAAGGGATTCTCCCATGGACATGTACCTGTGACAGCATTAGAGATGTGAGGGAAGGGGAAGAGGTCATATGCATTCTCAGAAGTTTTTGAAGATAAAACAGTTTTGAAGACTTTGACCTCATAGCGCGAAGACATTCACTCATATGATGAGAGATGGTTCTAGATTTGTACAAATCCACGAATAGGTACAAGTGAGGAATCTAACTATGTTTGATGCATATGTGAATGTACTAGGGAAGATATGAGATGCAGACATGCTAGATTTATATATTTGTGTAGGCAGAAAGCTCTTGTGGTGAAAGAGATGAATCTCTATGGATCAAGAAGATGGTAAAAGGCAAGTTTTATTTACCACACGATGAACTGCTTAGACGGAGAGGAGTTGGATGCCCAGCAGTTCGATCTTCCGTGCCCTAACTTGGCGACGGATGACAGCTACGGCAACGGCGGAGTAGAAGATGTCCGCGGCCGGCGTGAGGACGGCGTCGACGAGGTTGCGGCAGCAAAGCGCTTCGTCACCGGCGTCGTCGAGAGTTAGCGGAGGCGCTAGGGTTGGTCGAGGTGGAGATGTGGTAGAAGAACTTTTGACCGTGGTGGGACGTGCATTTATAAGCATGGGAGACGGTGCAGCACAATTATGCAGGTGCCCCTGGCGGTTCACATACGAGGGACATGTGGCGGTCATGTAACGCATTGGGAGTTGTCCCACGATCCCACGTACACCACGACTGTCGGAGTGGTCGTTCCGGCTTCTTCGGGTTTCGGGAATAAAGGATGGAGCATTAAAATCAGATTTAAAGTTTGTCTCCGTATCTTCTGCTGACAAGGAGGCAGAGAAGATATTCGACAGATTCAACAGAATGCATATGATTTGGACAGACAGAGTGTGAGATGAGAAAGCATAGAGAGGTTAGGGTCCGATCACATTCACTTAGTTCAAAAGATTCGAATACGAAGACATAGCTATAAGTGAATGCTGTTCAGGATAAAACACAACTCTATATATATATGTGTGTCCTATATAAGATAAACCAAGTGCGAAGACTTTGCAAATGTAACGCCACGAGAAACACTTCAAACAAGAATTTGGTGGTGGCGTTACCCACCGTGCAGGAAGTATTAGACCCAGACACGGCGCACAATTATTGTGGCGCTCCGAAGTCAAATTCCAGGTTAATGTTTTCACACTTAGAATATAAGTCTTCATTGATTGAAGATATACTTTACTTCGTGTGTTGCACATCTAAGTCATCAATATGCATAAGTGTTAGGATGTGTGCTTGATTACAGGACATTTGAGGATTCTAAGATATGTAGCTCACACCATAACTTGCAAAACCTTTTCTCATCCAAGGGCTTTGTGAAGATATCTGCCAGTTGCTCTTCAGTGTTGACGTGTATGATATCAATATCTTCCTTCATGACATGATCTCTGAGAAAGTGATGACGAATTTCAATGTGCTTTGTCTTCGAGTGCTGAACTGGGTTGTTGGCAATCTTGATAGCGCTTTCATTATCACAGTAGAGTGGCACATGCTTCAGATGGACGCCATAGTCCTTGAGCGTTTGCTTCATCCAGAGAAGCTGAGCGCAGCAAGATCCAACAGCAATGTATTCAGATTCAGCAGTGGAGAGTGATACACAGTTCTGCTTCTTTGAAGACCAACAGACAAGAGATCGTCCTGGAAAGGGACATGTGCCTGATGTAGACTTGCGATCAACCTTGTCACAAGCATAATCAGCATCTGTGAATCCAACTAGATCAAACTCTGAGCCCTTTGTTTACCATAATCCTAGTGTTGAGGTGTAAGCCAAATATCGAAGTATTCGCTTCACAGCTAAGTGATGCGACTCCTTTGGTGTCGCTTGATATCGAGCACACATGCAAACACAAAGCATAATATCTGGCCTATATGCACATAAATAAAGTAAAGAACCAATCATGGAGCGGTATACCTGTTGATCAAACTCTTTACCATTGGCGTCGGGACCTAGATGGTTTTAGCAGGCATTGGCGTCGAGTACCCTTTGCAGTCTTGCATTCCAAACTTTTTCAGGCAGTCTTTAAGGTACTTCTCTTGAGATATGAAGATGCCGTTGCTTTGCTGACGAATTTGAAGACTGCTAGGTGGCTTCTCACCCCTCGTTGGTTACCCCAAGTGGAAGGTTTGAGATGCAGTGTACCAGAAGTTTTCCCTTGGCAATACCGAGGATCGTTTTCCCTGATACTCCCAGTTTCAACAAGAAGGTGTCAACTGCTAACGGCGCCATATATTAGCAATCAACGTGGACCTGCACACAAATACAAATAACTTTGCTCCCAACGAGTACAGAGAGGTTGTCAATCCCTCCGGCCTTGTAGTTTACAAAGGATCAAACGCAAGTGATAGTAGTGATAGATATAATGCAATAGTAAGTAAAAGCAGAAAGTAAATAGCGGATGTGATCAATGATGGTAATATGGACCGGAGTCTCATGATGTTCACTAGTGATGTCTCTCTCCCAAAAGACGATAAAACAGCTATGTGAGGTAAACGAATTACAGCTGGGCAATTGACAGAATTATGTGCGCAAACCAATGCTAACTATGTTGCAAGAAAGGTAGAGGTTCAAAGCATGGGAGGTACGCCGAGGTAAGTAGACCGAAATCCATCTGCATCTACTATTAATCATCCACCTTGAGATATCTATCCAGAACATCTCGCTGGTATTAAGTTGCGAGTCCCACCCATAGTGTAAACTCAAAGCAACAGACAACTGCATTAAAAGAACTTTGCGTAAAGTAAACAGTCCTTGCACCCACGGGCACAAGCACCGTTGTTTTCCCCCTTGTGGCAACAGCACATCCCCTAGACTCATGTTTCTGTCACTCAAGCTAGTCATCGAGGGGCATGAACCCACAATCGAGCATAACGTTCCCTCTTGGAGTCACTACCTATTACTTGGCCAAAGCAATAAATAACAACGGAGAACATGCAAGAATTACTTACGAACATAAATATAAAAGAGGTAGATCAAATATATTACTCAAACACAATCTGAACATAATCTCATAATCCATCGGATCCCAGCAAACTCATCATAGCAACAGCATAAGGATTACATATATGCCTCGATCGTGTAGGGCAGCTCACGAGGACTAATTAGTGAAGCACAAGAACGGGAGGAGAACATCACATAGCTACTGGTCATGGACTCATGGTCCAAGGGAGACTACTTACAACTCATCCGGGAGGCGTCCATGGTGGTGGAGAGGCTCCCGGTGGTGATCCTCCCCTCCGGCAGGGTGCCGGGAAGAGTTCTCCTGGTGCTCCCGATCTTGGAAGCGTCGGCGGCGGCGGAACAGAGATGAGATCGTGAAAAAGAGTTCCCGTCTCGAGGGTTTCGGGAGACGCTTTAAATATATGCCAAAGGGGGGCATCAGCGGAGCCTCGGGGGGCCCAGGCGCCCCCCCGGCGCGGCCCAGGGGGGGCGCGCCGCCAGGGCGCCTGGAGCCCTAGTGCCCCCCCCCGCCGGCTGTACTTCGGGCGCAAGGTAGCTTCTGGAACGCTGATTTTTTATATAATTTTTCTGGATTTTTCCTGGCAGTTCTCGTAATGTGAAAACCTGAAATACAAAAACAGCCGAAAACAGAAACTGGCACTGGGGTGCACTGAGTTAATAGGTTAGTCCAAATATGATCAAAAGTGTATGGAAGTGTATAAATATCATAGCAATATCACCCAAAAGAGGCATGGAGCAAGCAGAAATTATAGATACGTTTTGGACGTATCAACATCCCCAAGCTTAATTCCTGCTCGTCCTCGAGTAGGTAAATGATAACAAGAATAATTTCTGTGGTGACATGCTATTAACCATATAAGACTTATTCATAGTCATATGACAAAAGCTTACTGAGACAATGAAGCTGTAGTAATTAAGTTGCCTCATGAGAAAATCACAAAGGACTGAAAGTTTTACAATATGATACTGAAACATCAAATAGATTTGTAATGAACATGGTGTGCAAATATGATAAAGTGATATCTCGCTTGCCCCCTTTAGTGAAGCAAAACATAAATGCAGGGGCACCTTCAAGGTATAAGTGATGACTAGATACAATGATTTCAAAATAAACGATATCACAATCATGCAAAAGACAATGGTACTTTGGGACAATGCACATTACACTCAGAATGACAATCATGCTCTCAGTAGTTGGTGCTTTTAAAAGAAGGTGGAGACTCTCGAACCGTGGCCTTTGTTGGCAAGGTTGAAAACCCATAATCGGAAACAAAGACAAAACATGTACCAGAGCTCTTGGTTTTAAAAACGGATGTAATAATAATTTTTTTTATTATGCATGTTTCGTTAACGAATGCTAGCAGATAACTCAATCACTTCTTGAGATGGACAAGTTTCGAGGAACGGCTCCCGAATGAGGATGATCACATCCTCTTAATCTCCTTTGTTTATCACTGCCAAAGTTTTCTGATTTCTCATGAACAAAGCATGAAGGAGGGTTTGTTTGTTATATTATCTTTTTTAGCCGGGCGCACTCAATGCCAGTTCCTTCTCGTATTATGGGTTTGCACATTATACATGCAATCCCGGGGTGAAGCTTGTCCAACTTAAAAAGATCATGAATTAACTACTACTTCCTCATGAACTTACAATAGAGGCACAAAATAGGAATGCTTTTTTCTTTGAATAATTTTGAGATGGCACATGCAAGTCTCCGTTAGGAATGGCAGGTAAATACCATGTAGGAAGATATGGTGGACTCATATGGCATAACTGGATTAAAAGGATGTGGATGCACAAGCAGTCAGTCCGCTTAGTACAGGCGAAGGTTAGCAAAAGACTGGGAGTGACCAACTAAGAGAGCAATGACGGTCATAATCATGCAGAGCGACAAAGCAACATTGAATCATGCATGGAAGTTATATCGCTACTCAAAAACAAAAGATCATCAAGGCTTGACAGACTTTCTTTACAGTCTTAAATATGCGTGAGCATACGCCAAGTCAATCAAAATAAATTCTCGAAGGAAGATATTACTAAACCATACCACATCATAGGCAAACAAATCATGTTGGTACTCCAATAACACATTGGAAACCCCCCAGCTATTTGAGACTAACCATAAGAAAACATGAACTACTAAGCGCCATTATGCACGTAGCATCTTTATCATAGACATATCAACCAATGCAACGGAAGCAAACTCTCTTAATAAGATAAGCATGATAAGTAAAGAGAGTTCAAGCAACCAACTAAACGAAATCTCTTTAAAAAGATAAGCATGAAAGTTAAGAGCTAAGCATGATAGTAGCTATTGAAAGACAAAGAACACACACAGCAAAGATAGACATGAAAATTCTATGTTATGTTCTAGGTAGAAGTGGAGCGTGTTTCTCTCCCACATAAAGAAAGCTGAGTTCCAACTCGTCATGAAAAACTAAAAAGGAAAATAAAAGCAAGACGCTCCAAGCATAGCACATAACACATGAAGTGATAAAAATATAGTGGAACGAAAGACGAACTGATAATGTTGATGGAGAAGGGGATGCACGGGGGCATCCCCAAGCTTAGATGCTTGAGCCTCCTTGAATATTTCTTGGGGGTGCACGGGGGCATCCCCAAGCTTGAGCGCTTGACACTCCTGAATCTTTTTATCATCTTCCCTCGCACACTTGAAAACTCCCTTCATACATAACTCATCATAATCTGATTAGCAAGGTTAGTACCCATAATAAAATAATTGTACCTTGCTGGAAATAAGGATATTCTTGAAGTTCTACTGTTTCTCAAGATTGCCAAAAGGTTTTTGCAAAGAAAAAGCAAGCTCTAGGTTTGCAAAATGAAGGAAAGGCAAAACGGGACAGAATCTGTGAAAAACAGAACAGCAGGTAGTAAATTATTTGTTCGGGGCACTTCTGCAACTCTAATAAAAAAACTCAGAACAGACGCACGAAAGACAATTATAGAGAGCACGCTGTCGAAACAATTCAGACCAAAAAGATGATCCGGTGATTTTATACGAATTTTTCTATCCAAGGACAGAATCTGATTCCTGGACAGCACGTCACAACTTTTGAACTTTCTAGCAATCAGAGGCTATACTTGGCACAAAATTGAAAAGCAAAGATACAATGATGATGCTACAGTAGTAACAACATCAAGACACAACAAAAGAAAAATAAATTTATTCATTGGGCTACCTCCCAAAAGCGCTTTCTTTTATGCCTTTAAGCTAGGCATAATGCATAGAGGAATCAATAACCATCATAATAATCGGAGCTATAGATTGCTTCAAATGGTTCCTCAACAAGTTCACTCTTGTTCCTTCTAGGAAAGGGGTACACACCTTTTGCCTTCCCGCGTAAGCGGATTTGTCCCTTACCTATATCGATGAAGCCTTTAACTGCTCGGAGGAAGTCCCTTCCAAGCACTATATTTCCTTGGTTTGGCTCCATGATGAAGAAATCAACCATTGTAATACCTTTAAGGAATTTAACTGGCACGTCTTTTATTCTTCCCTGGATTTCAGAAATATCTCCATTAGTGTGTTCATGATAAGATGGTAATCTATCCATGTTAAATTTTAAAGAATCATGAACAATTTTTGGCATAGTAGAAACCATAGATCCAATATCACAATAAGCAAGGAAGTCTTGATTAGAGATGCTAATCCTAACAAAAGGCTCCCAATCATTGTCTAATTCCAAAATGTCCTTCTTATCGGGTTTGGGTTTCTCTACCTTCATCAAGTCTAGAGCATCCATTCTCTTCTCAATAGTAGCAAGTCTATCTATGACAGTATCAAAGTTATGATCATAAACAAAGTAACTATATAGACCATGTATAATTTCAAGAGCTCTAGCTTCATCACACTCTAGGAAATCTCCCTCGGCTATAATATCAAGAGAGTGTTTACACCATTTAAAAAGACCATGGTAAAAATTTCTAAGCACAATTTTTATATGTATCCAAGGCATAATTCTCCTATGTGCATCAGAAATTCTGTCCCATGCCTTCTTCATATTTTCTCCATCCCTTTGATGGAAATCTAGAGCTCCTCAAAGCACCAAATCCTAACATGTTTGGCTAAACAGAAAGGACTACTAACAGAAAAGCAAAAATAAATTTTTTTTTGTAATAATATTTTTTTTTCGATAAAGGATACTAAAGCAGAAACTGAAAGGTAAACTAACAAGACTAAAAGCAAAGGTAAAAGATAGCATGCAACTCCCCTATCCTGAAGAGTGGAGTCCCCGGCAACGGCGCCAAAAATTGCTTTGCTAGGTGGCTTCTCACCCCTCGTTGGTTACCCCAAGTGGAAGGTTTGAGATGCAGTGTACCAGAAGTTTTCCCTTGGCAATACCAAGGATCGTTTTCCCTGAGACTCCCAGTTTCAACAAGAAGGTGTCAACTGCTAACGGCGCCAGATATTAGCAATCAACGTGGACCTGCACACAAATACAAATAACTTTGCTCCCAACGAGTACAGAGAGGTTGTCAATCCCTCCGGCCTTGTAGTTTACAAAGGATCAAACGCAAGTGATAGTAGTGATAGATATAATGCAATAGTAAGTAAAAGCAGAAAGTAAATAGCGGATGTGATCAATGATGGTAATATGGACCGGAGTCTCATGATGTTCACTAGTGATGTCTCTCTCCCAAAAGACGATAAAACAGCTATGTGAGGTAAACGAATTACAGCTGGGCAATTGACAGAATTATGTGCGCAAACAAATGCTAACTATGTAGCAAGAAAGGTAGAGGTTCAAAGCATGGGCGGTACGCCGAGGTAAGTAGACCGAAATCCATCTGCATCTACTACTAATCATCCACCTTGAGATATCTATCCAGAACATCTCGCTGGTATTAAGTTGCGAGTCCCACCCATAGTGTAAACTCAAAGCAACAGACAACTGCATTAAAAGAACTTTGCGTAAAGTAAACAGTCCTTGCACCCGCGGGCACAAGCACCGTTGTTTTCCCCCTTGTGGCAACATCACATCCCCTAGACTCATGTTTCTGTCACTCAAGCTAGTCATCGAGGGGCATGAACCCACAATCGAGCATAACGTTCCCTCTTGGAGTCACTACCTATTACTTGGCCAAAGCAATAAATAACAACGGAGAACATGCAAGAATTACTTACGAACATAAATATAAAAGAGGTAGATCAAATATATTACTCAAACACAATCTGAACATAATCTCATAATCCATCGGATCCCAGCAAACTCATCATAGCAACAGCATAAGGATTACATATATGCCTCGATCATGTAGGGCAGCTCATGAGGACTAATTAGTGAAGCACAAGAACGGGAGGAGAACATCACATAGCTACTGGTCATGGACTCATGGTCCAAGGGAGACTACTCACAACTCATCCGGGAGGCGTCCATGGTGGTGGAGAGGCTCCTGGTGGTGATCCTCCCCTCCGGCAGGGTGCCGGGAAGAGTTCTCATGGTGCTCCCGATCTTGGAACCGGCGGCGGCGGTGGAACAGAGATGAGATCGCGAAAAAGAGTTCCCGTCTCGAGGGTTTGGTGAGACGCTTTAAATATATGCCAAAGGGGGCATCAGCGGAGCCTCAGGGGCACCAGGCGCCCCCCCGGCGCGGCCCGGGGGGGTGGCGCCGCCAGGGCGCCTGGAGCCCTGGTGCCCCCCCCCCCGGCTGTACTTCGGGCGCAAGGTAGCTTCTGGAACGCTGATTTTTTATATAATTTTTCTGGATTTTTCCTGGCAGTTCTCGTAATGTGAAAACCTGAAATGCAAAAACAACCCAAAACAGAAACTGGCACTGGGGTGCACTGAGTTAATAGGTTAGTCCAAATATGATCAAAAGTGTATGGAAGTGTATAAATATCATAGCAATATCACGCAAAAGAGGCATGGAGAAAGCAAAAATTATAGATACGTTTTGGACGTATCAAAGACCAAGGAAGAACTTCAGCTCACCCATCATGGACATCTGATATTGCTCTTGCATCATGTGACCAAACTCATCACTTTATTTTTTGTCAGTGCAGTCGAAGATAATGTCGTCCACATAGATTTGGTAGACAAATAGTTCATCATCATATGTCTTCGTGAAGAGTGTGGGATCTAGGGATCCAGGTTTGAAGCCTTTGCTCTTCAGGAACTCTTTGAATGTGTCATACCAAGCACGAGGCGCTTGTTTGAGGCCATACAGTGCCTTGTTGAGTTTGTATACCATATCAGGACGTTTTGGATCTTCAAAGCCAGGTGGTTGTGCAACATACACCTCTTCTTCAATCCTTCCATTGAGAAAGGCACTCTTTACATCCATTTGATATAGAAGTATGTTGTGATGATTTGCATAGGCTAGTAGTATACGAATAGCTTCATGTCTAGCCATATGAGCAAATGTTTCATCGAAGTCAATCCCTTCGACTTGAGTGTATCCTTGAGCAACGAGACGAGCTTTGTTTCTGACCACTTTACCATGCTCATCTTGCTTGTTGCGATAGATCCATTTTGTGCCTATTATGTTGTGCTTGCGAGGGTTAGGATGCTTGACAAATTCCCACACATTGTTCAGCTCAAACTGTTGAAGCTCTTCTTGCATTGCTTGAATCCATTCGGGTTCCATAAAAGCTTCAGCAACTTTCTTGGGTTCAGATATTGAGACAAAAGCAAAGTGCCCACTAAAATTTGCAAGCTGTGTTGCTCTTGAGCGAGTAAGTGGATCAGGAGCATTTGTGCTATCAATTATCTTTTCAACTTGTACTTCATTTGCAACACGAGGATGAGCGGGACGAAGATTTTGCTCTTGCAGTACATTGTCATCGTCAGGAGTGTTGTCTTCAGGCTGAGCATTGTCGTCAGGTTGATTTGGAGCAGAGATGATGAGTTCCTCCTCAGGTTGTGCTTCAGAAGGCATGATCTCACCGGTTCCCATTAGCTTGATAGATTCATTTGGTGAAGCTTCATCTAGCACAGTTGGTAGGGTCTCTCTTTGTGAACATTTTGTCCCATCAAACCGCACATCCATAGTTTCAATAGTTTTATAGAGAAAGATGTTGAAGACTCTGTAGGAGTGTGAGTCCTTTCCATATCCGAGCATGAAGCGTTCATGTGCTTTCGGTGCAAATTTTGACTTGTGATGAGGATCCTTGATCCAGCACTTAGCTCCAAATACTCTGAAGTAACTTACGTTAGGCTTCTTTCCAGTGAGGAGTTCATAGGATGTTTTCTTCAGAAGCTTGTGAAGATAAACACGGTTGATGATGTGGCATGCAGTATCAATAGCTTCGGGCCAGAACCTTCTTGGTGTCTTGTATTCATCGAGCATCATTCGAGCCATCTCAATTAGAGTTCTGTTCTTGCGCTCAATGATCCCATTTTGCTGAAATGTATACGGGGCTGAGAATTCATGAGTGATTCCCATTTGATCCAGATAAAGATCAAGGCCAGTGTTCTTGAACTCAATGCCATTGTCACTTCTGATATGCTTGATCTTGACGCCATAGTTGTTCATGGCACGGTTGGCGAAGCGTCTGAAGACATCTTGTACTTCAGTCTTGTAGAGTATTATATGCACCCATGTGTATCTTGAATAATCATCAACAATGACGAAGCCATAGAGACAGGCTGTGGTAGAGAATGTGGAGTAGTGAGTAGGGCCAAATAAGTCCATGTGAAGCAGCTCGAAGGGCTTGGATGTCGTCATGATTGTGTTCGAGGGTGCTTGGTTCTAGTCATCTTCCCAGCTTCACAGGCACCACATAGATGATCTTTCTTGAACTTGACTTCCTCGGTGCCTATGACATGCTTCGTCTTTGCAACAATGTGTAAGTTCCTCATGCCAGCATGTCCTAGCCTCCGATGCCAGAGCCAGCACTCTGAAGCTTTTTCTAGAAGACATACGGCCATTTGTGGTCCAGCTGAGAAATCTACCATATACATATCACCTTTACTGTATCCTTCAAATACTAAAGACTTGTCAGATTCCATTAGTACAAGGCAACGAAATTTTCCAAAGATCACAATCATGTTTAAGTCACAAGGCATTGAGACAGACATTAAGTTGAAGCCAAGAGATTCAAAAAGCATGACTTTATCCATGTGCTGATCTCTTGGGATTGCAACTCTACCTAGACCCAACACTTTGCTTTTACCAGTATCAGCAAATGTGATGTGACTCTTGTTAGATGGACGTAAGGTTGAGTCCATGAGAAGATTTTGATCACCAGTCATATGATTTGTGCATCCGCTGTCCATAATCCATTCTGAAGACTTTGGTGTCACTCCCTACAATGCAGTTAGGAGGATAGGCTTCACCAAAAGCCATTATGAAGCATAAACATTTGACGTATGAGTGGATTATCAAAGCTCAGATGAAGATTGGAACTGATAAGATGTTTAGCAAGTGATTCATGAGCAGTATGAGCAGTAAGTCATTTGGGCATTTGATCTTGTGCCCAACAAGTGTTTTAGGTCCCCAGCAATACCATCAGACGCCTTTGATTTTCGGCTGGAGACCCTTCCCTGCAAGAGAAAGTTAGTTCTTCTTAACCACCCACATTTTCAGGGGTGGCTTAGAAGCAATGAGTCTAAGAGCAGCATCTGAGAATTTTGGCTTTGGAGCCCTAGCAAATAATTTTGCAGGAGGAGAATAATACTCATAAGAATAGGCAGAAAAATTCTTTGTTTTATGAACATAGCGGTTTGAAGAAACACACTCATATTCATGAGTCTGAGTATGGTTTCCCTGCAAAACATCCGCGTTAGGGTGACTTAGGTGAGTCCTTTGTGTGTATGAAGCCTTGGGACCATATGAAGCCTTTGGTCTGGGGTTCGTCTTCTTCCCAGGAGGTATTATGATAACATTTGCTGGAAGTTTCTCAAGACAACCTTTGGGGTACCCAGATCTTCTTCATAGGTGGCCCATTCTTGCAGTTAGTACCAATATACCTGGCAAACACTTCACCATTTTGATTCTTAAATAGTTTATAGTTTGCATCAAAGGATTCATCAATGATAACAGGATTAGCAAAAGTGAAGCCAGATAGGGTAGATGGATCCACTGAAGATTCCTTTGCAGCAACCCATGTGGTTTTGGGATACTGTTCAGGCTTCCAGTATGAACCATCAACATTCATTTTCCTGTCGAACCCAACACCCTCTTTCCCAGGGTTTCGGTTCAGTATCTGCTTTTTGAGGGCATCACATAGAGTCTGATGCCCTTTGAGGCTTTTCTACATCCCTGTTTCAAGCAAAGTCTTCAACCTAGCATTTTCATCAGCAATAGTAGTGGTATCCTCAGCAGAGGGGTTTGTTACCACATCAGTAGTTGAAGATATTGCAACAGTGGCAGCAGTAGAACATTCAGCAACAGATGTAGCGTTATCACGCTCAATGCATTTTAGACATGGTGGTTCAAACTCCTCGTGAGTGGAGCTGATCAGTTGTGCGTGGAGTGACTCATTTTCTTTTTGAAGATCTTCATGAGCCGCTTTCAATTTCTCAAGTTCTCGTTTCCTTTTAATGTAATCATGGGAAAGCTTTTCATGAGTTTTTGAGAGCGATTCATAAAGACCTTCAAGTTCCTTGTACTTAACATGAAGATTTTTTATGTCTTCAATTAAGGACTGAGAACGGGTCATTTCCGCGTCCAACAGGTCATCACTTTTGTCTAACAATTTTTGAATATGTTCCATGGCTTTCTGCTGTTCATTGGCAATTTTAGCAAGTATTTTGTAGCTAGGTTTTGATTCACAATCAGAGTCATCTTCACTGGATGTTTGAAAGTAAGCATCGCGTGATTTTACCTTGGCACCGCATGCCATGAAGCAGTAGGTGGGAGCAGAGTCGTCGTCCTCATCATCAATGTTGTGGACGGGGCCATTGTCTTCAGTGTTGAAGATGGACTTGGCCACATAGGCAGTGGCTAGAGCCAGACTCGCAGCACCAGAATCAGATTCCTCCTCCGACTCCACCTCCGCCTCTTCAAAAGCAGACTCTTCCTCAGAATCCATCTCCTTGCCAACAAACGCGCGAGCCTTGCCAGATGAATTCTTCTTGTGTGATGAATACTTTGATGAAGACTTTGAAGAAGACTTTGAGTATTTCTTCTTTTCTTTGTCATCAGAATCATATTCCTTGCTCTTCTTCTTCTTCTTCTTCTTCTCATTGTCCCACTTAGGACACTCAGAGATGTAGTGACCAGGTTTCTTGCACTTATGACATGTTCTCTTCTTGTAGTCATGGGTAGAAGCTTCATCATTTCTTGAGCTGGATCTTGAAGACTTTCGGAAGCCTTTCTTCTTAGTGAATTTCTGGAACTTCTTCACAAGCATGGCAAGCTCCTTTCCAATGTCTTCAAGATCATAAGAACTGCAGTCAGATTCGTCTTCAGATGAAGAAACAACTTTTGCCTTTAAGGCGCGAGATCGGCCATAGTTGGGACCATAGATGTCACGTTTCTCAGATAGCCAGATCTCATGTGTGTTGAGCCTCTCAAGTATATCAGACGGATCGAGAGTCTTGAAGTCAGGGCGTTCTTGAATCATCCGGGCAAGGATATCAAATGAGCTGTCGAGTGATCTCAGAAGAGTCTTGACGATTTCATGCTTGGTGATCTCAGTGGCGCCAAGTGCTTGAAGCTCATTTGTGATGTCAGTGAGACGATCAAATGTGTGTTGGACATTCTCATTGTCATTTCTTTTGAAGCGACTGAAGAGATTGCGAAGAATGCTGATCCTTTGATCTCTCTGGGTAGAGACTCCTTCGTTGACCTCTGAGAGCCAGTCCCAGACTTCCTTTGACGTGTCCAGAGCACTTACACGACCATACTGTCCTTTGGCCAGATGACCACAGATGATGTTCTTGGCCGTTGAATCCAGTTGAACGAGCCTCTTGACATTAGCAGGGGTGATACCTTCACCAGTCTTGGGAACACCGTTCTTGATGACAAACCAGAGGTCCACGTCAATGGCTTCAAGGTGCATGCGCATCTTGTTCTTCCAGTAGGGATATTCGGTGCCATCGAAGACAGGGCACGCAACGGAGACTTTGATTATCCCTGCAGTCGACATAGCTAAAACTCCAGGTGGTTAAACCGAATCACACAGAACAAGGGAGTACCTTGCTCTGATACCAATTGAAAGTGCAGTATATCGACTAGAGGGGGGGGTGAATAGGCGATTTTTATGAAATGCTTCAAAACATGGTAGCTTTGAAGACAAAAGATAAACTCAGTCCTATTAGTATGCAGCGGAAAGTAGACTACACTAGACTAGCCATAGTCAAGTATTCAATGAAGTGAAAGCACGAAGACTAATAGCAGCTAGGTAGTAGGGATCATGATGGAAGAAGGAATGAAGCCAATCACAATAGGTAGATACTCAGTGAAGTCAATCAGATAGGGCAAGCAGGCAATGACTTCACAACATAAAATGTTAAGTAAAGAGAAGGAAAAGATAGAACCCGTAGCTCGGGGAGGACAGTGATTTGTCAGACCAGTTCCAGTTGCTGTGACAACTGTACGTCTGGTTAGGGAGGCTGAGATTTAACTCAGAAGACCGTGTCTTCACCTTGTTCCCCTTGAGCTAAGGACACCTAGTCCTCGCCCAATCACTCTGGTAAGTCTACAAGGTAGACTTCCAAACCTTCACAGACTTCGTTCACCGGCGGTCCACAATGACTCTTGGATGCTCAGAACGCGACGCCTAACCGGCTGGAGGAAACACAGTCCTCAAGTGTAATAAGTCTTCAGGTCACACAGACAGAAAGACTTCAGTGATGCCTAACACTCTTTGGCTCTGGGTGTTTTGGCTTTGTCCTCGCAAGGATTTCTCTCTCAAACGCTTCGAAGGTGGGTTGCTCTCAAACGACAAAAGCCGTGTAATAACTCTGAGCAGCCACCAATTTATGGTGTAGGGGGTGGGCTATTTATAGCCACTGGGCAACCCGACCTGATTTGTCCGAAGTGACCCTGGGTCACTAAGGAACTAACATGTGTTCCAACGGTCAGATTTCAAACACTCACATGGCAACTTTACTTGGGCTACAAGTAAAGCTGACTCATCAAACTCAGGATAAGATTTTCTCTCATAGTCTTCGCTCAAAGACATAGGATTTGGTTGAGCATCACTTTAGTCACTCTGACTTAGATCACTTGGACCCCACTTAACAGTACGGTGGTTCCTACGACTCAACAAAGAAGAAAAGGAAACAACGAAACATCTAAGTCTTCGGTCTCCATAGTCTTCACACAATGTCTTCTCTTGTCATAGTCTTCAATATGATTATCTTCATATACCACCACTGATGTCAATGTCTTCATATATTTTTAGGGGTCATCTCCGGTAGGTAAACCGAATCAATGAGGGAATACTACCTGTGTTATCCTACAATTCTCACAAACACATTAGTCCCTCAACCAGGTTTGTCGTCAATACTCCAAAATCAACTAGGGGTGGCACTAGATGCACTTACAGGTACATATGTCGTGCCAAGTCTTCTTCATGCATGGCACCATAGGCGCACGGTTCCTTTTGTAGCGTCCCGCATTGCGAAAGAGCGAACCAAACTACACGCCCTAACTTAGCCCAATCAGGGCACGGTGACACTCACGGTGGAGAAGCACCGAATCATGCAAGTTTAAATGCTCAAGGAAATTCATCAAAGGCAAAGCCAATTCTAGTACATGCACAAAGCAATACGACCGAAGGCAGACACCCTGACGACATGAGGATAATTCATCCCAAGGGGCACCCTCATCTTGAACAAACCAAACGTCACCTGGTAATGATGCTGCTGAAGCGTCGAGGTAGCCGAAGAGTCGTGGCATAGTTGTTGCCCCTTACGAGCCGGGTGGCTCCTGAGGCGCTAGGAGCTCGTGAGGCCCTGCGGGCTCACAAAGGTCCAGGTCCTCCTAGGCCTCCATCGCCTGAAGCCTTGCCTGCCGAGTCTTGATTACGTGATGCACGATCCGCTGAAACGTGGCTGCCGTGTTAAGCATGTCGAAAGGCATGCGAACATGATAACGTGGGCAGCTTCCGCTTCGGCCAACATGGGAGGGCCAAAAGAGGTCATGCGAGGCAGCCTTGTTGAGGTCCGGGATGTTGACGCATACGCGCAGCCTACCACTCCGGTTAGGAGGGGCGGTAGTGTTGGCAGGCCGTGCAGGGCGATGCTCGCCGCGCATGGCCTGCGCCTCTTGAAGCTCTTCGATCGCCTTGGTGATGAACTCTCGTGCACCTAGTGGTTCGCGTTGTGCTTCTTGCTCGTGGGGACGTGCACCAAAGCATGCCTCCAAGTAGTGCCCGAGCACCTCCCTCGATGCGCCAGTTGGGTCAGAGTCCCTCCAAACGGAAGCTTCCTGTCCCTTCTTGAGGGAGGCACCGGGCGCTCCTTCCTATGTGCGGGGAATGGTGGCCCTGATGGCGGGCGGGCGACCGGGGGTGTCACCCGAAGGCGCCCCAATCTCCCATCTACCTTCGAGGAGATCTGCTTCTTCTTCACGGAGTGGCCTCTGGAGGCATGGCGTTGTCTTCATCTTCAGGATTGTTCGCTGCCGCGACGCGGTAAGCATGCTCGAGGGCACAGACCGCAGCTTGCAGGGGATCATGACGATGCCGTTGCGGCCCGACATCTTGAGAATGTTGTAGCTGTGGTGGATAGCCACCATGAACTTGGAGAGGGCAGGGTAGCCCAGGATGGCGTTGTACGGGAGGCCGATGTGGGCAATATCAAAGTCAATGAGCTCGGTGCAGTAGTTGATGTGGGTTTCGAAAGTCACGGGGAGGCGTATCTGTCCCACAGGGATGGTGGACACGTTCGTCACTCTGGAGAAAGGTTTGGTTGGCAGGAGCTGCTCATAGGGCACCTAGAGCCTCTCGAAGGTCTCGGTGGAAAGCACATTGAGCCCCATGCCATAGTCAATGAAGGTCTTGGTAACGGAGACATTGCTGATGTCGGAGTGCGGAGTATGGGGAGCACTCTGGCTATGGTTGCGCACTTGAGTTGATCCTTGGAGTCGAAGGTGATGGCCCATTGGGACCAGTTGAGAGGGCGCGCGGCCTCGAGCCTCGGGAGGGCCGCGTAGACCTTGCGGGAGAACTTTTTGAAGATACGGTTTGAAGCAAGCACCTGGGTTCCTCCAATGATGGAGGCGCTGGCGCGAGGCTCCTAGAAGCCCCCAGCACTCCTCATCTTGATGGTTTTCCTCATCCCTTGTTGGTGGCGGCGGCAGTGTAGGGAGGCCAGTGCGGCCTTGAGGGCGATTCTCGCGAGGCGGATCATGCCAGGGGCCCTCGCGAGGCCCTTCTCGCCAGCGATCCTCATGAGGCGGGTCACGCCAACCCTGTCGCATGTTGTGGTTGTCCGAGCGTCACTCATTGCGATCTCCTCCATGGCTGTAACCCCGGTCGCCGCGCTCGGAGCGACGTCCCATGCGCACATCACGAATTGCCCTGAGCTCCTGGCAATCGTCGGTCTTGTGTGTGTGGAGGTCTTGGAAGACGCAGTAAGGGCGCCGGTCCTTGACCGCCTCATCACGGTCTTGGCCACATTTCTGCTCGGGCTCCGCCGCCAACACAATGGGGCCCTTGCGCTTCACTTCCTTAGCCCTGGCCTTCTTGTCTTCAGGGTCAGCCTCAGGGTGCTTGTGGAGGGAAAGACGCCCTTCTTCTGCTCTGGCGCACTTGTCCCCTAGGTTGAACAGCTCCAGTGCCATGCATAGCTCGTTGTGGATGGTGAGTTCCTCACTCATCTTGACATCGATGATGCCTTCCGTCAACGCGGAGATGATGGCCACGTCGGACGCCTTTGGGACCTTGAGACATACCTGATTGAAGCACTGCAGGTAGTAGGGTTCATGAGTGCCGTCGTTGCGAGCCGGCAGGTCGGACTTGAACTTGACTGGCCAGACGACGCGAGGCAACCCATTGGAGAAGGCACGGTAGCCCGCCATGCTCACCGGCATAGCTTGCTCAGGGACGGTGTCTTCTTGCACCGCCTGGTATTGACGCTCGCATGGCTGTGGGGGGAGCACACGGCCGTCGTGCTGCCGCTGCTGGACGACTTGACAGCTGATCTCGTCCCGTGCAGGCACCGGGGCCTCGTCCCGCACATCACGCTGGGAGTTTCCCTCCACGTTGCACCGGAGAGGAGGCGGGGGCGGGCCGCGCACCGCCCCTCTTGCATCCAACGGGGGAGGGCGAAGCGAGGTGGAGGGCACTGGGGCCTCGCCTGCGGCACTGGGGCCTCGCCCGCGGCGCTGGCAAGCTCAGTGATGCGACCCAGCAAGTCGCCGTAGGCATCCTCAGCGGGGCGGTAGCATAGCAGCTCACGTGCCATGAGGAGCACAAGCTGCGCACCCCCCAGCCCATGGTGAACTTGAGAAGACAAGGCCTCGGCCGAGGTGAACGAAGGCGTGGCGGTGCGGATGTCGCGCTGCGTGGAAGGGGGAAGCGAAGAACCATGATGTTCCTAGAAGACCGGATCAGAGGCGCCGCTGGCCACTGGAGAGGCGGGACGACAAGGAGCGTGGCAGCCACCAGGGCCAACTACGTGCCCTGGGCAGCCCTGCGCTCGGCGCGAGCATGGTGAGCCTCAGCCACGAGGTCGGTGGATTGCGGTCGTGGGTTGATGAAGTACGGAGCTTCGACACGCCCCTACCTGGCGCACCAAATGTCGGATTGAGGGCTCCGCAGACCCAAGAAGTTTCAAACATCGGGGCGTATGTGAAGATCCTCACCAACAACTCGCTGCCCCGCGACCTAATTGAACTAGATTCACGTGAGAAGGGAAGAAGATGAACACAACAGTTTACCCAAGTTCGGGCCACTGATACGTCCAAAACGTATCTATAATTTCTGCTTGCTCCATGCCCTTTTTGTGTGATATTACTATGATATTTATGCACTTTCATACACTTTTGATCATATTTGGACTAACCTACTAATGGTTGCAAAAGTGCACAATGTTCTTGTTTTACACTTTATTGTGTAGGAATTACTTGGAAATTGACTAAAACGCAAAAGGGGTCGTATTGGAGTAGGACTCTGACTTTCCTGAAATCTGTCTGAGAACGTTTTTTAAAGATGGTCACGTTCCGCCCGAAGACGACGTCAAACGGAAAAAGTCTAGTTGCAAAAGTTGTGGGGAATTTCGAGGCGATGCTTCTGGATATAAAATTCGTCCAAATCGGAGTCCGGACGGCCGAGTAAAGCCCGTTTTACTAAGGCCCAAAATCTGATGACGGGAATCCGAGAGTCTATATAAAGAGAGAAAACCTAGGTCACCGAGGGCCACGAATTTTGCTCCTCCCAAGCTGCCGTCTTGGAGGGGAGGACCAGCACCATTGCAGCACCATCCACAAGGAAGAAGGGGGGCCAAGGAGCCGCTGCCCCTAGGGCCGCCGCCGCCCCCTAGGTCCGCCGTCGTCTCCTCCTCGCCGTCGCCGCCTCCTCGCGGGGCTGCACCTCTCCATCAACACCATCATCAACCTCCTCCTCACCATGTCCATGTGTGAGTAGTCTTATCCGGGGCCGAGGGCTCGTACGTGTAGCTATGTGGTTATCTCTCTCTCCCATGATGTGATCTTCGTTGTGATCATAGGCTATGTTAATCTAGGGTGATCCCATGATATTTCCCCTTCCTCTATGTATT
Source organism: Secale cereale (assembly GCA_902687465.1). Lineage (NCBI taxonomy): Eukaryota > Viridiplantae > Streptophyta > Magnoliopsida > Poales > Poaceae > Secale > Secale cereale. The sequence continues at coordinate 603,022,901 of LR738711.1, forward strand.
GGATTGATGTACTCACTTGTCTTTATCTAGTATAATCCCCAAGACCAAGGTGACAGCGGTCTATTGGACATGGATTAGAAAAATATTTTCATGCGTGATTTCCTCTCTTGTGTGTTGATTGAAGATTGAGAGTCTCTTGGTGCTTGTCTTTGACTATCCTTTAGATATGTTGTGGTGATTGTGGTACTCTCTTTGGATGGCCACGGTGACATTGGGAAATCCTTAGATTGAGAACTACGAACTTTGAGGTGTGCTTTTGTAGCCCTACATAATTCTCGTCCTCTCTTGACCACGAAGGAATGACCTCCGGGTGCGTCTCCATTGCATGTTTTATGGGAAATATCATGTGATTCGATTATGTTAATGTTGTTGGGAGTTGCCACTAGTGAAAGTATGATCCCTAGGCCTTGTTTTCACCATTGCAATACCATTTGTGCTCACGTTTACCACTTGTTTGCTTGCTGCACTTTTTATTACGGATTTATATTACTTTGTTTTGCCATCCATATCACTTGCCATTTAACATCTCTTCGCCGAACTAGTGCACCTATACAAATGACAAGTGTATTAGGTGTGTTGGGGACACAAGAGACTTCTTGTATCTTAGTTGCAGGGTTGCTTGAGAGAGACCATCTTCAACCTCTACTTCCCTGAGTTCGATAAACCTTAGGTCATCCACTTGAGGGAAATTGCTGTTGTCCTACAAACCTCTGCGCTTGGAGGCCCAACATAGTCTACAAGAGTAGAAGCGTGTGTAGACATCAGCCACCTTGTGGTGTAAAACCCTACTCCTGCTTTGTGGTGGATTGGCTTCACGACGGGTAGAATATGAACTTGCTATATTGGGGAAATGGCCTCGGGAGGGCTCTCAAGAGGAAAGACGACTCGATGGATCGATCCTCTTCTACGGTGGATGCTAGTGTCTATTTATAGTGGCATTGGTCCTCTTCCCGCATCATTTGGGCCGGAAGGGACCGCACAACAACCAATTTCGAAGGGGGACAAGCGGTACATCTTATCCTGACGAAAGGTGGTCTTCGCCTGCAAAGCTTCCTGTCGTGACGTAGCGGTGGGCTCGGCGATGACATCTGTCCTGCCGCGCCCAAGGTCTTGGTCTTGTTGCACTGGAATGGAAACCTTTGGTCTTGTTCCATGGAGCCGGTCATCGTGTCTTACGTCACCGCACCCTCTTGATGGGGGGCTTGCATAGGAAACTCCGCTCCTCACGAGGTAGCCTAGAGAGGCTGCTCCCTCGGGTGGCCTTGGGTTGTTGTCCGCCTCGCGAGGCTTGGCCCCTCGCGAAGGTCTTGTCTTGGTGGTCTCGTAGATGGGCCGCATTAGTCCGCCGAGTGAGCCACGCCCTGGGCCGCGGGCAGCCAAGTCTGGGTACCCTGGTTCCCAGAACACCGACAATTCCTACGTCGTGAGGGTGCAATTCTCTGGAGTTTTTGATCATGCATGAGTTTCCCGCTCTATAATAAACCAACACAAGTCCTCTAGGGGTGCGTGAAAAGAATGGATGCCCATTATACTTTGAAAAAATGCATGCACCGCCTGGTCGCACCCCTCTCCCTGTGTTCCCTTGCGAGGCTGAGCCCCATATCTTTGCCCACCATGATGCTCTGCATCCTCGGGACTCGACCCTCGAGCAAAGCTGAGCCGCCGCTAGTATGCCAGGTCATGGTGCCGTGGACAAGGCCAGGGGTGAGGGCTCGAGAGCCGGTAGGAGCTCCTGAGATGCGATGCTCAACAACCCCCCTTTTAACGTGCAAGTGGTTTTCGCGGAAAATGAATGGTTTCGCATTGCGGGGGTTGCTAGGAAAGTGGGCCTTGGCTATCAACTGAGGTGGGCGAACCGATTTACTTAGCCTATGCCGGTCGAGCTGCTGCTCGGTCGAAACTAACCCTCCTGAGGTGGCAGGGTGTCGTCGAAGCCGCTTGAGGGCCCATCTGTTGTGGTTTCTATATATTAGACAGTCACGAAATACGAGAAATGACACGTGGTTGCTGATCTGCTCGTGATCATTCCGTGAGAACACAAAGGCACTAAGGACTTGGTGAGGTGACGTGTACGGGACCGGCCCGTGAGCCACACGTGGTTGCTGATCTGCTCGTGATCATTCCGTGAGAACACAAAGGCACTAAGGACTTGGTGAGGTGACGTGTACGGGACCGGCCCGTGAGCCAGAGCTCAGTCTCTTAGATTTATCAGCGCTACTAGCACTGGTACGCGTCGGTGCTATACAAACGGTTTTCAACCCCTTTTTGTGACAGCATTTCAAACCGTCGCCAAGTGAGTGTGGGCGATAGGGGGGTCCTTCCCACACGACCCAGAAACCGTCAGGGATATGCCCTCCTGGCACACACGCTCGACAAAATGAGGTCGTGTGCGACCGGGGAGCGCTCAAATACGGTAATACGTACAGTAGAGCTAAAAATACAATTATACAGGCGAAATTGTTTCCGGTCGCAAGTACATCCCACACAGTCAGTCCCCACTAAACGTTTCCATTCGTATGTACAACCCACACAGTCGCTCCAAGGAAAACATTTCCGTTCACATGTACATCACACACAATTTTCCTCGTTAAATCATTTGTGATAGCATTGCCATTGCACACAATATTAACAATTTTATTGTTTGTGTTATTGAATGCATCACACACGATGCGTAGAAGAAACTATGTGGCAAAGGCTGTCCATCACACACAGTTTTTTGTGACAAACATTTGTGCAAGGTGGCCTAACGCAAATAGTTTTCAAGAGGATGTCGTGTGTGATTGTTCATTGATCCAACATAGTTTATTCCTAGAAACTATTTGTGTTGCCTGAGGTCATCGCCCATGGTATTTTCTCAATAACCGTTTGCAATAGCAAAACCCAATTAGCAGGCTAATTCACCATTAGCAGGCTAATTACCCTATTATTAATAATCCATTTATTAATCTAATTGGCATTCATATTAAGCACATAATATATTTCATTTCCATATTAAGGAAGCAAGATTTCATAATTAAAATACATCAGAGTACAACATGATATAGCTTCAGCACTCAGCTACCCCATTACACAACTGCACCAGCACCAAGTTTTACATGCAACATGTAGAACCTTTCGAAATTAGCATCATAGATGGTACATAGACAGATGCATCTCATCTGGAAAACTGTTGAAGTGGAAGGCGAATATTGAGCCTTCATTCATGTTGAAGGTCTTTACAACTTTAGGCCAGTGCCTGTGGATGATTGACTGTTCGTCCTCCGTCCTCTTCAGGAACACTTCAATATTGAACCGTGGGTGTTGTATAAAAACCTTCCTCGCCTCCTAGCCATATAGGTGGTTTGAGAGGTAATCATCATTGACCTGCTTTGGAAAGGACTGAAAACAAGGATGTGCATAAATATCTTCTCTATGTTGGAAACAGGGCAAAGGAATAAAAAAGGCAAGGTATAATAGTTAGTACCATCTTGTAGTTAACTGATGTCTTCTTCATTGTGCAGACAAAGATCTTGTTGCTTTTTGTCGCTAATTTCTTTATCCTAACAATCTTTCTAAGATTCTTGACTTGATTGATATTCATGGACAACTCATTTCCCCATATGCAAAAACGGTCGAACAGTGGGTCGAAACCTCAGACAACAGGACCTACATGTGCAAGACCAAATTGTTAAAAACCTAGATATTATAATGGTTCCTACAATTGCACAATAATGTGCTATTAGACAATGGACCATGCACGTGCTAACCTGGATTGTAAACCTCAGTGCTTCACATTGTTTCCCTACAACACATATAAGGTAGTTAGTCATCAGGTTAAGTAAGGGTTCGCATGCTATCAGTAAAATATGTTGATGAAAAATAAGCACATTGCAGATTCATCAGATTAATTCAAGCCACATGGAAAACCCATTTATCCAACCAATCATGATTAAGAACTAGGAAATATAGCACGTGTATATGTTTCTTATGTATTAAGTGCACCCTATTCGATTTATTCCTCACATGCACAACAATACAAAATTCTATCCACAACAACATTGCAGAATTGAACCAAGCAGTTAACTAAAAATCACAACAAATGAACCAAACTTTAAATGAGCACCACGTTGCATAATATAACATACTCCTAATAGAAGATCAGATAGTTAACCAAACCAAGCATGCTTCACAACTTGGAAATATAGCAATTGTATTTGTTTCTCGTTTATTTACTATAGCCAAATTCAATTTATTCCTCAGATGGTATACAATAACAGAATGCACCCACAACAATTGAACATCGCATTGCATAATTGAACCAAACAGTTAACTAAACACCACAACAAATGAACCAAACGTTAACTGAGCACCACATTGCACTATATAACATACTCCTAATAGAAGATCAAACAGTTAACCAAACCAAGCATGCTTAACAACTTGGAAATATAGCAATTGTATTTGTTTCTCATGTATTTAGTACAACCAAATTCGATTTACTTCGCACATGGTATACAATAACAAAATGCACCCACAACTATTGAACATTGCATTGCAGAATTGAACTGAACAGTTAACTAAACACCATAACACAAATGAACCAAATGTTAACTGAGCACTACATTGCACAATGTATAACCAAACAAAGCATGCTTGACAACTTGGAAATACAGCAATTGTATTCCTTTCTCATGTATTTTGTAAAGATAAATCTGATTTATTTCTCTCATGGAAGACAATACAAAATTGCAGCCTGGAGAATTGAACATCACATTTGCAGAATTGAACCAAACAGTTAACTAAAGATGATAACTAATTAACCAAACAGTTAATAAGTGAGCACCACACTGCATGACATGTAGAACACATACACTAGAGCAATAGATTGCATGGTAAAATAGATAGCACAATTCACTAGAATTCGTTGAGGAAAGGCAGGAGCAGCACACGCAACGGGTAAATAGAGCATGCTTAATCGGTGTAGCTAGCAAAAGGCAAGGTGCTCCTCCAATATCTAGGGGTCGGCATGAATGGCAGCCATCGCGACCTCATCCACTTGTGTAGTCGCAATTTTCTTCTCTGCTGCCAAATGCTGCTTGAGATCCTGGCTATACTGCGTGCACCATGGCTTAGGGCGGCGCTTATTTGGTGGAGGGGTCGGTGATTTGGGTGGAAGGTGTTGCGCCGACGGATAGGGCATGTGGGATGTGGAAGGAGAAGGAGGATGGGGGTCGGGTGTGGATTACCTGCCTGGATATACAAGGCCAAGCAGTGTGAAGGAGGGTCGCCGGCGATGATGCGGAGCTTCAAGCAAGGAGTGAAGGTTTCAACTTGGAAATGAAGGTTGAAACAGGGGAAATGTGGCTTTTGGTAAAGGGGAGGGGCAGGGAGGTAGATATTTCCGCGGAAGCCAAGAATTTGGAATCACTTCAGCGAAAAAACTGGTGCGTAAAGTGTCATCAGACACGGTCCCTTATTCTGAACTGTGTACGATATGTGAACATCACAAACAACTCAAATAGCTTAACCCGTGTGTGATGAGTTTGAATGTCACAAATTTTGGTTCGAATTTCCGTGGTTACAGTGGTCATCCATGTCATTGCATAATTTGGGTACACAAAGGAGACTACATCACACCCACACTTCTTAATCGAGCAAGTTCAACAATTAAACAAAGCTAGCTGGCCTAAACATTACTCTAACAAATTAAAGACTGACGCTCTTAATTAAACAAAACAAAGAGTACTACTACGGCTGCTGCTCGTCGATCTCCGTCGCCTCCTCAATGTCCAGCTCGCGCCCGATGGTCTCCTAGGGAAGGGGCTCCATGGCATCCATCGCACCATACTCGACAAACATCTCGCCATCCGCATCCGCCATCTCTTTCGAAAATGCCACAATGAGCTGGGTGTGGGCGGCCGCAATCTGGGCTTGGACGGGCTCTATCGTCGCAAGGTATGCGGCAGAGGAACGGACGGCTGCTCGAACGCTCTCGGCGATAGCCAAATCTTCGGCCGTGGGTTGCCGACCGTTGTCGGAGAAGCTTCGTTTGATTTGTGCGGTGACCGCCACAAGCTAGGAGTGGGCGGCCTCGACATGGTCGTGGGCGGCCTCCATCAGGGCTAAGGCCGCCGCTGCGGAATGGACAGCTGATGTGCCTCTCTCGATAGTTGCTATCCCCGAGACAAATGTTGCTGCCACCACCTGAGAAGCAACAATGACCGTTTGGGCTGCCTTGACCGCCCGGTCGCAGATTGCGGCCGCGCTCATGCACCTTGTTAGAATGCGCATGACGGCTGCGGCCGCGCTCTCGCCCGAGTGGGCTGTCAAAGTTGCCCTCACGACGCGGGTTCACGTCCCCATCTTTCACCGGCGACGATTGAACAGTGAAATGATATTTGGGGAGTGAGCTAGTGTGCTTGACACGCTGGCTATGGACTGTAGCTGACACACCTTCTCGCGTAAGACATAGGCGTACTATACACCGATGGTGCTCTAGGATATTTTGTACTGCATCTCACATGCTTGGTGATAATAAACTGTGTGGGATGAACTTGATTTTTCATCTTGATTTGAATTACATAATGGGGTCACAGCGGCAATGCACGGTGTTTGAATTGCTAGACCTTTTATCTACAGTGAAAATGCAACTATATGTGTGTCATAAAAGAATTGGAATTATTCAAGGTTTGGTTGGACATTTTATACATTAAATTGGTTTTCTAGCCATTTTAGGTGCACAATTCAAAATTAAACTACGTGCACATGCTCCGGTGCACCAACATTGGTTGCAAAATCATATATGTGTCTATGTGTTTATGATTATGTCCCATGCAAGAAATGGGGATGAATTTCGAACACCACGACACTGTGGCTCTCCAGCAAACGTCGATGTACTTGCTTTTGCAATTCTAGTAAATCCAAAAGTTGTGCGAAATTCATGAAACTTGGCATGCTATCATGGAGCGGCATCAAAATGTCGTGGTAAATTTTTTGTCCCATTTGGGGCAGGTTTGGTTATAAAATTCTCACAAACTCGAGCTTCTCACAACAAGTGTGATGGTCTTGGTAGGGAACGTTTCACCTTTCTGGGTGAAACGATATCCGTTACCTCTTCTCGATTTCAATTGTTTCCTAGTGTCAACATAGAACAACGAGAGTGTTGTGTCAATTTTTGGGATTTTTCGGGGTTCGCTTGGACATTTTTATACATTAACTGAGTTTTCTATGCATTCATGTGCATAATTCAAATTTAAACTACAGGCACAAGCTCTAATGCATATAAATTGGTTCAAAATTCAAATATGTGTCTCTTGGGGACGAAACGATATCCATTGCTTCTTATTGCTTTCAATTTATTTCTCGTGTAAACATAGAACAACAGGAGTGTATTGTCAATTTCTGGGATTTTTCGGGGTTCTTCGGACAGTTTTTTGCATTAATTGAGTTTTCAATGCATTTATGTGCATAATTCAAATTTGAACTACTTGCACATGCTCTAATGCATATAAATTGGTTAAAACTTAAAATATGTGTCCTTGGTTGCATGCTTAGGTCCCATGCAAGAAATGGGAATGAATGTCAAACACCCTGCCACAGTTACTCAGCCGCAAACATTGAGATACCCTTTTTTTAAATTCTAGTAAATCCAAAGCTCATCTGAAATTCATGGAACTTTGCATGCTATCATGGAGCGGCATCAACATGCCGTGGTAAATTTTTTGTTCCATTTGGGGTAGGTTTGGGGATATGCTGCTCACAAACCAGAGCTTCTCACAACAAGCCTGATGGTTTCGGTAGGGAACGTCCCACCTTTGGGGACAAAACAATATTCATTGCCTCTTATTGCTTTCATAAAATTTCTCGTGTCAACATAGAAGAATAGGAGTGTTGTGTCAATTTCTGCAATTTTTGGGGGTTCATTTGGACATTTTTATGCATTAATTGAGTTTTCAATGCATTTATGTGCATAATTGAAATTTGAACTACATGCACATGCTCTAATGCATATAAATTGGTTGAAAATTCAAATATGTGTTCTTGGTTGCATGCTTAGGTCTCATGCAAGAAATAGGAATGAATGTCAAACACCCTGCCACCATCACTCGTCCGCAAACATTGAGATACCTGGTTTTTTAATTCTAGTAAATCCAAACCTCGTCTGAAATTCATGAAACTTGGCATGCTATCATGGAGTGGCATCAAAATGTCGTGGTATTTTTTTTGTCCCATTGGGGTCAGGTTTGGGTATATGCTTCTCACAAACCAGAGCTTCTCACAACAAGCATGATGGTTTCGGTAGGGAACGTCCCACCTTTGGGGATGAAACGATATCCATTGCCTCTTATTGCTTTCAAAAAAGATTCTCGTGTCAACATAGAACAACAGGAGTGTTGTGTCAACTTTTGGGAATTTTGTTTTTCATTTGGACATTTTTATGCATTAATTGAGTTTTCAAGGCATTTATGTGCATAATTCAAATTTGAACTACATGTACATGCTCAAGTGTATATAAATTGGTTTAAAAATCAAATCTTTGTCCTTGGGTGCATGCTTAGGTACCATGCAAGAAATGGGAATGAATTTCAAACACCAAGGCACCATTGATTGCCGGCAAAACGTTGATATACTATGTTTTTAAATTCTAGCAAATCCAAAACTTCTCTTTAATTCATGAAACTTGGGATGCTATCATGGAATGGCACCCGACATGTTGTGGTATTTTTCGTGTACATTTTGAGAGAAGGTGCACTCGAATTACAGCCAACAAAGGCATTTTGAAACAAATAGCTACCACTCTAACATCGCAAACATTTGTATAATTCAAATCATGTGCGTCCTCGTGAGGCTGGTCGCGCCAGCCCTAATGAGGGTTGCGGTTGTCCCAGAGGCCTCTGCCACGGGCCCCTCCACGGCCGAAGCAATGGTCGCCGCGCTCAGGGCGGAGGCTCGGGCGCATGTTCTGGAGCGCCTTAAGCTCCTAGCAATCGTTGGTGTTGTGGGTGTGAAGGTTGTGGAAGACACAGAATGGGAGGCTATCCTTGCCCGGATCGTCGCGGTCCCGGCTACTCTTCAGCTGAGGCTGTGTTGCCAGCTCAATAGGCCCTTGCGTTTCACCTCCTTGGCCTTGGCCTTCTTGTCTTCAGGATCGATGTCTGGGCTCTTGAGGAGGGAGATGTGACCTTCTTCTGCCCTGGCACATCTATCTGCCAGGTTGATCATCTCCAGGGATGAGCATAGACCGTCGTGTATAGCGAGCCCCTCGCTCATCTTGACGTCGCTGACGCCCTCGGTAAACTTCACCCGGCTGCTGCTTCACGCGCCGTAGGTCATTGACGGTGAGAGCGCGGTCGCGGGTGCCCTGGAAGTTGGCGATGAAGTGCTCGCAAAGCTCATCCCAAGATGAGATTGACCCCTCCGGGAGGTGCAGGAGCCAGGAGCGCGCGGCGTCCTTGATGGCCATGGGGAACCAGTTCGCCATGACCATGTCATCGCTGTTCGCCGCCTCGATGCTCAACTGGTAGAGCTGGAGGAACTCCGCAGGGTTGGGGGTGCCATCGTAGCGCGGTGGCGGGTCTGGCTTGAACTTGGTGGGCCAAACAAAGTGGCACTGCTCACGGGTGAAGGTGCGGTAAGCCGCCGCACTCACGGGCGCATATCGCAAGGGGGGCCATGGTCTTGACACCCTGGGCCACAACTTCCTCGACAACCTGACCTTGGTGCTGGTGTAGGAGCACGGGAAGCGCGCATGCATCATGCTGTGGCTGGGGCACGATTCGGCAGCTGGCTTCATCATGAGCTAGCGCGCCGTGCGGAGGGTTACGCAGCCGTGCCTTGCGCTGAGTCCCAACGTCGTTGCTGCGGAGGGGAGGAGGCAGAGGCGCCCCATGCGCCACGTCGCCCGCACGGGACGGCGAGGGATGTAGTGAGTGGGAGGGCACTAGGGCCTCACCTGCAATGTTAACGAGCTCCGTGATGCGGCCCAGCCAAGCATCGTAACCCTCATCGGTAGGATGGTAACACAGCAGCTCACGAGCCATGAGCAGCGCATCTTCCGTGTTTGCCAGGCCACGACGAGCATGGGAAAATAGGGTCGTGGCCGTAGTAAAGGAAGGCGTGGCATGCGGCCGTTACACTGCATGGAGGGTGGCAGCAAAGAGGCATGCTGCTCGTAAGCAGAAGGGTCAGTGGTGGCATTAGTCGAGGGAGAGGCGGAGCGACGAGGAGCACTGTTGCCAGCGGGCGCCGTCTAGGCAACGTGAGCAGCCCTACGCTTAGTGCGAACTCGACAGGCGTCAGCCATGGGAGCGATGAAGCAGAGATGAAGCAAAATCAAAATAAGGATTTCGACACGCCGATACCTGGTGCGCCAAATGTCGGGATCGGGGCTTCGCAGACCCAAAATAGGTTTGAACTGTGGGCGTGTGCAAAGGTCTAACTCAACTAATGTCTCAAGCTCATCACCCTATGGCTTGGCCTCGTCGAGATCATGCGAGCGGGGAAGAGGATGAACACGGAGATTTACCCAAGTTTGGGCCACCTTGCTGTCACAGCCCTAGAATTTGTTTGTAAATAGTTGCATCAGCATCCATGCATCATGTTTAAATTATGTGCAATTTGAATTGTGGAAATTCCAAAGCCTTAGAATCCTTTAAAAATGATCAAGATAAAACTACTTCAAATAAGACCAAGAAAATGTTCCTGATATCCTATGAAACTGTTGCCAAGAGATAAAATTCAAACCAATATTTTTGGTATCTCAGAAACATTTATTTTGGGCCTTTGAATTAAATCAATAGCTATTTGAATTGGATTTATATCTACTATTAGATCGATATATGTCCAACAATTGTGAAATATTTTGTGGAGCTTTGGTTTAGTTCTTTTAGTTCCAAAAATAATTTTCAGAAGCAACAAAATAATTTGGGTAGCAAACCAAGTTCAAAACAGAGGCAAAAATAGAAAACATATACAAAAACGAGAAAACAGATAGTGAGAGAGAACAACTTACCTGGCTTACCTCCAGCCCACCTGATGACCCAGCTGTGAAGCCCAGCCCACCAGGCCTTCTGTCAGTCATCTCCCACCTTCTGTCACTGGGCGGGAGGGCGCGTGGCCGCAGCACGCGAGCATGCACCTCGCCACCACTTGCTTGCCGCCGAGCCCCTGGACGCGTGGATGAACGCCTCGGTGTCGTCCTGATCTGCCCGGCCTCTCTCACACTCGCCCTTCGCTCTCCCTCGCCGCCTTTCCGCCATGGCCGAGCGCCTCGCAGTGCGTTGACGACCACCACCACGGCCACCAGCCACCCCAAGCCTCGCCGATGCACCAAGAAGCTCCACCACGACGCCCTCTTCCTCTCCGTCGAGCTACGCTTCACCAGGAGCTCTGCATTGCCGTCCCACCTTCTTCTTCATCCTTGGATCACCGGAGATCCCCCTCGCCGCCCGACTGCTCTAGCCCTTCCCCGAGACCGCTTCTACGCCTACTGCAACCGCCGTGAGCCCCTGATCATCTTCCCCCTCCCCGTTTTGCCTCTCGCTCACCGTAGCCACTGCACCACCGGCAACCGCACGCGTCACCGCGTGGCCTCGCCGCCGATGTGCCCTCGGCCACCTTTTGGTCCAGCCGTGGAGCCCAACATACTCCTCGCAGCTCGCAGGCGTAGTAGGAGCCACGCCCGCGCCGCCACGACCACCGCAGCCCCGTTGTCGCATGCACCCGAACGTTGGCCGCCTCCCCAAGCTCGTTTCCGACGAGCTCCGGCCATCCCAGCCGCTGCCTCTTGCTGCAACGGATGCGGGCGAGCTCCAGCTCCCCATAGAGCCTCTTCGCCGTCCGTTTGGTCGCCGGAGGAGGATTCCTGAGCCTCTTCGCCATATCTGGCCACACCGGCGTCGAGTCGCCGGCGGGTTTAACCCGAGTTGACCAGGGTTTAACCCCTGGGTCATTGACATGTGGGCCCCAGCCCTACTAACTTCGGGTTAAGTTCAAAATTGAACTTAATTAACACTATGACTCACTGACTAGTGGGCCCAGGGCCCACTGACAGTTTAGTTAGTATTTAACTTAGCACTAATTAACTATGTTAATTAGTTGTGACACTGTCATGCAGGACCCACATGTCAGGTCTGACCTGGAGCGGTCAGTTGACCAATTGACGTCACACTGGCGCAATGTCGATGCAGTAATGACTTTTCTTGATTTTAAATAAATCCTAACGATTTATTTATTTAAAAAATATGTCCTAAACGTCTAAAAACCATAGAAATTCAACCGTAACTCCAAATGAAATAATTTACATATGAAAAATTATCAGAAAAATATGAGGAATCTGTTTATGGCATTTTCATGCATGTTTGAACAACTTATGCCTGCTGATCAGGTCAAATCAATTAAATGGCATTTAAACAATCACATATGGAGTTTGAATTTGAACCTTTGACTCAAACCAACTTCATTTAAATTATGGCTAGCTGCATTAGCTCAAATCACATCATATTGCCATGTCACATTCATGCATAATATTGTTGCATTGCATTGATTGTGTTCGTTTTTGTTTGCTGGTGTTTGTTCCCTCTTAGTGGACGTAGTTCCGACGATGAATTCGATGACATCGGTGAAGAGTATTACTATCTTTAGAAGTGCCACGCAAGAAAATCCCCATTGAGCATCTCGATAAAATCCCATTCTCTCACTCTTGCTCTCTTTTACTGCATTAGGACAACAACGATTCAACTGCTATTTGTTGCGATAGCTGAAACCCTTTCCTCTGCATGACCTGCCATTGCCACAGTAAATAGTTGAAACCCACTAGCATCAGTAGGAGTTGTTTGAGCCATGTTGTGCCTACTCATTCTTCCTTGCTTTTAATGCTTGCTGTTGCTTAGAGTTGTGTCAAGTTTGATTCATCGGGGGTGAATTGGAATGTGGTCATCATGTCCTACTGTTGAGAGCTAAGTGTGTGAACACGATTTGGTAAAGGTAGCGATGAGAGGCCATTTAGGAGTAAATGGTGGGTTGTCTTATTGAAACCGTCCTCAGGAACTGAGTTCTGTGTTTGTGATCCAAGAACAGATACTACCAGACGTTGGGCCCTGAAATATGACCCTGCTCGACTTATCAACCCCCCTTTCCTGTGTCCAGAAGTTGCAACTAGTTTCTGGTGTTTGTAGGATATGTGTTGGAAGCCGTGCGTAGTGTTGACCCCAGGGGTGGGCTATGATGCGATAGATACACTTTGGCACGGTGTACCGAGACGCCCGTTTGTTGCCTCGGGAACCCTGTACACATCATTTGGTGTCGTGAGCGAAATCTCGGACGGACTTCCTTGCGGATGGAACTCAAATAGGCAATAAACCTAGACTAGAGACTTGTGTGGTTAGCCAGGTCGTGGTCTAGACCCGGATTGGCTTTCGCTTGAAGTCTGCCGAGCACATGTCGTGTGTAGACGCTATTTGGCAGAAACATGTGTGAAGAATTACACCCCTGCAATGTTACAAATGATCTATTCGAATAGCCGCGTCCATGGTAATGGACTACTGGGTTGCTTATGCAGTTCATAGACAAGTGAAAGTGGATACCCTAAAATGCGCAAGATAAGAGTGAGTGCTATGGATGGCCTTCTCATAGGGAGATGGGAGCGGATCCATAGTGGTGTATTGATATGGTGAATATGTGGACTCGTGTCCGCCACCTCAAAAGAGTTACCAGCAGTCGTAGCACAGGATAGCCACTGAGTCAAAGCTGGCTTGCTGCAATTAAACTCCACTACCCCTTTGCTGATACTAATGCTTATGTAGCTAGTTCTAATGTAAGTCTTGCTGAGTACATTTGTACTCACGTTTTCTTAATTTATGTTTTGCAGAGAGACTTCAGTCTCACTAGTGGTTCCGCGTGGACTTCGAAGTTTAGCTTGTTACCTCAGCTACGATCTTGTACCCTTGGGAGGGTCTTGTAGATAGTCAGGATTGATAGCCTTCTTCCTTTTCAGATGTGTGTACTCAGACATTTTTTTGCGTTTGTTGCCCGTATGCTCTGTATGTTTGGTCATGAAACCCACTACTTGCAATAAATGCTATGATGGCTCTTCTGGGCCTTTATCTATATGAGTTGTCGAATTATGTTGTGATGCCATGTTGTACAACACATACTTGCATGTTATGCGTACGTGTAATGTGTATTGCTATGTGTGGGATCCGACACCTAGTTATTTATTCTTGGTAGCCTATCTTATGGGGAAATGGCTCCTAGTGCTTCAACTGAGCCTTGGGAGCTTGCTACTGCTCTGAAACACTTAGGCTGGCCGGCATGTGTCCTTCTTTGTTCCTGTGTCTGTCCCTTCGTGGAAATGTCACGGGTCGTTCCTTTAAGTCCTTGTAGCTTTCTACGACTTGGGTTCATACGTTGATGACCGACATGTTCGTTGTTGGGTCATGTATGCATGTCCCTGTAATTTAGCACCACCTTGGGTTTAGGACTAGTCATGTCGGCCCGGGTTCTCTGTCATATGGATGCTAGAGACACTATCATATACGTGAGCCAAAATGCGCAAACAGTCCCGGGCCAGGTAAGGTGGTACACGTGGGGATACCGTGCGTGAGGCCGCAAAGTGATATGATATGTTACATGCTAGATTGGTGTGACTTAGGATCAGGGTCCCGACAGCTTTGGTATCAGAGCCTGACTGCTGTAGGATTACCAAGCCAAACTGGTCGAAGTCGTCTCTATAAATTCTTCAGTTATATAAGGGAATTGATTGTGGAAGGTAACGTAAGGCTCTTTTTACTCCTTTACTTTATGTCCTTCTGATCTGAGTCACCCTCTTCTTTTCCATGGGGATTAAAAAGTAGGCTTGTCATCAAACTATCAGGATCACGTTAATGGTGGATTCAACCCTCAGTTCAATTCCTACTACTACTGCGTGTTAAACAGTTGGTCTCAGAACCTTGACATTATGATGTTGAGTGGTTATACTACCTTTTTGCATGAATCTCAAAATCTTTTTCGAGCATTTAAAGTCGTTATGTTGTCCGAGTTGTCTCAGGTTTCTATAAAATCTGATGCATTTGCAAAGCTTTCCTTCCTGTTCCCGATATTCTTTTGGGAAAGATTAACCACACTAACCAGTGTGTTGAGGTACTCTTTTGCCTCGACATATATGTTGGAGCTATTATTATGACCCTAGGTGTCTTCGAGAATCAACTAGTAATCTAGTCAAGTTTTGTGTTCTCAGTGTGATCATTCTGGCTGTCATTCTTAAAAGAATCATGTGATGCCATTTAGTCAGTAGGCATTCTATTCCTGGGTTCATGAACCCAAGATTCACTCCACTTACCTCATGTTGATAGTGTTTGCTCGTTCCTTTAGGATATTAGTAACATTTGTGATAGTCTTCGAGGTTCGTGGTATATCATTCTTCCAAATACCCTGAACCATCCTTGGCAGAAGTTCGTTTGAACAAAAAGATCACAACAAGAGTGCTCTTGATGAGTTATCCATTATAACCGTGACTCTGTCAACCGTTCCATTCTACGTGGGTTATCCTGAAGAAATATGTTGAACTTGTTCGACATGCTAATCCATGCATTCACAACTCAGAAAATCTTATGTTCCTTTGAGTTGTCCCTCTTTAGTTGTATTGCGGCCTTCGTCTATCAATTGATAGTCAGGAGTAGTTGTGCATTCATGTCCATTGATGCCTTTTACTCTTGTGGTCTGTCAAGCCATTTTATTCAGAATGACTAGGAGAAACAAACTCCAGTACCTTATCCATATCCAGGATTGGGTCAAAGTACTTGTAGTCTGCAGATAAAGAATGTCAATGCACCTTATAATCTGTTCTACCTTGGAATATTACCATATTTATGTCGAGAATGTCATGGGAATTGCACCACCTCCTATGAATTCTTGATACAGTGATACTTCTCACCAGCATTATTCATTCCTTGGTTTTCCGTGCTATTGTGACCGGAATGCCGACAAGTGCACCATGATGTGTGAAATCAATAATCCTAGCAACCTCGTTGCTTGGTGGTTAAAGGGAAATAACTTCATTTTAGTGTGTTGGTTACTAAATCACCATTCTAAGATTGATCGTGATACCTAGTCCATTTTTCCTCATGCACTCCTCAATCAATGAGTTAGGATTGTGTCAATTCCTTCCTTAGTTGATCATAAAGTCTTTCCCTGAAAAGAAAGATTGTTCTCGAGCTTATTAACATATTGGTGGTTCGTGATTTTCTGAATATCTTCTCGGAAGTATCACCAGGTTATTCCTTGACCACTATGTTGAGTTCGTGATCATGTTGGTTTTCCTCTAAACCATCGATTCTCCAAGATTCTGTGTTGGATACCCTGAACCAGTTGGTTGAGCTGAACAACAACTTGGAGAGTTGGAAGATGAAAGCTTGTCCCGCTTAGTTCATTTCCAAAGGGATATCCATGTGTTGGTGTGTTGTTGAAGAATGATGATATATTCATTGATTGATCCTCCTGATCAATTGTCGGCGTTATTGTCTTATCCAATCTTTGATTTGAGTGTGGGCTATCGCCAAGTCAAATCAGAACCAACAATGTTCGTAATGTTGTCTTACTCGTGGTTAATCCCTCGAGCATAAATCGTAACATCATTTGGTCTGACCAATGCTATCACTTTGTTCACATTGTCATGGAATTCCAACTTCATCGAAATCTCGATGATTTGTTGTTGAGCCCATCAACATCATTTATCTTGTCCATGATTCATGTTGCACATCTAAGTTAGTGTTGGAAACTTTTTAAGCATGGACTTCATGTTCTGTTCATGAGGTATATGTTTTGGTGAAATAAGTGACTTCCTCTAATTCACGTGCATCTGATGGAAGTTGCAGCCGTGAATTCGAGAAAGCTTGTTTTTTGCTTCCTATGGAATCATCCTAAGTCAATCATGCATACGTGCGAAGTATTCTATGGTCTGATAGACTGATCATCTTCATTCCATGTGTATTCCCTAGCACACCAAGCCACTGATTGATTTGTTCAAGATAAAGGAGTCTATTCTAAGGTTAATACCTTAGACTTCCGTGCGGAGACTTTGATGTCATTAATGATGGTTCCTAACCAAAACTCGGTAGTATTCTATTGTAAGACAACTATGTGGTCATGCCTGTGTGGGATAACGTGTTCACATGTGTGTAGCAGAACCAGCTCATGTTTTGGAGCTTGCTATCGTAGTTCGTTTCCTGAGAATATCGCAACGTCATCTCGTCGATTTGTGTTGCAAACTTTATTTTCTAGACATGACGTCTGAAATATCCTGTAACCAACCAGATCTGAATCTCAGGAAGATATGATGGTTGAAAAATTCCCAACATTTGCATTTTGTTCCCAGCTTGCACTACTATTGTGCCAATTTTCCATGGGCTGCCCCTCTTAGTAATTGTTGTTCAGGATTATCTTCAAAAGTGATCCTACCATGGGTCCCATCCATTTCCAATGATAAGCAAAAATCACTCATTGTGTTGTCTTCAACAAGGTAGTCCACATCATCCATTCTACTCCGAGTATGCCATTATTTCGAACTCCTTCAAATGATTGACTGTGATTGCCTTAGGCTGGTATAAAGAGTTCCATTGATTTATGTATCAAAAGTAATTCTTTTTGCCACTTTAGGGAATACTTCTATGAGGTACCTTCCCTAAGGTGCTCCGTTATGGAATCATGGAAATTCTATCCTCGCTATCTTGGAACCACGCACCATCCTTCTTAAGCGTTGAATTGTTGCCTACCAAATTGAACCTTTATCACATGAATCTCCCATCCTTTTGATGTGGGTCTGTGTCTCAGCTCAAGAGATGTTCTTATGTCTCTTTCCGGGAGTTGATCGTCAGTTGCTCGATCTTCGAGAAGATCGATTCTTCTTGAGATATCCTCTGCTATCGTTGTCATGTTGAATGGAGTTCTCGGAGCAAGACATCGAGACAAAGATGATGATTGAATCAACATTTTTATGAAGTGCAACTGGATCATGAAGATTGTGCTAGATATGTGTCCCCTCTGTCTTCTTACCTCACGTCTTGAATCTCGGGACGATATTCTTGTTTAGTGGGGTGAGTTGTCATAGCCCTAGAATTTGTTTGTAAATAGTTGCATCAGCATCCATGCATCATGTTTAAATTTTGTGTAATTTGAATTGAGGAATTTTCAAAGCCTCATAATCCTTTTAAAATTATCAAGATAAAACTTCTTCAAATAAGTCCAAGAAAATGTTCCTGATATCCTATGAAATATTGGCAAGAGGTAAAATTCACACCAATATTTTTGGTATCTCAGAAACATTTATTTTGGGCTTTTGAATTAAATCAATAGCTATTTGAATTTGATTTATATCTATTATTAGATAGATATATTTCCAACAATTCTGAAATATTTTGTGGAGCTTTGGTTTAATTCTTTTAGCTCCCAAAATAATTTTCAGAAGCAACAAAATAATTTGGCTAGAAAACCAAGTTCAAAACAGAGGCAAAAAATAGAAAAGATAAACGAAAATGAGAAACAGACAGAGAGAGAACAACTTACCTGGCTTACCTCCAGCCCACCTGGCGGCCCAGCTGTGCAGCCCAGCCCACTAGGCCTTCTGCTAGTCATCTCCCACCTTCTGCCAGTGGGCAGGAGGGCGCCTAGCCGCCACACGCGAGCACGTGCCTCTCCACCTCTTACTTGCCGTCGAGGCCTTGGACGCGTGGATGAACGCCTTAGTGTCGTCCCGATCCGCCCAACCTCTCTCACTCTCCCCCCCTTTGTTCTCCCTCGCCTCCTTTCCGCCATGGCCGAGCGCTTCGCAGTGCGCCGACGACCACCATCGTGGCCACCAGCCACCCCATGCCTCGTCGACGCGCCAAGAAGCTCCGCCGCGACGCCCTCTTCCTCTCCGTCGAGCTACGATTCACCGGGAGCTCTGTATCGCCGCCCCGCCTTCTTCTTCATCCTTGGCGGAGATCCCTCTCGCCGCCCCGACTGCTCCAGCCCTTCCCCGAGCCCACTTCGATGCCTGCTGCAACAGCCGTGAGCCCCTGATCGTCGACCCCCTTCCCGTTTTGCCTCTCGCTCACTGTAGCCACTAAGCCATCGGCAACCGCACGGACCGCCGCCTGGCCTTGCTGCCGACGTGCCCTCGGCCACCTTTTGGTCCAGCCGTAGAGCCCACCATAATCCTCGCAACTCGTAGGTGTTGTAGGGGCCACCCACGTGCCACCACGACCACCACAGCCCTGTTGCCGCGCGCACCCGAGCGCCGGCCGCCGCCCCGAGCTCATTTTCGATGCGCTCTGGCCATCCCATCCACTGCCTCTTGCTGCAATGGATATGGGCGAGCTCCAGCTCCCCGTAGAGCCTCTCTGTCGCCCGTTGGGCGCGAGAGGAGGATTCCCGAGCCTCTCCGCCGTGTCTGGCCTCGCTGGCGTCGAGTAGCCGACGGGTTTGACCCGAGTTGACCAGGGTTTGACCCCCTGGGTCATGGACATGTGGGCCCCAGCCCTACTAACTTTGGGTTAAGTTCATAATTGAACTTAATTAACCCTATGACTCACTAACTAGTGGGCATAGGCCCCACTGACAGTTTAGTTAGTACTTAACTTAGCACTAATTAACTATGTTAATTAGTTGTGACACTGACATGCGAGACCCACGTGTCAGCTTTGACCTGGAGCGGACAGTTGACCTGCTGACGTCACACTGACGTAATGCTGATGTAGTAACAACTTTTCTGGATTTTTAATAAATCCAAACGATTTATTTATTTTCAAAAAATGTCCTAAACATCTAAAAATCATAGAAATTCAACTGTAACTCCAAATGAAATAATTTATATATGAAAAATTGTCAAAAATATGAGGAATCTGTTAATGGAATTTTCATGCATGTTTGAACAACTTATGCCAGCTGATAAGGTCAAATCAATTAAATGGCATTTAAACAATTTCATATGGAGTTTGAATTTGAACATTTGACTCAAATCAACTTCATTTAAATTGTTGCTAGCTGCATTATCTCAAATCACAGCATATTGCCATGTCACATTCATGCATCATATTGTTGCATTGCATTGATTATGTTCCTTTTTGTTTGCCTGTGTTTCTTCCCTCTCAGTGGACATTCCGACGATGAATTCGGTGACACCGGTGAAGAGTATTACTATCTTCAGAAGTGCCAAGCAAGCAAATCCCCATTGAGCATCCTGATAAAATCCCACTCTCTCGCTCTTGCTCTCTTTTACTACATTAGGACAACAACGATTTAACTGCTATTTGTTGCGGTAGCTGAATCCCTTTCCTCTGCATGACCTGCCATTGCCAAAGTAAATAGTTGAAACCCACTAGCATGAGTAGGATTTGTTTGAGCCATGATGTGCCTACTCATTCTTGCTTGCTTGTCATGCCTACTATTGCTTAGAGTTGTGTCAGGTCTGATTCATCAGGGGAGAATTGGAATGTGGTCATCATGTCCTACTGTTGAGAGCTTAGTGTGTGAACACGATTGGTAAAGGTAGCGATGAGAGGCCATGTAGGAGTACATGGTGGGTTGTCTCATTGAAACCGTCTTCAGGAACTGAGTTCTGTGTTTGTGATCCAAGAATAGCTACCGCCAGACGTTGGGCCCTGAAATATGACCCCACTCGACTTATTAACCCCCATCCTCTGTCCAGGAGTTGCAACTAGTTTCTGGTGCTTGTAGGATATGTGTTGGAGGCCGTGCGTAGCGCTGACCCCAGGGGTGGGCTATGATGCGGTAGATACACCATGGCACGGTGTATCGAGACGCCCGTTTGTTGCCTTGGGAACCCTGCACACATCGTTTGGGGCCGTGAGCGAAATCTCGGCCAAACTTCCTTGCGGATGGAACTCAAATAGGCGATAAACCTAGACTAGAGACTTGTGTGGTTAGTCAGGTCGTGGTCTACACCCACGTCGGCTTTCGCTTGAAGTCTGCTGAGCACATGTGGTGTGCAGATGCTAAGTGGTGGAAACATGTGTGAAGAAGTACACCTCTGGAGGGTTACAAATGATCAATTCGAATAGCCGCATCCGCGGTAATGGACTACTGGGTTGCTTATGCAGTTCATAGACAAGTGAAAGTGGATACCCTAATATGCGCAAGATAAGCGTGAGTGCTATGGATGGCCTTCTCGTAGGGAGACGGGAGTGGATCCATAGTGGTGTATTGATATGGTGAATATGTGGACTCGTGTGCGTCACCTCAAAAGAGTTACCAGCAGTCGTAGCATAGGATAGCCACTGAGTTATAGCTAGCTTGCTGTAGTTAAACTCCACTACCCCTTAGTTGATACTAATGCATATATAGCTAGTTCTGATATAAGTCTTGCTAAGTACATTTGTACTCACGTTTGCTTAATTTATGTTTTGCAGAGAGACTTCAGTCTCACTAGTGGTTTCGCGTGGACTTCGACGTTTAGCTTGTTATCTCAGCTACGATCTTGTACCCTTGGGAGGGTCTTGTAGATAGTCAGGCTTTATAGCCTTCTTCCTTTTCAGATCTCTGTACTCAGACATGTTTATGCTTCCATTGCTTGTATGCTCTGTATGTTGGTTCATGAGACGCACTTCTTGCAATAAATGCTATGATGGCTCTTCTGGGCCTTTATCTATATGAGTTGTCGAATTATGTTGTGATGCCATGTTGTACAACACATACTTCCACGTTATGCGTATGTGTAATGTGTATTGCTATGTGTGGGATCCGACACCTAGTTATTTATTCTTGGTAGCCTATCATATGGGGAAATGCCTCCTAGTGCTTCCATTGAGCCTTGGTAGCTTGCTACTGCTCCGGAACACTTAGGCTGGCCGGCATGTATCCTTCTTTGTTCCTATGTCTGTCCCTTCGGGGAAATATCACGCGTTGTTCCTTTAAGTCCTTGTAGCTTGATACGACTTGGGTCCATTCGTTGATGACCGACACGTTCATTGTTGGGTCATGTATGCATCTCCATGTAATTTAGCGCCACCTTGGGTTTATGACTAGTCATGTCCGCCCGGGTTCTCTGTCATATGGATGCTAGCGACACTATCATATACGTGAGCCAAAATGTGCAAACGGTCCCGGGCCAGGTAAGGTGGCACCCGGGGGATACCGTGCGTGATGCCGCAAAGTGATATGACGTGTTACATGCTAGATCGGTGTGACTTTGGATCGGGGTCCCGACCCTTGCGGTGTAAAACCCTACTCCTGCTTTGTGGTGGATTAGCCTCACGAGGAGGCTGAGGATGAACTAGTACAAGATTGATTCTTCGGGAGGGCTCAGGATCTAACAGGTTCCCTCCTTCTCTACGGTGGAGACTAACCTATATTTATACTGGCCATCATCCTCGTCCATCAGAGCACAAGGCGGGAAGGGTTGCCACAACGGCCAAATTCGAAGGGCAACAATACATCTTATCCAGACTAAAGGTGGTCTTCGCCTGCAAAGCTTCTGGTCATGACGCAGTAGTGGGCTCTACGATGACATCTATCCTGCCGAGCTCATGGTGTTGGTCTTGTTGCACTAGAATGAAAAACTTTTGGGGGATTCCTTGGGAACCCGCGTACATCCTTGCCTACTTAGCGCCAAATAGGAAACTGTCCTGGACTACACTCGCTGGCGCTTGCAAGGTCTTGGTCGTCATGACTCACATTAGCTCGCGCCTCATGAGGTAGGAGCTTTCATAGAGATCTCCACTCCTCGGGAGGCAGGCTCAGGAAGTTGCCCCTCGGGAGGTCTTGGTGTCGTTCTCCTCGTGAGGCCAGGGGCCCTCGCAAGGGTCCTGTCCTTGTTGTCTTGTAGCCGGGCCGTACCAGGCCATTTATGAAGCCATGCGCTGGGCCACACGCAGGCAAGTCTGGGTACTCCAGATCCCAGAATGCTGACATTTTTTCTTTGCCAGATTTTTCATCATCTAAAGCAGGATCTTTTGTACTATAAGAATCAACATATCTTGTGAGGACATCCATGAGATCGCCCATATCCCGAACCTTGGATTTGAGCCACCCTAACTTCTGCACAAGTGGCTGAAAATGACAGTTTTTATCCAAGATCAGGACAGCATGAGCCACCCCAATGCTATCTAACTAATGGATAATCTCCGCAACCCAGTGAGCCTAATGATGGGCCGACTCATCGTTGTTGGGGAACGTTGCATGGGAAATAACAAAATTCCTACAATCACCAAGATCAATCTTGGAGATGACCATCTACGAGAGGAGAGATTGGATCTACATACTCTTGTAAATCGCTAAGCGGAAGCATTAAGAAACACGGTTGATGTAGTCGAACGTCTTTGTGACCCAATCACGATCTGTCACATGAACTCCCGATCAAGTGACAAATGGACGACACCTCTGTGTTCAACACATGTACGGCTTGGTGACGCCTTCACCTCCTTAATCTAGCGAGCGATGGTGAAGTAGTAGCTCAAGTTCCCGGCAGCACAATGGCATGGTGGTGGTGATTGTGGAACAATCTCAGCAGGGCTTCGCCAATCGTCTGCGCGAGGTGGAGGAGGTGTAACAGGATGAAGACGGGCAAGGGTTGGGTTGGTGCCCCCAATGCCTCCACACCTTTATATAGGCGAGGAGGGGCAGGTGGCTTGCCCTCCAAGGCCCTAGGGTCGTTGGCCAAATGGGGAGGAAGGAAATCCCTCATTTCCTTCCCCACCGGTTGCTATCCCCCCTTTTAAGGGAGGATCTTGGTGGACCTAGACCAGGTTTGTGGGGACTTTCCCCACTACCCACATTCATGTGGGTCCTCCATGCAGGTGGGCCCCACTCTGGAATCTTCCAGAACCTTCCTAGTACAATACCCAAAAAACTCAAACTTTTTCCGGAATCCTGATAACAACTTTCCATATATGAATATTTACCTCTGGATCATTCCGGAGCTCCTCGTGATGTCTGAGATCTCATCTGGGACTGCGAACAACCGTTGGTCAGCAACACAATAAATCAACTATACTTAGATCATCACCAAACATTAAGCGTGTAGACCGTGCGGGTTCGAGAACTATGCAGACATGACCGAGACACCTCTATGGACAATAACCAATAGTGAGACCTAGATGTCCATATTGGTTCCTACATATTCTACAAAGATCTTTATCGGTTGAACCTCGATGCCAAGGATTCAGCTAATCCCGTTTGCAGTTCCCTTTGTCTATCGGTATGTTACTTGCCCGAGATTCGATCGTCGGTATATCCATACCTAATTCAATCTCGTTATCGGCAAGTCTCTTTACTCGTTTTGTAATAGAATCTCCCGTGACTAACTCCTTAGTCACATCGCTTGCAAGCCTGTTGTGATGTTGTATTACTGAGTGGGCCGTGAGATACCTCTCCATCACACGGAGTGACAAATCCCATCTTGATCTATGCCAACTCAATAGACACCTTCGGAGATACCTGTAGAGCATCTTTATAGTCACCCAGTTATGTTGCAACGTTTTATACACACAAGGTATTCCTCCGGTGTCAGGGAGTTGCATGATCTCATGGTCTTAGGAACAGATACTTGACATGAAGAAAGCAGTAGCAATAAACTAATATGATCAAATGATATGCTTAGGGTTGGGTCTTGTCCATCACATCATTCTCCTAATGATGTGATCCTGTTACCAAATGAAAACTCATGTCTATGGTCCGGAAACCTTAACCATGTTTGATCAACGAGCTAGTCTAGCAGAGGCTCACTGTGGACACGTTGTTGTCTATGTATCCACACATGTATGTGAGTTCCGGTCAATACAATTCTAGCATGGATAATAAACAATTATCATGAACATGGAAATATGATAATAACCAATTTATTATTGCCCCTAGGGCATATTTCCAACAATCTCCCACTTGCACTAGAGTCAATAATCTTGTTCATATCACCATATGATTAACACCCAATGAGTTCTGAGGTTTGATAATGTTTTTCTTGTGAGAGAGGTTTTAGTTAACAGATCTGCAACATTCTGATCTGCGTGTATTCCGCAAATCTTCATGTCATATTGTAGATGATGCTACCATGCTCCACTTGGAGCTATTTCAAATGGTTTCTCCACTATACATCCGGTTTGCTACTCAGAGTCATCCGGGTTGGTGTTAAACCTTGCATCAACATAACCCCTTACATCAAACTCTTTATCACCTACATAACCGAGAAACATTTCCTTATTCCTCTAAGGAAAAATTTGACCGTTGCCTAATGATCCACTCCTGGATCACTCTTGTACCCCTTGCCAGACACATGGCAAGGCACACATCAGGTGCGGTACATAGCATGGCATACCTTATAGAGCCTATGGGTAAGGCATAGAGGACAACCTTTGTCCTTTCTCTTTCTTTTGTAGTGGTCGAGGTTTGAGTCTTACTCAACTTTACACCTTACAACTCAGGCAAGAACTCCTTCTTTGACTGATCCATTTTGAACTCCTTCAAAATCATGCCAAGGTATGTGCTCTATGAAAGTCTTATCAGGCATCTTGATCTATCTCTACAGATCTTGATGCCCAATATGTAAGTAGCTTCACCCAGGTTTTCCTTTGAAAAACTCATTTCAAACAACCCTTTATGCTTTCCCGAAATTCTACATCATTTCTGATCAACAATATATCATCCACATATACTTATCAGAAATTTTGTGGTGCTCCCACTCACTTTCTTGTAAATAAAAGTTCCTTGCAACTTTGTATAAACCCAAAAGCTTTGATCAACTCATCAAAGCGTATATTCCAACTCCGAGATGCTTGCTATAGTCCTTAGATGGACCACTAGAGCTTGCATACCTTTTAGCATCCTTAGGATTGACAAAACCTTCTGGTTGTATCACATACAACCTTTCCTCATGGAAAACGTTCATGAAACTTTGTTTTGACATCCATTTGCCAGATTTCGTAATCAAACAATTCAGCAACTGCTAATATAATCCCAACAGACTTCAACATCGCTACGAGTGAGAAAGACTCATCATAGTCAACTCCTTGAACTTCTCGGAAACTTCTTTGAGACAAGTCGACACTACAAAAAAACCACTTCCGTGATAATACGTGTGTGTCATAGTAGGTCATGTTTTCTGTCATGCATGTACCGATTTTATGACAGAATCAAGATAGTCATAACTATGTTGTTGTAGAAGTGTTCCATGACAATACCAAAATTATCATCACGGAAGTGTTCACTTCCATGACGATAAATGGCGCGTCATGAGTGCTTTCGTCAAGGGTAACCGACACATGGCATCCACCGTAATGGGTCTCTGTTAAGCTATCGGTCTGGTTTTGGATCCGATAACATGCTAACAGCGAGGACCAATGGGGATTTTCCACGTGTAAAATTCTCATTAACCGAAGGAACCACGTGTCAGCTCCACGTGCGGACAGATGTCAACCAACCAATGGACAGGAGGCTGATACGTCTCCAACGTATCTATAATTTTTGATTGTTCCATTCTATTATATTATCTGTTTTGGATGTTTTATATGCTATTTTATATGATTTTTGGGACTAACCTATTAACCTAGAGCCCTGTGCCAGTTTCTGTTTTTCCTTGTTTTTGAGTTTTGCAGAAAAGGAATATCAAATGGAGTCTAATTTACCTGAAAATTTACAATGATTTTTTGTGGACCAAAAGAAGCCCACAAAGTGCCGGAGATGGACCGGAAGAGCCACGAGGCCACCACAAGGGTGGAGGGCGCGCCCCGTAGGCCGTGCACCTTACCTTGTCATCGCTTCGTGGGTCCCACTGACTTGTCCCCGATGCAAAAAATTGTTATAAATACCAAAACCCCCATAAATAATCTAGATCGGGAGTTCCGCCGCCGCAAGCCTCTGTAGTCACAAAAAACCAATCGGGAGCCCATTTCGGCACCCTGTCGGAGGGGGAAACCATCACCGATGGCCAGCTTCATCATCCCAACGGTCTCCATGACGAGGTGGGAGTAGTTCACCCTTGGGGCTGAGGGTATGTACCAGTAGCTATGTGTTTGATCTCTCTCTCTCGTGTTCTTGATTTGGCATGATCTTGATGCACCGCGAGCTTTGCTATTATAGTTGGATCTTATGATGTTTCTCCCTGTCTACCTCTTGTAATGGATTGAGTTTTCCCTTTGAAGTTATCTTATCGGATTGAGTCTTTACATATTTGAGAACACTTGATGTATGTCTTTCATGTGCTTATCTGTGGTGAACGTGGGATATTCACGTGATCCACTTGATGTATGTTTTGGTGATCAACTTGCGGGTTCAGTGACCTTGTAAACTTATGCATAGGGGTTGGCACACATTTTCGTCTTAACTCTCTCGTAGAAACTTTGGGGCACTCTTTGAAGTTCATTGTGTTGGTTTGAATAGATGAATCTGAGATTGTGTGATGCATATCGTATAATCAAACTCGCGGTTACTTGTGGTGACAATGGAGTATCTAGGTGACATTAGGGTTTTGGTTGATGTGTGTCTTAAGGTGATATTTTAGTACAAACTCTAGGGATGTTTGTGACACTTATAGGAATAGCTGAATAGATCGATCAGAAAGAATAACTTTGAGGTGGTTTCGTATCCTACAATAATCTCTTCATTTGTTCTCCACTATTGGTGACTTTGGAGTGACTCTTTGGTGCATGTTGAGGGATTGTTATATGATCCAATTATGTTATCACTGTTGAGAGAACTTGCACTAGTGAAAGTATGAACCCTAGGCCTTGTTTCCAAGCATTGCAATACCGTTTGTGCTAAATTTTATCATTAGTTACCTTGCTGTTTTTATATTTTCAGATTACAAAAACCTATATCTACCATCTATATTACACTTGTATCACCATCTCTTCGCCGAACTAGTGCACCTATACAATTTACCATTGTATTGGATGTGTTGGGGACACAAGAACTCTTTGTTATTTGGTTGCAGGGTTGTTTAAGAAAGACCATCTTCATCCTACACCTCCCATGGCTTGATAAACCTTAGGTCATCCAATTGAGGGAAAATTGCTACTATCCTACAAAACTCTACGCTTGGAGGCCCAACACGAGTCTACAAGAAGAAGGTTGTGTAGTAGACATCAAGCTATTTTCTGGCGCCGTTGCCAGGGAGGTGAGTGCTTGAAGGTATATCATTAGATCTTGCAATAAAATCTTGTAGTTTCTTGTTTTATCACTAGTTTAGTCTATAAAAGAAAACTACAAAAAATGGAATTGAGGTTGCCTCATATGCTTCATCTTTTTAATGTCTTTCGTGAAAATGATGGAAAGGAAAATTGTGCTCAAGTGTTAGAAGAAGAAGTTAATAAAATGTTTGGCACTAAATATTTGCATGATGAGCATGATTGCAATGTTGTTAGTATGAATTCTTTGGATATCCATGATGCTAATGATATGCAAGGCCACAAGATTGGGGATGCTATGTTTAATGAAGATAATACTTTTTGCCCCCCAAGTTTTGATGTGCAAATTTATAATGATGAAAGCATGCCTCCTATTTATGATGATTATTGTGATGACATGTATGCTATAAAGAATAACGATAACCATGAAACTTGTCATCATGATTTTAATGCTCAAATTGATTATGCCAATCAAGTGTCTCATGATAGTTATTTTGTTGAGTTTGCTCCCACTATTATGAATGAGAATATTTGCTTATGTGGAGAGTAGTAAAACTTATATGCTTATGCATCATGAAAAGAGTGCTTTACGTGATAGTTATATTGTTTAATTCATGATGCTACTGAAAATTATTATGAGAGAGGAACATATGCTTTTAAGTATTGCAATAATATCAAGTTTCTAGTCTATGTGTTGAATGTTTTGAAGTCATGCTTGTTTTGCCTTCCTATGCTAGTTGATTCTTGCTCCCATAAATTGTTTGCTCACAAAATCCCTATGCATAGGAAGTGGGTTATAATTATATGTGCTTGCAATGTGATTCATGATGCTCCCTTTTATGTTTCGATTCTTATCTTTATGTGAGCATCACTGAAGTCTTCATGCCTAGCTAAAAATGCGTTAAAGAAAAATGCTTGTTGGGAGACAACCCAATACTTTTACCTACTGGTTTTGTGTGTTAACATGATTAATCTACTGTAGTAATAATGTTTTATAGCTTTTGTTTCAATAAAGTGCCAAGTAAAGCCTTTGGGATAGTGTGATTGATAGTTGACTTAATTCTGTGCAAAAACAGAAAGTTTTTCGCCCAGTGCAGACAATTCAATAAATCACTAGAACATGACAATTAGATGAATTTTTTACACATGATTGATATACAAATTGCCTACGGTATTCTAATTTTTCAGAATTCTTAGAGTTCCAGAAATATGCTGGTTGTCCAGATTACTACAGACTGTTCTGTTTTAAACAGATTCTGTTTTTTCATGTGTTGTTTGCTTATTTTGATGAATCAATAAGTAGTATCGGAGGGTATGAACCATGGATAAGTTGGAATGCAGTAGATATAACACCATTATAAATTTAGAATGAGTTCAGAACAGTACCTAAGTGGTGATTTGCTTTCTTATACTAACGGGGCTCATATGGTTTTCTGTTGAGTTTTGTGTTGTGAAGTTTTCAAGTTTTGGGTAAAGATTTGATGAGCTATGGAATGAGGAGCAGCAAGACCCTAAGCTTGGGGATACCCAAGGCACCCCAAGGTAATATCCAAGGACAACCAAGCATCTAAGCTTGGGGATGCCCCAGATGGCATCCCCTCTTTCGTCTTCATCTATCGGTAAATTTACTTGAGGCTATATTTTTATTCACCATATGATATGTGTTTTGCTTATAGCGTCATATTATTTTGTTTAGATTTGCTTTCTGTTATTTAAAATAATTTTAGGTATCTTTTGTTTCAATAAAAAAGACAAGTATAGACTTTACCATACTTATTTTTCAAGTATATATGTTGCTGTTTGAAAACAGAAAGTTTTCTATCATTGTCTGAATTCTTATGGATAGTCAGCACATGATAAAATCTTGAGTTTTTTTACAAATTTAGAACGAGTAAGTTCTCTGTAACGTAGTAATTTTTCAGAATTTTTAGAGCTAGGGAAGTATGAGAACAATTCCACACTTTACAGACTGTCCTATTTAGATAGATTGCTGTTATATTTGCATTGTTTGCATATGTTTGCATGTTTAATGATTCTATTTGAGGATAAGAGTATTAAATATGGAGAGGAAATTAGTATGCAATTTCAAATTATAATTTTAGTTATTTGCTACAGTAGAGAATGATAAGGTTATGAGTCAATTTATACTAACTTATGACACAAGTTCTTGTCGAGTTTTGTGTGGATGAAGTTTTTGAGATTTAGGGAAACCGTGACATAAGAAGAATTAAGGAGACACAAGAGCTCAAGCTTGGGGATGCCCAAGGCATCCCAATATAATATTTCAAGAAGTATCAAGCATCTAATCTTGGGGATGCCCTGGTAGGCATCCCACTTTTCTTCATCAACAATTATCGGTTAGTATCGGTTTAGCCTAAGTTTTTGCTCCTTCACATGATATGTGCTATGCTTGCAATGTCATTTTATTTTGTTTTGCTTGACGTTTGAATAAAGTACTTAAGATCTGAAATTATTAAATGAGAGAGGGTTTTCTCATAGCTTGTTAATTATTTGACTACTCATTGATCTTCACTTATATCCTTTTGGAGTTGTTTGTCAGTTGCTCTAGTGCTTCACTTATATCTTTTGAGAGCACGACAGTGGTTTTATTTTATAGAAATGGATGAACTCTCATGCTTCACTTATATTATTTTGAGAGTCTATAAACAGCATGGTAATTTTCTTGGTTTATGAATTTAGTCCTAATATGATGGGCATCCAATGGATATATAATAAAAACTTTCATACAGAGCATTTAATAGTATGATAAGTATTGTTTCCTTGTGATTGTTTTGAGATATGAGGATGGTAATATTAAAATCATGCTAGTAGTAAATTGTGGGATTGAGGAAATAATTGTGTTAATGTTTGTGATTCCGGTATCATGCACATATGGTCTCC
Organism: Secale cereale; assembly: GCA_902687465.1. Lineage (NCBI taxonomy): Eukaryota > Viridiplantae > Streptophyta > Magnoliopsida > Poales > Poaceae > Secale > Secale cereale. Next base: position 603,053,890 of record LR738711.1, read on the forward strand.
TAACTGTGTAACCGAATTGAAGCGGTTGTGTCTTGATTGTTTACCTTTGCATGAAGGTCGAGGGCGCGTGATGGTTAAATCCTACCAACCTCCCCCCTAGGAGCATGCCTAGTAGTACTTTGGTTCGAGGGCTAATAAACATCTTTTTAATAAGTATGTGAGTTCTTTATGACTAATGTTGAGTCCATGGATTATACGCACTCTCACCCTTCCACCTTGTTAGCCACTCTAGTGCCGCGCAACTTTCGCCAGTGCATCAAACCACCTTATACCCTTCCTTAAAACAGCCACCATACCTACCTATTATGGCATTTCAATAGCCATTCTGAGATATATTGCCATGTATCTCCGTTTATTATGACATGCATCATCATTGTCATATTGCTTTGCATGATCATGTAGTTGACATGGTATTTGTGGCAAAGTCACCGTTCATATTTTTCATACATGTCACTCTTGATCATTGCACATCCCGGTACACCGCTGGAGGCATCCATATAGAGTCATATCTTTGTTCTAGTATCGAGTTGTAATATCGAGTTGTAAGTAAATAAAAGTGTGATGATCATCGTTTTTAGAACATTGTCTCATGTGAGGTTATAAAAAAGAGAGGCCAAAAAAGTCTCCAAAAAAGAGACTAAAAAAAGAGGAGTCTTCAAAAAAAGAGAAAAAGAGAGAAGGGACAATGTTACTACCCTTTTCTACACTTGTGCTTCAAAGTAGCACCATGTTCTTCATGATAGAGAGTCTCCTGTTGTCACTTTCATATACTAGTGGGAATTTTCGTTATAAAACTTGGCTTGTATATTCCACTGATGGGCTTACTCAAATGCCCTAGGTCTTCATGAGCAAGCAAGTTGATGCACACAGACTAGTTTTCTTTTGAACTTTCATACACTTATACCTCTAGTGCGTCCGCTACATGGCAATCCCTACTCACTCACATTGATACCAATTGATGGACATCTCCATAGTCTATTGATTTGCCTAGTTGTTGTGAGACATTCTCCCCACTTTTGTCTACTACCACCTTCTATTCCACCCATAGTGCTATATCCATGGCTCACGCTCATATATTGCGTGAAAAGTTGAAAAGGCTGAAGCGCGTTAAAAAGTATGAACCAATTGCTTGGTTGACACCAGGTGGGCATGATTACCTTGTGTTGAAAAGAGGGAGGATAATAAGACTATGATTTTGTAGGGATAACTTTCTTTTGCCATGTTATTGTAGCGACCCGAACCGAATGGATCAAGTCTCTGTGCTTAAGTGTCATCCCTGGATCGGTATGCTGGCACACACAGTACTCGAGGATTTATAACAGAGGTAAATCACATGTATAAAGTAACGTAAATACTATTACCTCGATCAAATAGCGGAAGCAGCAAAGGTTGTGGAGTTCCATCAACACCAACAGCAAAGTTGAGTGTAGACAGCGCAACCCTAACGTAACACTTACTCGTCGAAATATTCCTGCAACATGAGACGTTGCAGCCATGTAGGTCAGTTCATTGAATGTACTGGAAAATTCACACTATAGAAGTAATGATAAACAATGCCTACAACTACATGCATATTTGGCTGGTGGAGGTTGTAAGGTTGTTTTTGCATAAAGTTGATTTTTCCCTACCACAAAGGAATGCATTTTATTTAACTACTTTGTTAAATTTAAATCATGAACAATTGAGAATGGTACCCCCATCTCAATCCCAAACCAAAGTCATTATTAACCCAACAAATTAATTAAATAGAGTGTTGAGATCAACAAATAATCCACTTCTAGATACTCAAAGACGTCCATAGCTGGGGACACGGCTACTCATGAATAGTTTGTACACTCTGCAGAGGTTTGTGCACTTTTCCCCACAAGACTCGATCGCCTCCGTTTAATTTCTCGCACTTCATCGTGTTTGAGAAACGGATGACCGAGACACAGTCTTTCAGAAGCATTAACTCTTTACCCTGGGTAGAACGGTACACCAACATTCGCTACATCTGCTAGTCTACCACTGAAAGAGGTCACACAACATACTCAACTATGCGTGAGCCCATAATGGGTTGTGGCTGCACATGGAAGTTTGTAGGCATGAAAATATTATATGATCCCTTTGAGCCTGGGTGGCATTCCAATAGGGTGATCACACGGTTCCTCCGGGATCCCCTAATCATGCAAGTATTTGAGGATATTGGGTTGTCCTAGGGGATCCCGGAGGAACCGTGTGATCACCCTATTGGAATGCCATTCAGGCTCAAAGGGATCATATAATATTTTCATGCCTAGAAACTTCCATGTGCAGCAACAAGCCATTATGGGCTCTGGCATAGTTGAGTATGTTGTGTGACCTCTTTCAGTGGTAGACTAGCAGACGTAGCGAATGTAGGTGTACCGGTCTACCCGGGGTAAAGAGTTAATGCTTCTGAAAGACTGTGTCTCGGTCATCCATTTCTCAAACACGATGAAGTGCGAGAAATTAAACGGAGGCGATCGAGTCTTGTGGGGAAAAGTGCACAAACCTCTGCAGAGTGTACAAACTATTCATGAGTAGCCGTGTCCCCGGCTATGGACGTCTTTGAGTATCTAGAAGTGGATTATTTGTTGATCTCAACACTCTATTTGATTAATTTGTTGGGTTAATAATGACTTTGGTTTGGGATTGAGATGGGGGTACCATTCTCAATTTTTCATGATTTAAATTTAACAAAGTAGTTAAATAAAATGCATTCCTTTGTGGTAGGGAAAAATCAGCTTTGTGCAAAACAACCTTACAGCCTCCACCAGCCAAATATGCATGTAGTTGTAGGCATTGTTTATCATTACTTCTACAGTGTGAATTTGCCAGTACATTCAATGTACTGACCTACATGGCTGCAACGTCTCATGTTGCAGGAATATTTCGACGAGTAAGTGCTACGTTAGGGTTGCGCTGTCTACACTCAACTTTGCCGTTGGTGTTGATGGAACTCCACAACCTTTGCTGCTTCCGCTATTTGGTTGAGGTAATAGTATTTACGTTACTTTATACATGTGATTTACCTCTGTTATAAATCCTAAAGTACTGTGTGTGTCAGCATACCGATCCAGGGATGACACTTAAGCACAGAGACTTGATCCATTCGGGTCGGGTCGCTACAATAACATGGCTAAAGAAAGTTATCCCTACAAAATCATAGTCTTATTATACTCCCTCTTTTCAACACAAGGTAATCATGCCCACCTGGTGTCAACCAAGCAATTGGTTCATACTTTTTAACGTGCAATTTGATTGAGGTATGTTACTATCGGGCCGGGTCGCTACAGTTATTTTTTAAGCTTAATGATTTACTATCTAGTATGCTTGAAATATTATTGTTCTCATGTCAACATAAACTTTTGCTTGAAACATACGGATCTGAATATTCATGCCACAATAAAGAAGATTGCACTGATAAATATGTTAGGTAGCATTCCACATCAAAAATTATGTTTTTATCATTTACCTACTCGAGGACGAGCATGAATTAAGCTTGGGGATGCTTGATACATCTCCAACGTATTTATAATTTTTGATTGTTCCATGCTATTATATTATCTGTTTTGGATGTTTTATATGCATTAATATGCTATTTTATATGATTTTTGTGACTAACCTATTAACCTAGAGCCCAGTGCCAATTTCTGTTTTTTTCCTTATTTTTGAGTTTCGCAGAAAAGGAATATCAAAGAGAGTCCAATTGAAGTGAAAATTTACAGTGTTTTTTTATGGACCAAAATAAGCCCACTAAGTGACGGAGATGGACCAGAAGAGCCACGAGGCCACCACAAGGGTGGAGGACGCGCCCCCTAGGGTGCGCTCCCTACCTTGTTGTCACCTCGTGGCTCCCCTTGACTTGTCCCCGACGCCAAAAACTCTTATAAATAACGAAACCCCGAGAAATAAACCTAGATCGGGAGTTCCGCCACCGCAAGCCACGAAAAACCAATCGGGAGCCTGTTCAGGCACCGTGCCGGAGGGGGAAACCATCACCGGTGGCCATCTTCATCATCCCGACGGTCTGCATGACGAGGAGGGAGTAGTTCACCCTTGGGGCTGAGGGTCCGTACTAGTAGCTATGTGTTTGATCTCTCTCTCTCTCTTTCTCGCGTTCTTGATTTGGCACGATCTTGATGTACCGCGAGCTTTGCTATTATAGTTGGATTTTATGATGTTCTCCCCTCTACCTCTTATAATGGATTAAGTTTTCCCTTTGAAGTTATCTTATCGGATTGACTCTTTAAGGATTTGAGAACACTTGAGGTATGTCTTGCATGTGCTTATCTGTGGTGACAATGGGATATTCATGTGATCCACTTGATGTATGTTTTAGTTATCAACTTGTGGATTCAGTGACGTTGTGAACTTATGCATAGGGGTTGGCACACGTTTTCGCCTTGACTCTCCGGTAGAAACTTTGGGCACTCTTTGAAGTTCTTTGTGTTGGTTTGAATAGATGAATCTAAGATTGTGTGATGCATATCGTATAATCAAACCCGCAGATACTTGTTGTGAAAATGGAGTCACTGGTACACGTCGGTCCTAAACAAAAGTTTTTAACCCCTTTCCTCGATGGCATTTGGAACCGTCGCCAAGTGAGTATGGGCGATAGGGGGATCCTTCCCACATGACCCAAAAATCATCGGTGATAGGCCCTCCTGGGACCCAGGCTGGGGCCGTGTGCGATCGGGCAAGGCATCGAAACCCAATCAGTTCCGTAGGTATGTACATCCCACACGGTAATCCGAGAAAAATATTTCCGTAGGTATGTACATCCCACACGGTGAATCCCAGAAAAACATTTTTGTTCGTATGTATATCACACACAGTCAATCCAAGGAATACGTTTCCATTCTTATGTACATCCCACACAGTCAATCCAGGGAAAATGTTTCTGTTCGGACGTACATCCCACACAGTTTTATGTGTAGGCTCATGTGTGAAAGGTGTAACTATCACACATGGTCTTCCTTGGTTAACTGTTTGATGAAGAAAACTATGTGGCATTGGGCTATCCATCACAAGCGCTTTTACTGCTAGAACCATTTGGAAAGGTCCATGACACATTTAGCAGGTTTATTAGTTTACAATTAATAATTCCAGTATTACACAAATTCACATTTCATATCGAACAACTGTTTGCCAATTTCATATCAGGCACATAAATATATTATAACATCAAAGTATGATAGCTACATGAAAACAGCACAATACAACATATAGCTAGTTCAACTTCATAAGAACAATATATTCATTTCCCTAATCGAGATCATCCAGGATCGTCTTATCCACCTCTTCTTTCAGTTCAGTAAGAACCCGTTTTGCATGGGCCAACTGGGAAAGTGCCTCCTCCTTCGCCAACACCATCTTAACAAAGTCTGATTTAAAAAATCTGAGCTCATTCTCCACCTTCAACTTTTTTCCCGCATCTTGAAATATGCTTCAGCGTTGACAATAGTTTCTCTAAGCCTACATGTGCTCTCTTCCTCATACATGCTCCAGAGCTTCACTACGCACATCTTCAAAGACTGTGGCCACTCTTGATCAACCCACTCCAAGTAAGAACACTTCTGTTCATCCTATAATATTTAAAACTAGACCAGTAACAATTGTAGGGGAAATGGGTTTATAGCAACATAGAAAATCACCAATGCTTATTTTGAAAACTAAAGAAACATGTTAATTATGACATATCTTCTCAAAAAGATTAGTGTGCAAATGAAACAATTGGTACTGAGACAACAACCAAATTCTAGAACATCACAAGCTATAATTAACTACAACGACGCTACAAGTTCTTACTCATGTACAATAAATAACAAATTGAACATTTTATGAGGAAGGTAAATATAACTGCAACAGCATAGCGACCATGTTTGGATGATAGCAAATTGATACTAATAGGTGTGTACATGCACAAATTTAGTAACAAGGAACTAATAGCACTAAGGACATCCACTATGTATGCCAAAACTGGGGTAAAGACAACTGTAGCTACATCTTACACCGGTACCCTGCACTAGCGAGCCGATGGAGCAGAATAAAATTCTGGGACCCGGACTCCGGAGCACGTAGTTGCTCCGATGCCAAGTTCCTTCGTGCCACAAATATTTAGTATTTTACTGCTTGGCTGCTCGGATGTGTGGACCAAAGTTGGTTGTACAAACTGCTGGAGCGGTGCCAAATAATTTTCAAATGGCACCGCTGATGAGATGGCAACAATTTAAGATACTAGGTACAAATTGTGACACTGTCCTAGGATGCGTTTGGTTGAAGGTGTGGTATGAAGGGGTTGGGACCGTGACAGTGTCTGAATCACATCTAACAAATGATTTGTAACAACGAAAGAGGGTCTAACGTTCTCTGCACATGCCGGAAACTTCCTCCCACTGTCCACAGAATCAAACGCAACTAGCTTCACGCATGGAGATTGATGGTGACAATGAGCAGATAGATCTTCAGCCACCCCGCTCCATTCATTGCCACTGATGGTCCTAGGGAGCTACAAGAGGAAGAAATGACTCAAATCGACCACCGGGTAAAAATCCTTCATTCCAACTCATAGCCCGAGCGAGAGAAGAGAGGCATACCCGGGTGGTGAAGGAGTAGTCGCCGGAGGAGGAACCATTGGAGAGATCTTTGAAGAAGACCATGGCGACCCCGGCGGTAGGATGCGAGATGGCGAGAGCGAGGAAGCGGCTATAGCTTAGCAAGAAAGGAAGGAAGGAGGAAACAGGGGAAATATGAATTGTGGTCAAGGAGAAAAGGGGGTGGGGAAGGGGGAAGGGGGAAGGGGGGCGGGGTAGATATTTTGGCGGTAGGCCACAATTTTGGAATTGTGGAGGTAAACTTTGCGCGCGGTGCCGCCGGACCATTCATTTTGAACGATTGTGTGCATTGCAAACGATTCTTATGCTTTACGCTCATGGGATCACTTTGATAATTCAAATTTGGGTGGAAATTTCCCTAGGTACATCATTTCATAATTTAACATCGCTTGCTAACCTGGGCACACAAAATAGCGTACATCAGACAGACCACACTTACTGAATCGAGCAATTTTACTAATTAAACAGAGCCAGTTGACCTAAACATTGCTCTAACAAAAGACCAGCATTAAAAACAAAGCCTAAGTACGCATAATTTTAACAAATCCGCCACCGTGCCGGCCTATGCATCGCCGGTGTTAGATGAGACGTCGATGACTTGTCTCGGCAACATGCCGCTATTGGTGGACTCCGTGTCCCCCTGCTGAAGTCAACCGCGTCCTCGTCCTCGTCCTCGGTGCCACCCTCAAGGTTGTAGTACTCGTAGTAGTGGCTGCGCCAGAGCTCGCGGTTGGTACTCCACCACCGATTCCTCGACGGACAGACTCTTCTCTACCTCGACCTCGGCCACGCGCAACTTCTCCTCCCGGTGCTCCTCGATCTCCGTCGCCTCCTGCATCTCCAGCTCCCGCTCGGTGACCTCATGAGGAAGCAGGTGCTCCATGGCCACCGCCGCCTTTTCCGACGTGGGTTGCATGCTGGAGTCCGAGGTGGCCTAGAAAATCTTGGTGTGTGCATCCTCGATCTTGGCGTGGATGGCCTCGACCCGGGCCAGGGCGACATCGGCGACACATAAGGCAGCTCGAGCGCTCTCAGAGTTTGCAGCGGCCATCGCGGGAACAGCTGCAGCCGTCTCAGCTACTGTAGCTGCCCTGTCGGCCGTCGCAGACACCCTCTCGGCGAAAGCGGCCATGCTCAATACGGATGCAGCGGCAGTCTCGGCGTTATCGGTCGCGCTCTCGGCATAGGTGGCGGCGCTCGGGGGGGATGCGTCCATTGTACAGGACTTCACGAAGTGTTTCCACGGTGTCATCTTTGCAAGAAGGGGGTGCGGGAATGGGGATCGGGATTCATGTATTCGGGGGTTGCCTGCACTAGAGCAGACGAGCCGGCGAAGCTTAAGGAGGGAGACTTAAATAGACATAGATATTTTCTTCGCAAACGGTTCCTAGAAAACAATTGTGTGTGATGTTGTAGATATTTTTTTATTAGCTGTGAAAGACGAATTTGGAGTAAAGTGCCAACGGATGGTGTTTTAAATGAACGAGAAATTTGGTAGTACTAATACAACTGTCATGTCAAATTTTGGAAAATTTCAGGGGTCATTTGACCTTTTAAGACATATAGGTGATTTTCTAGCCATTTAATGACCGTAAGTGAAATTTGAACTACATGTACATGCAACAGCTAACTATAACGGTTTGAAAACTCATATTTCGTGTAGTTGTGTGCGATTTATATCCATGTGCGGTAAATTGGAAGGAATTTTCAAACATATTGGTCTAACGGCTATGACACAATTAAGCATGGAGTGACATGGCATTTTAATTCCAAAAAAATCAAAAACACATGAAACCTTGGTTGATGTAATGTCATGCCACCAAGATGACGTGGTAAAAAAACTTGGCATGTTTGACAAAAGTTTGGACACACACCCCTCACAAACCGGAGCAACTCACTAGAAGGCTCGTGGTTCCAAGAGGGAACAATGCATGTTTGATGACGAACGGGAGATAGCTTCCTCTTACAGCCTTCAATTTTTTTTCTACGTCAAACGTGCACTACTACAACTGTAAAGTGAAATTTTTGAAAATTCTATGGGTCATTTGACCTCTAAAGACATTCAAGTGATTTTCTAGCCATTTAATGACCGTAATTCAAATTTGAACTATATCTACATGCAATGCCTAACCAAAACGGTTTGAAAAATCATATCTGTGTACTTGTGTGCGAGTTAATTCCATGTGCAGTAAATTAGAAGGAATTTTGAAACATATTGGTCTCACGACATGAACACATACATGCATACGTATGCATGGAGTGACATGCCATATTAATTCCAAAAATAAAAAATGAACAGAAAAACATGAAACCTTGCTTGATTTAATGTCATGCTACCAAGATGATGTGGTAAAGAAATTGGCATGTTTGACGAACGTTTGGACACACAGCCCTCACAAACCGGAGCAACTAGCTAGAAGGTTCGTCGTTTCGAGAGGGAAGAATGCATGTTTGATTACGAACTTGAGATAGCTTCCTCTTAAGGCCTTCAAATTTTTCCCTATGTTTAACATGCACTAATACAACTTTCATGGGAAATTTTCGAAAATTTCAAGGGTCATTTATCCTTTTAAAGACATTTAAGGGATTTTCTAACCATTTAATGACCGTAATTCAAATTTGAACTACATCTACATGCAACGCCTAACCATAACGGTTTGAAAAAACATATTTTTGTGTACTTGTGTGCGAGTTAATTCCTGTGCAGTAAATTAGAAGGAATTTTCAAACATATTGGTCTCATGGAATGGGCACATGCATGGAGTGCCATGGCATTTTAATTCCAAAAAATAAAAATAAATGATCAAAAAAACATGAAACCTTGCTTGATTTAATGTCATGTCACAAAGATGATGTGGTAAAGAAATTGGCATGTTTGACGAACGTTTGGACACACACTCCTCACAAACCGGACTAACTCACTAGAAGGTTCGTCGTTCCGAGAGGGAACAATTCTAAGTGCATCTAGTGCCCCTTAGTGATTTTGGTGTATTGAAGACTTACAGGTTAAGGGACTAATGTGTTTATGAGTGTACACGGGTCTATAAGTCTATGAGGAGTTTGATATTTACAGGGAAAGTCCACCCCCAAAAATAAAGTTCTTCGACTGAAGACTTTGGATTTCTGAAGACTTTCTAAAGACTTTGAAAGTGAAGAAATTGGTGTGACCTTGAAGACTTGGTACTCTTTGGAGGAACATGAAGCGTGACGATTTTTTTTCGTAGTTTCATTTTCTCTTTCTTGAGTCATAGGAAACACCGTACTGTTAAAGGGGGTCGAGGAAATGCTAAGGAAAAATTTCCATGTGATGCTCAACTCAAAATCCTACACCTACCAATCCCTTCGAGTGAAGCCATTGGAAATCTCATACAGTTGAGTCATATTCTTCAGTGACAGAGACGAAGTTCTTCTCGTCTTTGGGGAATTTGTTCTGATTGGGGAGTTAGGAATTCGCCAGTGCAGGTTGCCTACACAATGAGGAACATGATAGCCCTGAGGAATTTGATACTCAAATTTCTGACCGTTGCTGTGCTATGCGCCAGCTGTCCCAAAATATCTACCCACCTAACGGTCATATTAATTGAAGGGCATTTATGTCTTATCATGTCGGGCTGCTCCCTAGGCTATAAATAGCCGCCCCCTACAACCACTAGCTAGCTGGCTGCTCCGAGAGAAACTGACACTTGTCATTTGAGAGCAACCCATCCTCCGAGGACTTTGAGCGAAAATCATCGAGTGAGGAAAACCCAAACCCAAACACCTACAAACCAAAAGTGATTGAACATCACTGAAGAGATTGATCATGTGTGGATCCGACGCTTGTTACCTTTGAAGATTGTGCTTCTTCCAGACGGGTAGGCGTCATGCTTTAGAGCATCCAAGAGGAATTGTGGATTGCCGAGTGACCGAGTTTGTGAAGGTTTGGAAGTCACCTGAAGACTTACCTCAAGTGATTGGGCGTGGTCTGTGTGACCTTAGCTCAAGGAGAATACGGTGAGGACTTGGTGTCCTGGACTGTGTGTCTGGGACTGGGTGTCCGGGACTGGGTGTCCTCAGGTTTAAATACCTAGCCGCTCCAACCAGACGTACAACTGAGACAGCAGTTGGAACTGGTCTACCAAATCATTGTCTTCACCAAGCTTACTGGTTGTATTTCCTCAACTCTTTCATTTCCTCATAACTTTGTTGTGTGCTTGTTCATATCTGTTTGAAGACTTTGACTGAAGACTTTCTCAATTTCCTTAGTTCAATTTCTTTAGTCTGTTTGTCTTCATCCTGTGTTATCCTCTGTTTACGCTTTCTGTACTCTGTGCTTGTCTTCATTTCATCATGATGACCATGCTTGTGTTCTGCTATGTTTACTTTTGAGTACTTATTCCGCTGCAAGTAGTTCTTCACTAAGGAATTTACTCATCCGCAAATTCCTCAGTTAAGAATTCATAAAAATCGCCTATTCACCCCCTCTAGTCGATATAACACACTTTCAATTGGTATCAGAGCAAGGTACTCCCTTGTTCTGTGTGATTTTGGTTTAACCACGTGGAGTTTTAGTTATGATGACTGCAGGTATGATCAAATTCATCAAGGATCACTTATGCGGAGCCTGTGAAGCTGGAAATATGACCAAGGCCAAGCATCCAGCGAAGACTATCATGACTACTACTTGACCATTTGAATTGCTTCACATGGATCTCTTCGGTCCTAACCATTATTCCACAGTTTCAAATGATGCTTCTGAATATGGCTTAGTTATTGTTGATGATTATTCTCGATACACATCGGTACACATTGTTACTTACAAACATGAAGTGCAGGAAGTCTTCAAACGATTTTCCTCGAGGGCTTCAACCAACTTTGGTGTGAAGATCAAGCACATCCGATGTGACAATGGAACTGAGTTCAAGAACTCTGGTCTCGATGACTATCTTGATGAACTTGGTATTACTCATGAGTTATCTGCTCCTTATACTCCTCAACAGAATGGCGTCGTGGAGCGCAAGAACAGGACTGTTGCTGAGATGGCTCACACTATGCTTGATGAATACAAAATGCCTCGTCGTTTATGGATTGATGCAATTGATATTGCGTGCCACATCATCAACAGAGTATATCTTCACAAATTCTTCAAGAATACTGCCTATGAACTCGTCACTGACAAGAAACCAAATGTGAGTTATTTCAAGGTCTTCCGTGATAAATGTTTGTCGGTGTACTAAGGCAGGGGTACCTTAGTATACCAACTTGTGCACGGGCAGTAGCAGCGCCCCGTGGCAGGGCTTGCCATGCGCCCGCCAAGGCCCACTATGGTTCCTTTGGAGCCATTCAAGAACAAAGTATTCAAGTTGAAGAAACATCACCCCGGCAAAAGGAGCTTGCCGGGAAGGCCGCTCCAGGCTCAAGACCACCCCTTTAACACAAGACCCTGGCGAGAGGAACTTTCCAGGAAGGCCAAAACATGGCATTTCAGGAGACTTGCCGTGACGCATCGCGCGCCCCGGCAAGGCGCGGCAAGGTAGCGACCGCGGCAAGGCGCTTGCCGCGACAAGCTCCCACTGTGTGCCCGCGCTCCAGCTCATCCGGCCACGCGTCGCCTTGGGGCCCTTCCAGGGGCACGTGGCGGAAGGCTGTGCAGCCTGGGGTACACGGTGGCAAGCTGTGATGACGAGGCCACCATCGTGGCGAACGGAGACGCCCGGACGGACGCTTTTTGCACTGTTTGGGGTGACGGCGACGGGCATTCAATGCCCTTGTCCCCCACCGTCCGGGTTAGGTATAGAGCACTGTACATACACTGTTACAACTACCACCACTTTTACGTTTTTACCCTCACCTACTTTGCCACCTGTCGGTGACCCCTTGACCTATAAAAGGAGGCCCATGCGCAACGTAGAGGGGGTTCCGATCCTCGATCACTCTCACGCTCGGTGTAGCCAGCGACAATCACTGTAGCTCTTCTTGCTCCCGAGCCAAGAACACAATACAAAACCAAGGCAGGAGTAGGGTTTTACGCATCCGTGCGGCCCGAACCTGGGTAAACTGCTCGCGTGCACGCTTCGATCCGCTCTTCGTGCACCCTCCGCTCCCTTGCCGTACCGAAAAGGGGCTCCGGTCCCATAGGTGTTCGTGGGTGATCAGCTTCCCCGACATCTTTGGCGCGCCAGGTAGGGGGCGTCGAGGTTGTGTGAACCTGATCCGGCGTTCACGCGGGCGAAATCTTCAGCAACTTCGTCAACTTCGTTAACTTCATCGACATGCCGCCGAAGAAGAAAGCTTCGGAGGTAGGAGGCCCGTCCGCGTCGATCCTGCCTCCACCAGAACCAACGGTTGGTGGGGTTGACGCTGGTGGAAGGACGGACGTCGGCGAGGAAACTCACGGCGCCGCCAAGTTCAAGGACAAGACGGACGACCGAGCGCACTCCAAGACCTCGGCGTCCGTGCACGGACCGCGCCCCTCACAGGAGGTGCCGGACCGGCAGCGACGTGGTACGCAGGGTACCATCCGCTTGCTAGGCCCAGGACAAGTTGGCGGGTCGCGGGACGCTCAAGGCCAACGTGCTGGCACGAGCAAGGCGCGGTCGCCGGGGCGGGAACCTGCTCCTTCTAACGCAGTTAGAAGTCCGAGCATATCTCGCTCCTCGCAGCGCTCGCCACCGCTCCCCTCCACTCCAGCAGAAGCTCTAGCTAGAGCTCAGCTACTCCTCGACTTCCCTCCAGCGGCAGACAAGGCCGAAGACTGGAGGGCTACCATCCAAAGCCTCATCGCCTTCGCCAACAACGACACGCCTCAGCAGCCGGCAACGTCGCGGCCGCGGCAAGTCAGCCAGGCGCGGGCTGATGGAGACAAGACCGCAGGGGGTGCAACTACCGTGCACTCCCCGCCCCGAAGGCCGAAATCGCCGACTCGTCGGATCAACATCGACGACGACTCCACGATGTCGTCGGATCCGCGAGCTCGCCACGATCAACGCCAAGTCCTCGACGACAGACGACAAGAAGACGCTCGAACTCGCATCGAGTGTCGGAGAGAAGCGCGGCGGCAATCCGACTAGCGCGCTGGGCCCGCTGTCGACGTGCACGCGCCCGGAGAACCAGGCGACTTGCCGTACGCAGCAGGCTGCCCTGCGTTCACCCGTGTGCTGCGGCAAGTCCAGTGGCCCAGCATGAAGAACTTCAAGCCCGATGTACCCGAGAAGTACGACGGTAAGACCCATCCCTCAGAGTTCCTCAGCATCTACACCATTGCGGTGCAGGCTGCCGGGGGACGAGACGAGAAGATACTGGCAAACTACTTCCCGCTCGTGCTTAAGCCAAACGTCAGATCTTGGCTCATGCACTTGCCGGAAAACTCTATTTCTTCTTGGGCCGACCTGTGCCACCAGTTTGTCGGCGCCTTCACGGGTGGCCACAAGCCCCATGGCCAGGAGAGTGACCTTCATATACTTTCCCAGAAGGAAGGATAATCCCTGCGAAAGTACATCCAGAGATTCAGCCGCGTCCAGCACAACATCCCGGACGTCCACCCTGCCACGGTTATTAGCGCGTTCCATCAGAACGTGCGTAACCGCAGGATGAGGGAGGAAATGGCGATGTGCAAGATAATAGACGTCAGTGAGCTTTATGCCCTGGCCGACAAGTGCGTGCGCGCTGAAGAGGGGAGGAGACTCCCCGGAGAGGATGCTGGAGCAGGAGGAACAGATACTGAGGATGCCGCCCCGGCAAGGAAAAACCGGCGGCGGAACAATAAGAAGAAGAAGAACAAGGAGGTACTGGCCGTGGAGCAGTCCGGCAAGGAGGCTGGCGCCAAGAAAGCTCAGGCTGGTGGCTCCGGCAAGGAAGCTACCACTGTAGCGGCCGCCGACAAGCAGGACGGCTCCGACAAGCAGTACTGCAAGATCCACCGCACCAAGGGCCACGATCTCCAGAACTGCAAAAGAGTCGAGTACCTCGTCGCACAGCAGAAGGCTGAGTACGAGCGACGCGACAAGGAGAAAGCCCAGGGAGGTGGAGGAGAGTCCGGCAAGAAGCGGCCGTTCAATGGCCGGGGAGGGCGCCGCGGCAAGGCCAAGCAGCGGTAAGGAGATAGACCTCCCCGCAGCCGCGACAAGGACGAAGACGAAGATGACGAAGAGGACATGGACGACGGAGACAACAGCGAGCAGGAGTTCCAGAAGGCCACAGAAGTTCTGTGCGTCGATGGAGCTGCCTCTCTGCATACTTCCCACCGCCAACTCAAACAATGGGTGTGGGAGGTTAATGCAGCAGAGCCACCCGTCGAGTCGCGCAAACTCCTGAAGTGGTCCAGCACGCCCATCATCTTTGACATTGAGGATCACCCTGACCGCACAACTGCGGTCAAGTGTTTGCCGATGTTGGTTTCGCCAACAATCCGCAACCTCAAGGTCACCAAGATGTTGGTTGACGGTGGGGCCGGCCTGAACCTGATCTCCTCTGATGTAGTCCAAAAGCTACAGATCCCCGACAGCGAGCTCGAGGAAACCGGAACTTTCCAAGGAATCAACCCGGGAAGGAGCAAGCCGAAGGGGAAGATCACGCTGCCAGTGACCTTTGGCGGAGAGCTGAACTTCAGGACCGAGAGGATATCCTTCGATGTCGCCGATATCCCATTGCCATACAATGGAATACTTGGCCGTCCGGCGCTCGCCAAGTTCATGGCAGCCTCTCATTACGCTTACAACATGCTCAAGATGCCAGGCCCGATAAGCGTCATTTCTGTCCCCGGCGACAAGAAGGACGCGCTTATCTGCGCCGACAAGATTTACCGGGATGCAGCAGCCGCAACAGATAGCAAGACACTTGCCGCTGAAGCTCCCGGGGGGAAGAACAAGACCAAGTCCGGCAAGAGCTCTGGGGCCCACTCTGGCAAACGCACCTCTTCGGAGTGTTGCGCTGCCGTCGAGGACGCACCATCGAGCTCCACCGGCAAGTGCAAGAAGGGAATGGCAGCTCCGCTTGCAACCAAGAAGGTGTCCGCCAAGGAGGACGGCACTGGTGGTACTTTCACCATCAGTGCCACGCTCGATCCTAAATAGGAAAGCGCGTTCGTTGCTTTCCTGCGGGCGAACGTCGACGTGTTTGCATGGCAACCGTCTGACATCCCCGGTGTTCCCAGGAAAGTGACTGAGCACAAGCTTGCCGTTTGTCCTCACGCACGGCCCGTCAAGCAGAAGGTCAGAAAGCAAGCAGTGGAGCACCAAGAGTTTATCGCGGAAGAAATCAAGAAGCTGGAAGCGGCAGGCCTTGTCAGAGGTGTACTTCATCCCACGTGGCTAGCTAACCCTATGGTCGTGCGCAAGGTAAATGGGAAGTGGAGGCTTTGTATAGACTTCACTGATGTGAATAAAGCTTGTCCTAAAGATCCATTTCCCTTGCCACGCATTGACCAGATCGTTGACTCCACGGCTGGATGTGAGTTGCTTTCATTTCTTGATGCATACTCAGGATACCACCAGATATTTATGGCTGAAGAAGACGAAGAGAATACCGCGTTCATAACTCCATGTGTCACTTATTGCTTCATACGCATGCCCTTTGGATTGAAGAATGCGGGTTCAACGTTTGCAAGGGTAGTCCACACTGCTTTTGAGCCACAGATCCACCGAAATGTAGAAGCTTACATGGATGATATAGTGGTCAAGAGCAAGGACAAGGACACCCTGATTCAAGACCTAGATGAAACTTTTGCTAATCTGCGCAAGATACAACTCAAGCTTAACCCCGAGAAGTGTGTGTTCGGAGTTCCCTCCGGCAAGCTTCTCGGGTTCTTTGTGTCCCAGAGGGGGATTGAAGCCAATCCCGACAAGATCAAAGGCATCGAGCAGATCGAAGCTCCGAAGCGCGTCAAGGATGTACGAAGACTTGCCGGCTGCGTGGCTGCTCTCAGCAGGTTCATTTCTAAGTCTGCAGAACGCGCCCTGCCATTTTTTAAAATCTTGAAAAAGGCAGGTCCATTGAAATGGACTCCGGAAGCGGAGGCGGCGCTGCAAGACTTGAAAGGGTACCTGTCCTCCACTCCAATACTTGTCGCACCTAAGCCACAAGAGAAGTTGCTGCTGTACTTAGCAGCGACCAATCAAGTGGTTAGTGCTGCGTTGGTAGCGGAAAGGGAGGCAGAGGAGGAGCCCACAGCCCCGGCAAGCACATCCAGCAACAAGCAGGGGGCTTCCCCGACAAGCTCTGGCCCCGACAAGGATGAGTCTGTACAGATGCGAGAAGAAGTGCGGAAGAAGATGGTGCAGCGCCCAGTTTATTTTGTCAGTTCCCTCTTGCAGGGGGCTAGGTCAAGATACTCTGGGGTGCAGAAGCTGCTTTTCGGCCTCCTCATGGCCTCGAGAAAGCTGCACCACTACTTCCAAGCACACGAGATAACAATGGTCACTCGTTTTCCGCTGAAAAGGATATTGCAAAATCCAGAAGCAACAGGCAGGATTGTCGAGTGGGCACTGGAGCTGTCAAGCTTTGGTCTCAAGTTTGAAAGTACTTCTACTATCCAGAGCAGAGCATCGGCAGAGTTCATAGCGGAATGGACACCAACGCCAGATGAAGAAGTTCCAGAGACAAACACCCCCGTCAAAGAAGTGAGCAAAGAATGGATAATGTACTTCGATGGTGCCTTCTCGCTGCAAGGCGCCGGCGCTGGCGTGCTGCTTGTCACGCCCATCGGCGAACACCTCAAGTACGTTGTCCAAATGCACTTTCCCAAGGAGCAAGCGACGAACAATACTACAGAGTATGAAGGTTTACTTGCCGGCCTCAGAATTGCAGCAGAACTTGGGATCAAGAAGCTGATTGTGCGGGGAGATTCGCAGTTGGTTGTCTGACAAGTGAACAAGAGCTACCAGAGCCCATTGATGGAAGCTTACGTCAACGAAGTGAGAAAACTTGAAGAGCACTTTGAAGGCCTACAGATGGAGCACGTCCCAAGAGCTCAAAATGACATCGCAGACGGCCTGTCAAAGTGTGCTGCACTAAAGCTACCTGTGGAACCAGGGATCTTTGTGCTCAAGTTAACTCAACCATCCGTTACACCATCAATTGGACAAAGTAAAAAGAGAAAGTTGGTCTCCGGTGACTACTTGCCGGCAGAACTTCCTAAAGCCGCCGCCAAGGTCCCCAAGACCAACGACAAAGTTGCTGAGGAACAATCTGCTCCTGCGGACCCTAGGGTTCGTATAGTTGAAGCAGGCGTTCCCGACAAGCTTTGTCCCGGCAAGCTTGCTGGGGAGCGTCAAGCTTCGGCCGAGCCACAAGTTCTTGCCGTAGAAGCTGGCGTTCCCGCAGCAGCAATGTTGCCTTTAGTCCTTGTTGTTGAGCCTCAGGCTCCAGCATGGGCGCAGCAAATTGTCCTTTTTCTTCAAACTGGAGAACTTCCCGAAGAGCCAGAGGAAGCAGAAAGAATAACCAGGCAGTCAAGTATGTATCAGTTCGTCAGCAATGAACTGTACTGAAGAAGACTCAATGGTGTCAGATTGAAGTGCGTTCCCCGGGAAGATGGGCAAAAGCTGTTGGCAGAGATACATGGAGGCATATGTGGCCACCACATTGGCGCAAGAGCACTTGTCGGGAAGGCGTTCCGGCAAGGTTTCTTTTGGCGAGAAGACCTCCAAGATGCAACTGCACAAGTAACCAAGTGTGAAGCGTGCCAGTTCCATGCCAAGCAAATACATCAGCCAGCTCAAGCTCTCCAGACGATCCCATTGTCCTGGCCATTTTTGGTCTGGGGACTCGACATCCTCGGCCCCTTTCCCCGCGCAGCCGGGGGCTTTGAGTACTTGTACGTCGCCATCGACAAGTTCACAAAGTGGCCGGAAGTGGAACCAGTGAGAAAGGTGAACGCATAGTCAGCAGTCAAGTTCTTCAGGTCAATTGTTTGCTGTTTCGGAATCCCTACCAGGATCATCACCGACAACGGCACACAGTTCACAAGTCGCACCTTCATACAATACGTCCAAGACCTTGGCGCCAAGGTCTGCTTCGCTTCTGTTGCTCACCCGAGGAGCAATGGTCAAGCGGAGAGGGCAAACGCTGAAGTGCTACGCGGACTTAAGACAAGAACTTTCGACAGGCTGCACAAATGCGGAAGAAATTGGATTGAGGAGTTGCCGGCGGCTCTTTGGTCAATCAGGAAGACACCAAATCAAGCCACTGGACAGACACCCTTTGCTCTTGTCTATGTAGCAGAGGCAGTTCTCCCCACAGAACTCGTATACGGGTCGCCTCGAGTGCTCGCTTACGATGAGCTCGAGCAAGAGCAGCTGCGGCAAGATGATGCACTGCTCCTCGAGGAGGACCGTCTTCAGGCTGCTGTACGAGCTGCTCGATACCAGCAAGCTTTGCGCCGCTACCATAGCCGCAAAGTTAAGGCCAGAAGTCTCGAGGAAGGCGACCTTGTTCTTCGGCGTGTTCAGTCCGCCAAGAATTCCAACAAGTTGACGCCGAAGTGGGAAGGCCCTTATCGGGTGAGGCAAGTCACAAGGCCCGACGCTGTCCGCCTTGAGACCGAAGAGGGCTTACCGGTGAGCAACTCATGGAACATTGAGCACCTTCGCAAGTTTCACCCATAAGGCGCGGTTGCCGTGATCCACTCCGGCAACCACCTTTTGTACAAGTCTTGCCGCTGTTGCATGTAAACCTTTGTACAAAGCCGGGCGCAGACCCCGTGCATCAGTAAAACTTTTGTGCCTCGCACAACTTGTCGTTTCATGCCTTTTTCGTTTTTCTTGCATGTATTATCTGACACTTTGTGCAGCACGTACCGCCGGTAAGCAATAACGAGCCGCAAGGCTCCATGCCTATGTTTCCTCCCTTTTCTTTCTTTTCTCAAGCAGAAGAAGTTTTTCCTCGCGCACAAGTTTGCCGGGGGGGAAGGAGACAGTGGTATGGACCAGGTGCCGTTCAAGAAAGCCTCGCCTTGCCGGGAAGCAAACAACACAAAAGCTAAGTTGCCAAAGTTTGAGCATTCAAAAATTTAAATTGTAAGGTTATCTTCCTTGAACGACTACACTTTGTATGGAAAACCTGTGCACGGAGGAACCTACTCGCAGCTAGCCGCGCCCTTACTTTGTTTCGAGCACGCTCAACGGCTTAAGTGTGCTGCGACAAGTGTCGCGCCCTTACTTCGTTTCCGAGTTCGCTCAGCAACCTAGGTGTGCTGCGACTAGCTGCGCCAAGGTTTCTTGCCGGTAGCGGTGTTGCCAGCAGGCTGCTGAAGTTCCGCACTCAGCGCTCGCGGCAAGGGCCCCTTTGCCGGCAAGTTCCCTAAAAGCGTAGGGTAAAAGCATACTAAGTAAAGAAGTCGAACAAAGGAAATAACATTGCATTAACTACCCAAAATAAAGTTATAGTACAAGATGACTTGTCGCTGTTCTAATAAACTACTATCCATAATATGATTGGCAGCGACAAGGGAAACAGAAAGAAAACAGCCTAGTCTGCACGGTCACCATCAACTCTCCTGATCTTGCCCACCTTGGCCACGATGGGGGCAACAAGGGCCTTCAGCGCCTCCTGGTCGGCGTCGGGCGGCAAGGTCTCGAGGACGTTCTCGAGGTTGAGCCCTGGGTTGCGGTATACTATCTTCGTCAGCACCCTCTCCACGACTCCCGTGCAAAGCCTGCGCGCCTCGTTCGCCAGCTGCGTGTGGACCCTTTCCCGAAGCTGCTCAAGAGCCGGCGCCACTCCTCTGAAAAATAAGCTCAGCTTGGCACTGTGAGGGAGGTTCGCGTCGGGGGAGTACCCGAGGTGCTCCGTCCCCAGCCCCGCCAACTCCCTGTCGATGTTAGCGGCGGCGGCGACAAGCTCCTCGGTCCATTGCTCCACCGTCTGCCTGAAGTTATTTTGGGTGAGGGCGGCGCTGTCCAATAGTGCCCGCTCAGCCCTGAGGTCCTCTTTCAGCTTTGTCTCCCGATTCCTGGCGCTGTCAAGTGATGCGGTGAGGGTGGACAGCTTCAACTCCAAATCCGCGACAGAATCCTTGGCGATGGCGAGCTCCTTGCCCTTGTCGGAGAGACGGACCTGCAGCTCCGAGTGGCTGTGGGCGTCTTTCTCCCTCTCCAATGTGAGCGCAGCAACCTTCTCCTCGCTCGTCCTCAAGTTGATCTCCAATTGTGCCACCCTCGCCTCCAAGTCTCTCTTGGCGGTCTCTGCAGCTGCGGCGGCGTCCTTCGCTTCCTGCAGAGCTCCACCAAGGGACTGCTCGCGCGCGGCAAGGTCGTCCTCATGGCTATCGAGGTCGACCTTCCGCTGCGTCAGTTCTCCATCCCGCTGAGACATCTCTTCGGCGGCGAGCCGTTGCTGCTCTTCTACTTCGGCCTTTTCAAGTAAGAACGCCTGATGCGCCTCGGCGAGCTCCTCCCGCTCCTCCGCCAAGGATCGGAGGGCCGCCTGGTTGGCGGCCCGGAGCTCTTCGGCGCGTTTCTCCAAGTCGACACCCGCCTTGGCAGCTAGAGCCTCTCGGGACTCCAGCTTGGCCTTCCTGGCGCGGTACAGGGCCAAGAGCCTCCGCAGAAGCTGCTCCTCTTCGGGCTCGCTACTGCTGCCGGGTGCGTCAACAAACTTCAGCTCGGCGGAGGCGAGGACTTCTCCATCGAAGACCTCTCCCTCCGCGGGCGCCCTTGACGAAGACGCCCACGGGAGTTGAATGAAGACCCCGTTTCCAGCCTCCAAGTAGGCGCCAGTCCCGGCCGCGGTAACAGCAGGGTCGGCGGTTGGCGCAGCGTCGGACGCTCCTGCGGCCTTAGGGCCGTCAGTGCGGCCGTCGGTCCCTTCCTCAGCTGCTGCGTCGGCGGCCCTGGCTGCCTCTTCGACGGCGGGCTCGTCGGTACCGATCGCCTCTTCGGTGGCCGCGGCGTCACCAGTGTTGCCACGCGCAGCCTCTTCGGTGGCGCCCTCCGTCTCCATAGGCTCTGGGATGGACGAGTCTGAAGACAAGAAAAGAAAAAGAAAGAAGAATGGTCAAGCAAATATCCAAAAAGAAGAATTCAAGAGAGGAAAAGCACAAGGGTTACCTGCGCGGGCCTCTTCTTCAACGGGGTTCCTTGCCGGGGAGTCTTCCCTCGGCGGCGTGGTGGTAGCCTCCGCCGGCGGAGGGCCGCTGGCGCCTTCCCTTGGCGGAGTGCCCACCCTTGGCGGGGTACTCGCCCTTGGCGGAGTACCCGCCCTTGGCGGAGTATTCTCCCTCGCCGGGGAGCTCCTCCTTGGCGGAGAGGCCGAGACGTGCGGCTCGTCGGGAGCAGTCTCTTGGCGTTCCTGAGGCTGCGGCTCTACTTCTGCACAAATCAACAAGCAAACAAGACATTAACAAGGTTAAGAAGCCCACGCACGCCCGACGAGCGAAGAAGTGAACAGAAGACTTACACTGGGGGCTGCGCTGGGGGCTGCTCTGCGGAGCAGTTGGCTGGTCCGGCCAGCCTGTCGCAGGCGCGTCCCCTGCTGCTGCGACGGGCTCGTCCTCGAGGTCGACCACTGGGATCTTGGCCCTCTTCGCCGCCCTCTTAGCCAGGGTCCTGGAAGACAGACAAGATCAGAATCAGGCAAAGAAGATTCAAGACAAAGGCAAATTGAAGGAAACAAGAGTTGACAGTGCTTACTCTTCCTCCTCCTCGTCGGAACTGAGAACGGATAAGTCGAAATCCGCCTCGCACGTCCCGGCGCGAGGAGCTGGAGGAGTAGGCTCCCTCGGGCGCTTGGCGGGCGCTGGAGCGGTGGTCTGAGAAGATCCCGCTCCGGTCGTCGCCGAGGCCCGAGGGGCGGGAGGAGCGGTGGAGCCAGCGCGGGAAGATCCTCCTCCAGCCGCTGCTGAGGCGCGGGGCGCTCCCTTGGCGGCCTTGCCCGCCGCGGCGGCACGTGTCGGGCGGCGTTGCGGCCGCTGGCCCGAAGGACGCTCCGCCACGACTGCGGCTTTACGGGGGTGCCTCCTCGCTGGAGCCGGAGGACTTGCCGGCGGTGGTGAACTTCCCGAGGATGAAGAAGAGTCAAGGTTCAAAGACCTGCCCGAGTCTTCGGCAGAATCGCTCGATTCAGCGCCCTACTCGGCGGGCTTGCTTGACTCTGTGCCTTGCCCGGTGGCCTCGCTCGTCCCAGCAGGTTCCCAGGCAGGCTTTATCAGTTTGAGGAGCTCTTCCTCCTCGGCTCGACTTACCGCCTCTGCTGCAACCGCCTCCTCCAAGGTATACCCAAACTCGCCCGCAACCTCGGCTGCGGCTGCCTCCTCCAATCTA
Source organism: Secale cereale (assembly GCA_902687465.1). Taxonomy (NCBI): domain Eukaryota; kingdom Viridiplantae; phylum Streptophyta; class Magnoliopsida; order Poales; family Poaceae; genus Secale; species Secale cereale. The sequence continues at coordinate 603,076,742 of LR738711.1, forward strand.
GTGGCAATATAAGCCATCTCCACCAAGTTGTCGAAGAACGTTTGCAGTCTGCCGCGTTACCAAAATCCCAAGAAGGCCTCTTCCTCTCCTGCAAGGGGGCGATGCGGCGGCGAAGGAAATCTGCCCCGACAGCACCTACAGTGAGCTTGGCTTGCCGGAGGCGAAGGATTCAAGTGATGGCTATCTTCAGCTTCTCGTCCTCAGGGGCCAGGTCACTCCAGTCATTGTCGCGCACTATTGCAGCTCGGCGCGGGGAAGTGAACTGCTCTGGGGCGTCCTCCATGATCCAGCACCAATTAGCCCTCCACTCCTCCCACTTGCCGCGGAGCTCCCCAGTCAAGTACGCCTCTTTCTTATGAAGCCTAAAGATCCAAGAAATCCCACCGGACAGAGGAGACCCAGACTCTACTCGAGGTGTAAAATAATGGCGGAAGAGGGCTACGTTGGGGTACACCCAGACAAAGTTCTCGCACAAATGTGCGAAAACGGCCATGGTCAAGACGGCGTTTGGGGTGAAATCAAGAAGATGAAACCCGTACGTGTTCATAACATCGGAGAAGAATTCGGAGTATGGAGGGCAGAGTTCGCAATGGAAGGACAGAGCGAAATAGGCGTACCCTCCCGGAAACATGTCGCAGGCCTCGGCGGGGAGTACCCTGGTGCGCGGGTGCGCTTTTGTCTCCCTCGACCAGAAGAGGTAGAAGGAGTCCTTCAGCTCCCTCGCGCCGAGCCTCGGCGGGAAGACCACCATCTTCTTCCGCATTGCTGCTAGCTTCAGCGCCCGGTCAGTCTTCGCGGCTTTCGCCTTGTCGCCCTTCGGGGCCATGGCGGGGACGGCGAGGGAAGTCGACGGCGCTGGGGAGGCTGGCGGCGGCGGAGGAAGGGCGGAGCGCTGCTCTCTTTCAACCTTCGGGGAGGAGGGGAGCAGCGGGAGTTTCTGGAGATTGAAGAAGCAATGGACGAATGGGAGGAAATGCCCCTGTTTCCCTTGCTTTTAAGGGGAAGAAGGGGACGTTCCACATTTTCCCCATTAAAGAAACATGCCACAATCTCTCCCACGACGCCGCAATCGACGTGTGCCATTAGGGAGGGGCGCGGCGGATACGGAGTGGGATGCGACGCGCCGTGGGCCGCGTGTGCCTGTGCACTGTTTTGGGCCTGGCCCAACAGCGCTCGGCACCGTGTGTGGCCCAGGCCTGGGGGCTCCTGTCGGTGTACTAAGGCAGGGGTACCTTAGTATCCCAACTTGTGCACGGGCAGTAGCAGCGCCCTGTGGCAGGGCTTGCCATGCGCCCGCCAAGGCCCACTATGGTTCCTTTGGAGCCATTCAAGAACAAAGTATTCAAGTTGAAGAAACAAGACCCCGGCAAGAGGAGCTGCCGGGAAGGCCGCTCCAGGCTCAAGACCACCCCTTTAGCACAAGACCCTGGTGAGAGGAACTTGCCAGGAAGGCCAAAACATGGCATTTCAGGAGACTTGCCGTGACGCATCGCGCGCCCCGGCAAGGCCTGGAGAGCGACAAGCTTCCGGGCGCGGCAAGGTTGCGACCGCGACAAGGTGCTTGCCGCGACAAGCTCCCACTGTGTGCCTGCGCTCCAGCTCATCCGGCCACGCGTCGCCTTGGGGCCCTTCCAGGGGCACGTGGCGGAAGGTTGTGCAGCCTGGGGTACACGGTGGCAAGCTGTGATGACGAGGCCACCATCGTGTCGAACGGAGACGCCCGGACGGACGCTTTTTGCACTGTTTGGGGCGACGACGACGGGCATTCAATGCCCTTGTCCCCCACCGTCCGGGTTAGGTACAGAGCACTGTACATACACTATTACAACCACCACCACTTTTACGTTTTTACCCTCACCTACGTTGACACCTGTCGGTGACCCCTTGACCTATAAAAGGAGGCCCATGCGCAACGTAGAGGGGGTTCCGATCCTCGATCACTCTCACGCTCGGTGTAGCTAGCGACAAGCACTGTAGCTCTTCTTGCTCCCGAGCCAAGAACACAATACAAAACCAAGGCAGGAGTAGGGTTTTATGCATCCGTGCGGCCCAAACCTGGGTAAACTGCTCGCGTGCACGCTTCGATCCGCTCTTCGTGCACCCTCCGCTCCCTTGCCGTACCGAAAAGGGGCTCCGGTCCCATAGGTGTCCGTGGGCGATCAGCTTCCCCGACAATGTTGGATTAGAGATCCTCATCACAACTCAAAATTTGCACCGAAAGCACATGAAGGGTTTATGCTTGGTTACAGAAAGTACTCGCACACCTACAGAATCTTCAACAACGTTCTTCACAAGGTTGTTGAAACTGTAGACGTGCGGTTTGATGAAACTAATCGCTCGCAAAGAGAGTGCCAACCTTCTGTGATAGATGAACCAGCACCTGAGGAATTTATCAAGTTCAAGGCTACTGAGGATGTCATTCCTAACGAAGAATCTACTGAAGAATTTATTCCAGAACCTGAAGAACGTCGAGCTAATGCACCTGAAGAAAACACTGAAGAAAATGCTGATCAAATTCCTAGACAACGACCAGCTCATCCTCGCGTTGCAAACGAAGTGCAGATTGAGAAAATCATCAATGACATTGAAGCACCAGGTCCTCTCACATGCTCAAGAGCTTCACATTTATCTAACTTTTGTGGGCACTTTGCTTTTGTCTCTATCACAGAGCCCACTAAGGTATATGAAGCATTTATGGAGCCTGAGTGGATTCAAGCTATGCAAGAAGAATTACATCAATTCGAGCTCAACAACGTCTGGGAACTGGTAAAACGTACAGATCCTCGCAAGCACAATATCATTGGCACAAAGTGGATCTACCGCAACAAGAAAGATGATAATGGCCTTGTGGTAATGAATAAGGCACGGCTTGTAGCTCAAGGCTACACACAGGTTGAAGGAATTGATTTCGATGAAACTTTTGCACCTGTTGCTAGACTTGAGGCTATTCACATATTATTTGCTTATGATAACCGTCATGATATCACTCTATATCAAATGGATGTGAAAAGTGCATTCCTCAATGGTAAGCTTGAGGAAGAAGTATATGTTGCTCAACCCCCAGGTTTGGAAGATCCAAAGAATCCTGACAAAGTCTTCAGACTCAATAAGGCCCTCTATGGCATCAAGCAGGCCCCTTGGGCGTGGTATGATACTTTGAAGGAATTCCTCATGAAGAAAGGCTTCAAACCCGATTCACTTGATCCTACTCTTTTCACTAAATTTTACGATGGTGAATTATTTGTGTGCCAAATATATGTTGATGATATTATCTTTGGCTGTACTGACCAATGTTAAAGTGATGAATTTGCCTATATGATGAGTGAAGAATATCAAATGTCTGTGATGGGAGAATTGAAATTCTTCTCAGGTCTTCAAATTTGTCAACAACGCAATGGCCTATTCATATCTCAGGAGAAATACCTCAAGGATGTACTGAGGAAATTCGGCATGCAAGATTGCAAAGGCGTCAAAATTCCTATGCCCACAAATGGCCATCTGTGCACTGATGAAAATGTATTGACTTCGATCATAAGGTATACTACTCCATGATTGGTTCTTTATTGTACTTATGTGCATCTAGGCCAGATATAATGCTTAGTGTTTGCATGTGTGCCCGTTTCCAAGCTACACCGAAGAAATCACACCATAAGGATGTGAAAGATATTCTTCGATATCTAGCTCACACACCAACACTTGGATTATGGTACCCCAAGGGCTCGGATATTGATCTCATTGGATATTCAGACTCTGACTATGCTGGTGATCATGTGGACCGCAAGTCAACATCTGGTACATGTCACTTCCTCGGAAGATCTTTGGTCTGTTGGTCTTCAAAGAAACAGAATTGTGTATCACTGTCTACTGCTGAATTTGAGTATATTGCTGTCGGTTCTTGCTGTGTTCAATTGCTTTGGATGAAGCAACTCTCAAGGACTATGGCGTCAATGTGAAGAATGTGCCTCTCTTCTGTGACAATGAGAGTGCCATCAAGATTGCTCACAACCCAGTTCAGCACTCGAAGACAAAGCACATTCAGATTCGTCATCATTTTCTTTGTGATCATGTGTTGAAGGGCGATATTTCTATTGAGCATGTGAAGACTGAAGAACAGCTAGCCGATATCTTCACAAAGCCCTTGGATGAGAAGAGATTTAGCAAGTTGCGATGCGAGCTAAATATCTTAGACACTCATCCTAACACTTATGCAAAATTGATGACTTAGATGTGCAACACATGAAGAAATGTTTTTCTTCAATCAATGAAGAATAACGCTCTAAGTGTGAAGAAATTAATGAAGAATTTGATTCTCAAAACCCTACGACAATTGTACGCGGTGTCTAAAATCATCATTCTTATACGACGGGACATGCCACCACCAAAGTTGAAAATCTTCAATTTGAGTTTTTCTGAAATTCCTCACTTGTTCATATTCTTCAACTTTGCATTGTCTTCACCTTTTCCGTCTTTTTTTTCATTGGCTATATATATATATATATATATATATATATATATATATATATATATATATATATACAGCCGGTCTATTCTCATAACATTATGAGAATAATATTCTCATAACACTTCTGAACTGCATTGGAAAGCTATGCGCACTGCTTCCTTCTTCTGTTGTGAACCACATAGAGGGGCAGCAGGAAACCTTCATAGAGCAGCGTTTCTGGCTAGTTTGATCGATTTCTATTGGTTTATTTGTGTGTGCGCTGATTTAATATGTGGTTAAACACTGAATTCAGCGAGAAAACGACGGAAATCGTTTTATTTTGCGGATCTGCGTCCATTCTTCCGCTCGTGCAGGAGTTTCGCATCCTGCTGCTGGCTGTTCGTATTCGATTTTATAGCGTGGTCCTAGTGTCTTACCAATTTCGCGTTGATGTTTGTGTTATTCCGCGACAGATTAATTTGCTAATAGGATTGAAATTTTAGTATAATTGGTCGAGTATCTCTCTGTTCTAGCGCAAAAACGTTAGTTCTCTATCCTTTCCCATCTGGATCGAAATTGTTGCGTTTTGTATGTAATTTTCTGTTGTTTTCGGCAATTATGTGCTGCCTTTTGATCCTATCCGTATGAATTGGAGTGGATTAAGTTGTTAATTTTGAAGAATTTAACTTTTTGTCCATGTTTTTTGTGGGCGCCACTGGCTCTAGTCGTTACTCAAGATATTTTTTGAGATTGTTTTGCATTATATTGTTGTTAGAACTGCATTGCAGGCTGTGTTTTTCGTCTGCGAATCGTGGTCAAGAGCAGTGGACTGCAGTAATATGCAATGCGCGGTGAACTGCAGTAATATGCAATGCGCGGTGAATTTTTGTAGCGCGGCGAACTGCATTAATATGCAATGCGAGCCTGTATGAACTGCATTACAGCCACGGGGGTGTGGGGGACTAGTTTGATAAGTTTTTTTGCTTGGTCAAGCGCGGTGGACTGCAGTAATATGCAATGCGAAATGCACATTGTTATGTAACTGCACTGCTTTATTTGTCATTTTTTTGTGTTGTGTCTTTACATATATATATATATATATATATATATATATATATATATATATATATATATATATATATATATATATATATATATATATATATATATATATTGGTGGGTCAATTGGCTCCCCTCCCACCTTATCCCTGGCGGCTCCCGTCTCACCTTATCCCTGGCGGCGCCACTCTTCCTCGATCTGTTTTTCTCCCAACCAGATCTGTTTTTCGCCTGGCAATGGATTGCGCGTGCGGCTGCCTGGCAAGGTTGGAGCCCATGCTGGAGACATGCGTTTTTTCTGAAGGTTTGGTTCTGAACCAGAGGCAGCAGCACAGCGCGCTCTGTTCCCTTCTCTATTCTTCAGGTATTGGATTTCGGGCTCCATTCGTCCATCAGATGACTGACGATGATGTCAGTGATTCATGGGTATGTATTTCTCGCATATTCTTTTTCATGTGTTGTTTGTAGTTAACACTAATTTTTGTAGCAGTATTAGTTTCTGAAGAAACATTTTTCGCTAAGTATAAGTGAACTGCTTTTCACATAGTAGTTTTATTATGAACATTGTAGGAGCAGCAGCAATTTTGTCTAGTCAATATTATTATGTGTTGACATCAATATTTTTTTATGTAGATTGTAGCAGCAATTTAGTTTCCGAAGATTGTAATCTTTTTCTTATTTGTTCTTATTTTTTCTGTTCTTTTTGTTTTGCTTGCAGAAATTCCCTTCTGGTCTAGTCAGGGTAACAGAAAGCTGTGTTAATTTGGTCTTGGTTAGCAAAAATGGATATCATGATGTTGATGTTATGTATTCTGTTGGCTCTGATGATTTTTTGGTTCTCAAAGATGGCTGGAAGGAATTTGTGGAGGAAGCTGGTCTTCAGGCTGGGGATGTTGTCATGGCTATGTTTTATAGGCATGCAAAGTGTTTGGAAATCAAGTTAAATTTGCTTTAGATCAGTCTTGCTTGAGCAGCAGCAGCATGAGACATTTTTGTTGTAATAATTTGACATTTTTGTGTGGCTTCTAGTGTATTTTCCTATAAGAATTCTGAGTATAAGTGAACTGCTTTTTGACATATAGTTTTTCATGTGCATCCTATCAGCAGCAGCAGTTGAAGAACATACATACTGGAAACCCCCACAGAGCTTTTTTTTAATCCAAATACGGAACTATAGTTTTTTTAATAAAAGAGGACTTCATCAACCATTATAATAGCAGCAGTTTTGTTAAAGAATACTCTATGTGAACTGCTTTGATAGATTGTTTTTTATGTGTATCCTAGCTACAGTAGTAGTTTGAAGCAATATACATACTGAAAACAGACTACTGAGAACTGCATATTGTTGATAGATAGAAACCAAGGTTCTGCGTTCATAATTAACAAAGTACATCATCAAGCAAACTAACGCAACATAAGCAAACATTGTCCCAAAGCAAACTACAACGAAAGCAAACTAATCTACATACGCAAAAGGAAACTAATCGAGCACTTGCGACAGGAATCCTTGGCTTTCAGCATCTGGCCTGCTTCACCAGTTCCACCCGTTGGAGTTGGAGGTGGAAGTTGATCCCCCCTTGCCCCCACCCTCCAGGATGACCTCGGGCGCTTCCTGGTCTTCTCTGGTCAGCGCGCGCGAGGCCTTTCTTCATTGTGGTGATTCGGTTCCATACCTCGAACGCAGTGTAGGTGTCCTTGGCAGCACACTCGATGTGCCTCGTGCTGAGAATCGAAGTCCACTGGCTGTGGTCGTGGTCTGACATCTTCATCTTCATGTCTGCGTACTCGTCGTCGATGATGGCAGCAGCTACATCGCCAAGCGAGTCCAGTGGCTTCGTTCCATTAGACACCCTCCAGTTCGTCTGGATGTCGACGAAGTTGGGGATGTGGAGGTTGCAGCGTGAGAGCTTCTCCTTGTCCTGCTCGATGGCGAAGCCAGCGAACTCGAACCTAAGGAAGGTGAACCGCAAGTTATACCTTTCGGAACTGCATACATAGGCATATAGAACTGCAACACGTACTCGGCAGAGAGAATTGCTTACCTTGGGTCACCGAGGAACCTGTCGAAGGGGATGCATCTCTCGCCCAATGTACCACATACCTGGAAAAGAAGCACTGGGTGGTACTTGCCGATGGATAGTTGAACCAGGGCCGCTCTGCTCTTGTTGGGTGTGTACTCCACGTCGATGCCGACGATCTTCTGGTGGCGCCGCTGGAGAACTGTCTTGAACTCTTCGACGTACGTCGCCATGGCGTCGACGTCGGTGGTGTAGATCACCTTCAGCTTCGTCTTCCCGTGCGCATGCACGTCGTCGTAGGTCCTGGTGAACCCCATGGCTGCAAAGAGGAGGAAGAGGAGGAGGAAGGGGCAGCGTCGTGTGTTTGTGCGGACGGTCTGGTTGATGGAGCGCGGGATTTAAAGCGGAGCGGCAGCAACTTCTGCCGAGGCCACGATCTTGTCCCCCAACCGTGTTGGCGATCGTGGGTTCGTGATGATCGTGGCCTCTGCGCGGCGTGCAACCGGCCGGATAGAGGAGTGGGGGCGTGGCGCTTCGGGCGATAGTGGGCGCATTTATTTTAGGGCACGCGAACCGAATCGTTTCCCGTAAGCGAACTACATTGCTTCAGAAGCGGAATCGTTTTCCGTAATCGAACTGCATCGCTTCAGAAGCCGAGTCGTTTTTCCGTAAGCGAACTGCATCGTGTTACAACACCGAGACGTTTTTTTATTTTTTGTCTATGACCTGTGGGCCTGTCGGCCTTTTATTTATTAAGTCTCTCTTTTTTCTTCTACTTTTCTCGCAGCCCCCCTTGCCCCCTTCCGCTTCCTCTCCCCCGCGCCTGCAAAGAAATCCCCCCTCCCCCCCGCCCTCGTGCTCTCATGGTGGAGAGCGACGACACCCGCAGCCGCCGCCGTCCATAGGGGCTCTCTCGTGGTGGACAGCGTTAACGCCCGCAGCCGCCGCCGTCCGTAGGGCGCTTCCTCCGCCGTTGCCGTCCGCACCCGCCTCGTCCAGCCGTCACATCGTCCCACGGTGAGCCCCAAATCGCCCCCAATCCGTTCCAGATCTTGTGCTAGGGTTATTTTTTGAGCCACCATTCTCTTCTTAAGGTTATTTTGTATGCTTGAAACTGCAACGCCCTATGGATTGAAAGTTTTTCTCTGCCTGCTTTTGGGGTTTGCTGTCTAGGGTTTAATTATTATCCCTTGCTGATTGGAGGCACAACATGGCTTCTTCCTCCCCAATTGATGCGTCACCATTTAGAACGGCTTCCCTATCTGGTAACTACATCAAAGTGAACTGCATTTTTTATTCAGGGTCAATTTAGTTCTTTTGTTGACCGAAATAGTGCACTGCATCTTAGATTCCTTTTTAGCAAGGCCCATTTTTTCAGACATGTGGCAAACTAATATGAACTGCCTCAAGTTAATTGTTTTTACTTTTTTGAAAGGACATTAAGTTACTTGTTATGTTTTAATTGTTAAACATAAACTGCTAAAAGAGCACTGCATTTTGGACATTGCTTTGTATTTTTTTTGTCTATCCACTATGCGGTTGCCAAATTGATATGAGCTACATTAAGTTTTAGTTTTTGCCTCTCACAAAACTGCATGAATTTGTTTTGTTTTGTATATCTAAGCGCACTTCTTTTTTATATGCGGTCAATTGGTCACTGAACGAATTAGTGCACTGCATCATATATCCCTTTACCAGTGTCCACTTTCAGACACGCGTCAATATATATATTCAAGCGACATGAAATGCATTTTTAGGGTTACTGTTATGTTTTAATTGTTAAACATAAACTGCTGGAAAAGAGCACTGCATTTCTACATTTTTGTGTTTCCAAGTTGATATGAGCTGCATTAAGTTTAGGTCTCTCTCTCACACACATATCTTTCTTATGTTTTTTCACCCACAGTTTTATCTCCTGGTGGGTCTGGGGGTGATGGTGTTAACTATTTGATTACACGTTATTTCATAGCCGATGTTGTCGGTGGCGGTACATCTGATCAGGGCAGCATTCCACCTGAATTGAGTGAAACCCAGTCGCAATCTGATGATGGCACAGAGCCAGTTACACAGGATTGGATAATCCCTGATCAAATTGCAGCCGATGTTGAGAGGAGAAGGCAGAAAGCGATTGCGCTTGGTAATACTTTCGTGAAGGCTCATAGGACGAAGCATGTAAAGTTTGAGGAGGGTAAGGAGATAGGAAGGAGGATTGCATATTCAAAGAAGTTTGCTAAGTTTGCCTCCGCAAAGAATCCTGTGAAGAGGAAACTCAACACTGTTGCAGAGCAAGGTTTAAGTTCTCCACGCCGGAGCCCGCGTGTTGACTACTCAAAGAGACCTAATTACACCGAGGTTGATGTGGGTGGGATTCAAGGAAAGCGGAGACGCGCGGACGATCACTCTGGTATTGATTCTGAGCGTCGATCTAAGTTTGTGCGGGAAAATGCAGCTGAAGAAGCTCTGGACAGTGATTCTGATGAGGATGTTGATGTTAGTAAGGTATACGCTGTTTATTTACTTTTTCTTCTGTTTTTTAAGTTGTTTTGGCATGAGTTTGCTGATGTGAACTGCATTTTTTATTCTTTTTTTGTAGACTGCTAAGAGTACGAAGATGAAGAGGTCTGAAGATGATGTTGCGCATGAATGGCGTTTCAACAAGACTGTTCGGCTGTCCATTCCAAACGTAATCAAAGCTGTCGCTTTGCTGGGTGAGGCGCACAGAACTTTGGTGTGGCAAGCAGGTTTTGGCATTGTATTTGACGTGAAATTAGAGAAGAATGTTTCTCGTGTTTTGATGTGCAAGCTGATGGGAAAGATCGACCCTGACATGATGAGATTGGACTACGGGCCAAACAAGGTTCTGGAAATCAATCGCGAGGCTGTCCATCACATTTTTGACTTCCCTATGGGTTCTCACACTGCTTCCAGGCCTGCTACCAGCGGCCATGATGATTCGCTGACTAATCTGAAGGATGAACTCAGTTTCAACCATTCTCGTAGCATAGATGCGAAGGACCTGCTTATCTTACTTCGCACGCTGGCTGCGGACCCTGCGAAGGTTAATAAGACGGTGAAGGGTTTTTTTCTCATTGTTTTCCAGTGCTTGCTTTGTCCCAGCCCCACAACTCGGTTGTCCAGGGTAGCTGCTATGGTTGAAAACTTGGATATTGCATCTATGGCTAGCATGGACTTTTGTCAGCTTGTTGTCGACGAGCTGCAGGCCGCTGTGTACAAGTGGAATTCTAAAGGGAGCAAGCAGAACTGCGCTGAGGGTTGCACCATCGTGCCCCTGCTCATGTACCTGGATTCGTTGAATCTTCGAAAAGTATCGGTTATGGATAAACGCACTCCACGCGTCGCAATAATGTCCCATGTGCAGTTGAAGAAGATTCACAACGCCGACATCATTCTCAGGGGAAAGATACACTTAGACTCTTAAAGTTTGGCAAGCTGCCGGTGAGTGCATAGCCATCCTTTGTTTTTGTTTTTATTCCTTTTTTTTCACGCATGGTAAATGTGAACCTCTTATGTACTTTTTTTTTGTGAACTGCATCTCTTTTTTTTGTTAATTTTTTCAGTGGAAGGCGGAAGCGGACATTGTCTACAAGCGGACTGCAGTTGCCGAAGCGCCTGTAATGTTTTGCGAGCCTCTTGCTAGGGCGGCTCCAATTGGACGGGGTCGTGGTTTTGCTAGGGCGGCTGCTGGAGGTTTTTCTAGCCATGCTTCTGCTGATCGTAATAAATTTGTTCAGGTCGATGAGCTTCTCGATAGGGTCATCAATATAACTAGTGATTTCCCAACATCTGGTTCCAGGATGAGGAATATTGCCGGGTTGTTTCCTGAAGGCAAAGGCCCTTCTGAAGCAGAAATCGAGGCCGCTCATAACTTTGATCGTGGGCAGCTTGAATTCCTTAAGCAGACTGTAACGAATATCAGATCTTCATTCGTTCAGTTTAAGCAGTCTCAGGATGACAGGTGTGCTACGTATGAGCAGGAAGCGGATGCAATTGTGAAGGAAATGAACATGCATGAAGATGTTGTCCGGCCTTCTTTGCCCGACCCCGCAGATGTGGATGTATGTCTTTTTTCCATATGTGAACAGTTTTTTTTACCCATATTTGTTCTCTATTTTTTCTGTGTGTTTGTGGTGTTGACTATTTGTTTTTTGCATCCTTTTGTTCTTTTCGCAATGTGTAGGAGAATCTTCTAAGGCTAACGCTTGTCGTGATGATGACCACCAGGACCACGACGGTGTTGATTCTGATTATTTGTTTGACAGGCCATTATCCCCTGTTGACGAAGCTGCCAAAGACAATCCTATTGACGAAGTCGTCATCGACAAGGTTTGATTTCTTCCTATTTTTTGTTATAGTGAACTTCATTGTTTGATTTTTTGTAGTGTCCAAAACAAACAATTTATTTTTGCACCAGCAGTGGCAGCGAACTGCAGTTTTTAACTTTTTTTTGTATTTCGTGCACCAGTAGTGGTAGTGCACTGCAGTTGTTGTTTAGAGAAGAAGCATCATCTTTTTTTAGCAGTGGACTGCATGATCTGGTGTTGGTTTTTTAGTTGTAGAACTGCAGATTTGGATAATAGTTTTATTTATGTTTTAATGTTTTTTAGGATGCCGAATCAAACGTGGAGATACATGGGAAGGAGGCAGAGGGTGACGCTGGCAAGGACGAGGAGGTTGACAAGTGTAAAGAGATGGAAGGCGACGACGCTTCCCTGGTGAGTATAGAGAATTTTTGCATTTTTGTGTTTTATTTTTTATTTTTCGTGGGAGCTTCATGGTCCGTTTTATTAGTGAACTGCATTCTATCTATTTTGTGTAATGTGTTTTATTTTTTAACTCATCAGAACTGCGGATTAAATGTTGAAATCCAAGCGGAGCGCAACATTGGGGATGATAATGTGGAAGGGAGAGGAGGGGAGGAGCCTGATGCGGAGGTTGATAAGGCAGAAGGTAGAGAAGGAGGGGAGTGTCCTATTGAGGCTGATAAGGCACAAGAGAGAGAAGGAAGGGAGGATATCCTGGATTGTGATAAGCATGAAGAGAAAGAAGGAGCTCCTGGTGTTACAGTTGAAGTTGCAGAAGAGACAGAAGGAACTCCTAGAGTCGGATTTGACGATGCGGGGACATCCGCTGGCATTGATGGTGTTGTTGGGCCTACTGTTTTGTTGCTTGGCGATGAGGTGCCTGAGAAATTTTGTGTCGTCCCTCGTGCCCCCGAGCAATCTGTTGGCAATCTGGCTTTCCCAGCCGATACAACCAAAGTCCCAGCTGAGACAGTTTCGATTTATTCTGAAGAGGAACAGCCAAGACTCTCTCAGGACATGAGCAATCAAGCTCCGCTTGACGATGATTTTACCGGGCTGGAGCACTTGACGCTCAGCGAAGATGTATATGAGCAGCCACAGGAAGTTTATTCTGAAACCGAAGGTAAGCGAACTGCATTATTTTTGTTCTTTTCCCGGGGGCTAAATGGACCGTGTGTGTTTTATTATCTGATATCGTTCCCACTTTGTATACAGATGAGGAATTACCTGTTGTTACCCCTTCAAGGGTTGATCCAGCTCTTATGAGAAGATACAATGAGTTACATGACGCTGTTACGAGGGCTAGGAGGGACAACAAGAAGAAGTATGACATTTTTTGTCTTACGCCCCGGTTATTTAATATGTTATTATTTCAGGGACACGCATCTTATCACTTTTTGCTGGGCTTTTTTCTTCTTGTCTGAAGGCATCTAGTTGCGTTCAAGGACGAGTTTGGTGATATTACTATCGGTCAGGTTGGTGAATCTTTTTGATCGTATGGAACGCTGAGCACGTGCCTCGCAAACATTGGCATCTCTATGCTAGCTGAGAGGTTCAAAGGATCTCAAACGATGATTGTCCCGTACAACCTATGTGTAAGCATTTTTCATTAATTTATATTTTATCCCCTCGTCCAATTTTTATTTGTGCTATAAGCATTTTCATTAACTCTCTGGTTTTGTATTTTTTGCAGAATTCCATTTGGAACGGCGGTGCCACAAAATAGGGCTCTGAAAAAGATGTTTTCTTCAAGTGCAGAGGAACGTGCGGACAAGAAAAACTTGGTAACGCATTTTGACCATTTGTCGTCACCTTGAAAATAAGTTTTCTGTTTTTCTATTTTCTCATCTGGTTTGTTTTATTCTTTTTTTTATTTCAGATTATGTTTGCAACATTTGACCCTCCTCTCACAACAATGAAGGACGCGATAGGCCACTACTGCTTGGTCACTTTGAACCTGCGCGAGAAGCGTTTTCAGTTTCTCGACTCATTGAACGAAGGCGACAACGCTGCTGCAAATCTTGTCTTCAGGAAAATGGTCAGGAACATCAAAAAAGTTTGGAAAGATGGCAGCGCAAGCTGCGATGAGCCGTTGAACCCTCCCACCCTCGACGGCTTTGCGCTGACTCATATTAATGTCCCGCAACAGGGAAACCGGTTTGTACATGTTCTCCTTTTTTTTCTTTTTCATCCTTCAGTTTTTTGTGTAAGTGAGCTGCATTGTTTTTACTAAATTAAAAGCACCTTTTCCCTTGAGCGAACTGCATTACTAATGTGTTATTGGTTGTTCTCCCTCGGTTTCTTGTGTGTATGGAGTTGCATTGTTTTACTAACATCAGTAGCACTTTTTCATTACTGAGTGAACTGCATTAGTAATGTGTTTTGTGTTGGTTTTCTTTGCAGGCATGATTGTGGATTTTACATGTTCCAATTCATGCAGACCTGGGATGGTGAAACGATTGCCAAGTTTGGGAATGAGCACATTGGCTACATCAGGAAGGCGATGCTCTATAGTTGGCTGACCTCGTCGCATTGCTGTCTGGACCTCACATCACTTTTAATTTTTAAAGAAGGTTATTACATTTTTTTCAGTCACACACCCTTTTTTATTAAGTGAACTTCATTGGTACAGAGAGGGGAGGTCCACTACTTTTGTTAAGCTTTTTAGTAGAACCCCATTCGCATGTTTAAAATGACTTTCCTTAGTGAACTTGATGATTCTTTTTCATTTTGCTCATTATCCATTTTTTTTGTGCAGGCTTTGACGAAGGCGCACACCAAGGTGGCATTTCCTTGTTTGAAACTCAGGTTCACACTCCAACGATTCAAAAAGTTGTCCTTGATGAACCCCCCGTTAAGCTTGTGAAAGAACCTGTGTGTAAGAGGTTGAGGAGTGGCGTCGGCACTTCGAATGAAAAATCTCTTGAGAAATCTCCTGTCAATGTCAAGCATCGGAAGAAAGCTGTGAGCCCTCCTAATGCTGAAGATAGTGATGATGATTTTGAGAGGCCACCACCAGTGCCTAGGAGGACCAGGAGCGCAGCTGTGGAACGCCCGACGGACAGCGAGGCATTAATTCTATCAAATAAGAGGCCTATGCAGAAGCCATCAAAGTTTCGATCTCCTGTACAGAAGTTGAATCCTGCGAGATTCAGCTATCTTGTGGAGATGAGGAAAGTCTTGCAACTCATCACGAGCACACAATTCAGGCAGAAATACAACGAGTCTGTTCTTTTTTTGTTAGTTTTTTCTATTTTTGATTTTTAATGTGTGTAATGTTCTTCTGTGGTTTTGCTTTTGTGCTCCTAACCGCCCCACCTTCGCCGTTTCTTTTGTGCAGGTGCGCGCTTTTCATGCACAGGAACCCTATCGAAGTCTACACCGTGACCGTGGACTACATGTTCTTAACTTTCACCAAAGGTGGTTTTATGGATTCGGAATTTATGGATCATATCATCAGGTACTGGAAGAATGACGAGCATAAGAATGTGGTTTATCGATCTGGCGAACGCGTTCTGCTGTCCCCTTTGTTTATCACAGTATTTCTCTTTTTTCTTATTTTTTTTTCTTTTTTTTTCTGCTCGAGTGAACTTCAGTAAATAGTGTATAATAAATTTTTTTTAGAATGTACTGAACTGCATACATTTTTTTTGTGTTTAACCCATGCATCTTAAATGAAACAAATTATGGTGAGAATTTGTGAACTGCATATTGTTTTTTAGAGAAGCGTGATCCGTTTTTTTATTAAGCGTCGGAGCGAACATCTTAAGGGGAACTGCATTAACGTTCTTTTGTGAATTACCCACACGCAGTATGTGCTTCAAATGAATGATCACGCGGATAGAGATGAAGATGGAAATGTTGTGTTGCCTTTTGTCCACGGCAAGTTTAACATTGAAGATGCAGCAAAGCAGTTCCAACTTTATGTTCGTGATGACGAGAATCTTCTTGATTGCAAATTAGTAAGTTATCAGATTTGCTTTTTGTTCAGCCTTATGTATATATTTTCTCTCCCAATTTTTTCCAGTAATCCTTTTTCACTCATCAAACCCATAATAAATTTGATGAAACAAAATCAGATTCTGTTACCACGGATGAAAGACCAGCATTATTCGCTATACACGATGAATAGGCACCGTGAGACCCTTGACATTCATGACACTAGGAGGTACAGCGGACCGGTTGATCAAACGACGAGGTGGCATAAGTCTGATAACCACAGCGACCGCACTAAGATGGTAAAAATTTTCCTTTTTCACCTTTTCTTTCTTGTTTTCATGCGTGCGCGTGTTGAACAATATTTTTGTTTTGTGATGTGTATTTTTATTTTTTTTATTTCCACCAGATGATCAGGATGACTGCATTGTTGAAGAAGGTTTATGGAGAAAAGGAGTACAAGAGAAAGGAGTCGGTAGACTGGGTCGATGTTTCAAAGAAAGCTAGCTTTTTGGGCACCCCTGAGCAGGGCCCCAATGAGTGCGGCTTTTTTGTTCTGAAGATGGCTCAGTTTTATGACGACAAAACCTTTGTTGTGAAATTCGCAAAGTGTAATGTAAGTATCTTCTTTTAACCCAATAACAACTCCTCATTCCTTGATATTTTTTTTGTCAGTTTCTTTTTTGTTGATGATGTTGTATATTTGTTTATTTTTTTTTCTTCATCGCAGGAAGCTGTTATTCAGGATTGGAAGGCTGAGTTTTTGTTCCAGATTCTGTTCCACCCAGAAAACATGGTCGTAGTCACCGAGTTCCCGGAGGATCTAAGAAATCTCTGCATTTCTCTTGGCTTTTCTCCAAAACTGGATTCGCAGGAGCAGGATGAGGCATAAATGATAGCAGATCTTTTTCTTTGTGTGTTGATGTCTTTTTCGTGTGTGCTCCAGAACTTTCTGTAAACAGTAATGTATGGTTGCAGTGTGTAGTTCTCGATCTGCAAAACTGTTCACACCATGCTGTGTGCTTTTGTATATACCGGTCTAGTTAGTTTTTGTGTTTTGCTTTTCGTGGCAGACGGTGACAATGTCAAATATGTACATAATGGAGCTTTCAGCCAACTCCTTGTGAATTTTAACATGTTCGAAGCGCACTGCATTCACTCATATGAGTAGCAGCCAAGTTTTTTTTAAATATATGCATCCGCACTGCATCTCACCTTATCACATGGGACTGCAAAGACGAATTCAACGTGTTTGTCGTCGAGTTTCAAAATTTTGGAAAATTTGTATTAGAAGACAAAAAATCAACCGTATCTGCTAAGGGAGAGCTCAATTTTTTACATTTTTTTGCACTAAGCGCACTGCACTGTGTACTCGAAGCGTACTGCACTGCAAGCTTTAAACGCACCACGCACGCACTGCATTCTATATTGATTCACGATCATGTCAGATTCTATACGACGAAGAGAACTGCATTCTCAAAATGACATTCCGATCTCAGGGTTTTCATACAGAAGAGAACCGCATCCTGAGAATGACATTCTCATCTTATTTCTTTTCATATAGAAGAGAACTACATTTTATCAAGCATACCCCCCCCCCTCAGCAGCACATTGGTCACAAAGTATGTATGGCATATGTTATATCTATTCATTTTTGAACTTCAGTATTACATGTTGAATTCTTTTTTTTTGCAGTTCACTGAACACAAGCTATATATATTATGTACGATACGATATATATAAAGGATGAAGTTAATATAAAATTGCATATGTGTTGTTCTACGTCCTTTTCCTGCTGCTTTTTCTCAGATTGTGCACTGCATTTGTTTCAATGGTTGTTGCTGCTTCTGTCTTGCTCTTGTTGTTCGCATTACCCCTCGTAACGCGACAGTGCGACTGCGATGCTTGCCTACGCGCTGGATTCTGCGTTCTGTCTCTCCCCCTCGTTTTTGATGATGGTTCTTCGATTTCTTCATCTTCTTCTTCTTCTTCCTCATCATCTTCTTCTTCTTCCTCATCTTCCTCTTCGGTTTCATCAGCTTCGCTCGCTTCCTCGCTCTCTTCTCTGTCAGCATCTTCTTCGTCATCTTCTTCATCTTTTTCCTCTGTTCTATTTGGACAAGTTCTCGCGTTATGCTTCTCTCTCTTGTTGCAGACGCTACATAGTCTTCTCTTTGTCGTATCATCTTGTTGGTCAGCTCGGTGATTTGTGGTGGCATTTTCAGCCTGGTTTTGTTTCAGCCTCTCCTTACATGTTCTTGAGTTGTGTCCCGCAATCTTATTGCATGATTTACACATCCTTACCCCTAGTGGTCTTCCTCCGCTGTCTAGTTCTGGCTCAGGCCTGCTATTTCTTCAGGGCTTTTTTCATTTGCTGCAGCTTTTTTATTGGCTGATTTGCTCTCTTTCTTTCTCCCTTTTGTGTTTGAAACAGGCGGGGGAAGAATTGTGTCATCCATATTATGAACTGCACCATCAGCAGCATGTTCGGGCTCCTTTCCTTGTTCTTCACCCCGCGCATCCATGATCTTCTCTGCCTCTTCTTCTTCGTTTATTACGTTCACTTCTTGTATGAGTTCTCTCATCCCAGCTAAAGCTCTGTTGTACCCTCTATCCGATTTGACACCCCTGTTCGCCAGGTCCATTGCAGTTTATGCAAGCAGTCTCCTACGGCAGAACATCGAACTCCCATCTAGAGCAGTTTGCTCACAGTCTCTGCGGTCAAAAGTTGGATTTTGGCGTGCATCCTGTGTGTATCTCTTCAATATGTACTCTTCAGGTATCTTGTCCACCCGCAGCTGATCCAACATGCAAATGATGTGCACGCAGAACAGGCCTACAGCAAAAGAAATTTTTTGGGTTATTCGTGCCAGCAAACTTCACATAAATATGCAAACATTTTTTCAATTTTTCGGTTTTTGTGAACTACATTATAAATAGGTCCTGGGTCTACTGTTCTAGTGAACTTCACTAAGTTTTTTTTTGTTTTCATCTCTTTTTTTTTGCTACCAGCAATAAGTGAACTTCATTATGTTTTCTGTGTGCTTATTTTTTTGTTTTCCTGTCTCACTGACCTGTGTGTGTCCACAGCTTGCATTCGCATTCGTAGATACCGTTCGTCACATCAGCAACCACCTGGAACTTGTGTCTTGCCCAATCAAAATCATCAGAGCGGTTGTAGTGGCGCACCAAATATTTCGTCGGGTTGTTAGTGGACTGCTCTGATCTGAATGCAGTGCTGCGGTAGTGAGCTTGCTTGAAGTCAGCAAAGACCGCCCTGGTGTAAATCTTGGATAGCTGAACCTCGAAACCAAACTGAGTAGTAGTCTTTATTTCCGTCTGTGAAACAAAGAAAACCAGTTAAGTAGTTGTCTTTTCGCGGCAAAAATCAAGAAAGCGAGTAGTGTTTTTTATTAATTGCTCATCCAGCTTAAAAACTTTGCTCCAGTTATATACCTCGTTAGCTATGGTCTCCGCGTGCTCGACGCCCTTCCTTGTCTGGATGCACCTGTCCACCTGCGATGCAAAGATGTGTAGGTCGTGTCTTTCCTTGACAAAGTTCCTCTTCAAGATCCGGTTCAGGCTTTCACTTCTCTGTGTCGACGTCATCCGTGCACAGAACACCTCCTTGTAGTAAGCCGATATCCATTCTTTTCGGTCTGTCCAGAGTGCCTTCATAATCTCATCATTTTGCAGGTTATACTTGTCCATGAGCTCATGCCAAGTGCGTTCAAACTCTGATGGCATCAGCGGGTGGTTGAGAACGGAGGTCAGCTCATCCTTGAATTTCTCATACGCTTTGTACAGCAAGGACAGGTGATCCTTGTATTTTTTTCAGTATATGCCAACGGCATAACTTGTGCAGCGTGCCTATTAGCGTACTTTTTATCGCGGCATCCATGGAGGGGCATTGATCTGCATGTTTTTGAAAAAAATCAAGTAGTGAGTTATTGAGAGAACTGCATATCCTTTTTCTGCTTTTTTCTTTTTTTTCATTGGATGGAAGAAATGGACTACAAAACTTGGCAGTGAACTGCATTGTTATTTAACCCATTCTTTTTTTCAGCATACCTGTGAGTATGCAGATTGGCCGCTTGTTGTTCATGCAACGCAAGAACGTTCGGAACACCCACTCGAAAGTCGGTATTGTTTCGTCTCTGATGAGAGCCTCAATGAATATTGTACTTTGGAGGTGGTGGTTGACTCCAACGAAGACGGCCAGAGGCATGTGGAACTTGTTGGTCTTGTAGGTCGTGTCAAATGTGACACAATCTCCAAAATCTTCGTACAATCCTCTGCAGCTCGCGTTCGCCCAGAATATGTTGCGCACACAGTTATCGACATCTTTGTCGTAATCATAGAAGAACTCCGGGTTTATTTGCTGCATCTTCTCAAAGAAAGCCAGGAGTTTCTTCACGTCGTCTTCTGTTTCCTCCCTCGCGAATTGGTGCTTCCTGCAGTTCGAAATAATAATATACTTGCAGCATTAGGGACATACAGAATATGCACAAAGCGAACTGCATGAAATAGACGAGATATCGTTTTTTGTTTAGTGAACGTACCTGTTCACCCAGTCACGGCTGGTGCGCCCCATAAAGTTAAGCCCTCCTGACATCCTTGACAGGGTTGACATTTTCTGCGTGTGCGTCAGGTTGTCGCTCTGCATGTCCTTCACTAGTTTATCGAGTAACGGATCATCCGTCTTATGCGAGTGTATGTGCAGAAGCATGGCGGAGCTGTCAATCATCCTGTGGTTGTGATTGAGCTCAATCTCTGCTATGACAAACACATCCTTGATTTTTTGCAATCTCATTCCCGCCTTGCAGCCAGTCCTCTTTGATGTTTTTTCTCGCTTTCTGTCATAATCAGTGACAGTTTCTTTGCTTCTGCCTTCTTTTGAGCACACTATGTATCTGTTTGTTCTGTATCCGCCGTTTTTGCGTGTGCCGAAGCCTGCATGCCTCGCATATGTGTTGTAGAATTCTCGCGCCGCATCTTGCGATGTGAATTGCATACCTTTCACAGGCACAAGTTCTTGGAGCATGTTCTCATCCTGCACACACACAATATGGAATGTTTTTTTTTTGTTAATGAGAATGCACAAGATGAAAGAATGCGTAAGTGAACTGCAGTAGTTAGGCAAGGATGCTTACATGCGTGTACTGTTTTTCTTCTAACGGTGTTTGCAGCTCACCGATGTTTATCGGGCATGGAGGGGTGACAACAGATCTGTGTAATTCAGGATCGCGAGGAGGCAGAAGTGTTGAGAACTTTAATTTTTTGGTTGCTTGCGGCTCTCCTTGATTCTGCTTCCGATTCTTTTGTTGGGCAGTGGGCGGCCTTGGTGGAATTCCAATGTCTCTTTGTCGACGAATCGTTTGCTCATGAACTTGACGAACTTGCTGGGTTTCAACATCGGCTTGTGGAGGTGCTATATCATCCGTTCTGATCTGCTGGCCAAATGTTTCAAATACACGCGTGTACCTTGGCTGCATAACTGTTATGATTTGCTCTTCATCATCATCCTCCTCATCATCTTTCTGCGCGTGCTCCCCCATGAAGACCAGATCGTCGTCGTCCTCCTCCTCATCCTGCGGGTTTTTTGTTTCACTGCCTTCTCCATCTCGAATGATGTTTGGTTCACTGTTTTCATCTTTATCCTCTACATCTTCCTCCACGGAGTACGCAGTTCTGTTTGTTGTGTTAAAGAAACCCCTAGGTATTTCAGGTGTTATCCATCCAGGCATCTCCCACTCTTCTCTTCCAATGCAGTTCAGGGGCTTTGGGTCGTAAATGATTCGAGGCATCTTCTGTTTTTGAGGCATAGTAATTTCCTGCACAGTATTAAGCCAAAGCTTTTTTATGCACGTCAACAGTGAAACGAACTGCATCTTTCATACTATATATCAATATATTTTAGCAACTGTAAGAAATTGCACTTCAATTTGTCATTCTACAGCAGGGGCACTGTTAGTTAACATGAAGAAACAATGCACTTTAGTTTTGGGCACAGTGCTCTACATATGTAAGTCATGGTGGACTGCAATTTTGAGCCATATAGCATTTTTTATTTTTCGAAGTATCCTTTTTCTGTTTTCTACTTGGAGATACATGTGAATGCAGTCGACGCAAGAGGGGGGCACTGCATGGGGATAAAAACGGCACTACAAACTGGATGTGGGGGTTGGGTATGTGATTTTCTTACATTATATGCAGTTCGCTCCTTCAGCAGATGCAGCTGTGGCTGCTGTTGGCGTGCAGTCCACCTCCGCTGCAGGAACTCATGCTGTTGACGCTGCAGGGGCTTTGGGTCGTAAATGATTCGAGGCATCTTCTGTTTTTGAGGCATAGTAATTTCCTGCACAGTATTAAGCCAAAGCTTTTTTATGCACGTCAACAGTGAAACGAACTGCATCTTTCATACTATATATCATTATATTTTTGCAACTGTAAGAAATTGCACTTCAATTTGTCATTCTACAGCAGGGGCACTGTTAGTTAACATGAAGAAACAATGCACTTCAGTTTTGGGCACAGCGCTCTACATATGTAAGTCATGGTGGACTGCAATTTTGAGCCATATAGCATTTTTTATTTTTCGAAGTATCCTTTTTCTGTTTTCTACTTGGAGATACATGTGAATGCAGTCGACGCAAGAGGGGGGCACTACATGGGGATAAAAACGGCACTGCAAACTGGATGTGGGGGTTGGGTATGTGATTTTCTTACATTATATGCAGTTCGCTCCTTCTGCAGATGCAGCTGTGGCTGCTGTTGGCGTGCAGTCCACCTCCGCTGCAGGAACTCAGGCGCTTTTTCCACCTTCGCCATTGTTGTGGGAGAAGGCTGGATGTGCACCATTGCAGTTCGCATCCACGACGAATGTGATGCAGTAGTCATCCTTGCAGTTCTCTTTCCCCTGTCATGCATGATTGAGGCTGGATGCTCCAGCGGGGGATCACCCAGGTGTTGTTGGGGCGTAGGTGAGGTGCGGCGTCGCTTCCTAAACGCCGTCGCGGAAATTTCCTTGCCGACGGACTGCATCGCCGGCCGCTCGGCGCGCGCTCTGCGGTACCGGGCGCGGAAGAAGGCGTGGAGGCGTGGGGGTCGCCGTCGGCAGCCGGAGCACTGCCACGCTAGGAGGCGGGGAGGGGTGGGGGTCGCCGCCGGCCGCCGGGGCGCTGGCGCGCTAGGAGGCGGGGAGGGGAG